>CM077201.1:3315832-3770570 GCA_039654625.1 Rhinogobio ventralis | reverse complement strand
TTATATCACAATTCTGACCTTATATCACAATTCTGACGTTATATCACACAATTCTGACGTTATATCTCACAATTCTGACTTTATATCTCAATTCTGACTTTATATCACTCAATTCTGACTTTATATCACACAATTCTGACTTTATATCACACAATTCTGACGTTATATCTCACAATTCTGACTTTATATCACAATTCTGACTTTATATCACACAATTCTGACTTTATATCACACAATTTTGACTTTATATCTCAATTCTGACTTTATATCTCAATTCTGACTTTATATCTCACAATTCTGACTTTATATCTTAATTCTGACTTTATAGCTCACAATTCTGACTTTATATCTCACAATTCTGACTTTATATTTTAATTCTGACTTTATATCTCACAATTCTGACTTTATATCACACAATTCTGACTTTATATCATACAATTCTGACTTTATATCTCACAATTCTGACGTTATATCACACAATTCTGACTTTATATCACACAATTCTGACTTTATATCTCAATTCTGACTTTATATCTCACAATTCTGACTTTATATCTTAATTCTGACTTTAGAGCTCACAATTCTGACTTTATAGCTCACAATTCTGACTTTATATCTCACAATTCTGACTTTATATCTCACAATTCTGACTTTATATCTCACAATTCTGACTTTATATCACACAATTCTGACTTTATATCTCACAATTCTGACTTTATATCACACAATTCTGACTTTATATCTCAATTCTGACTTTATATCTCTCAATTCTGACTTTATATCTCACAATTCTGACTTTATATCACACAATTCTGACTTTATATCACAGAATTCTGACTTTATATCTCACAATTCTGACTTTATATCACTCAATTCTGACTTTATATCTCACAATTCTGACTTTATATCACACAATTCTGACTTTATATCACTCAATTCTGACTTTATATCTCAATTCTGACTTTATATATCTCAATTCTGACTTTATATCTCTCAATTCTGACTTTATATCTCAATTCTGACTTTATATCTCTCAATTCTGACTTTATATCACTCAATTCTGACTTTATATCTCAATTCTGACTTTATATCTCACAATTCTGACTTTATATCACACAATTCTGACTTTATATCACTCAATTCTGACTTTATATCTCAATTCTGACTTTATATCTCTCAATTCTGACTTTATATCTCAATTCTGACTTTATATCTCACAATTCTGACTTTATATCTCAATTCTGACTTTATATCTCTCAATTCTGACTTTATATCTCAATTCTGACTTTATATCTCACAATTCTGACTTTATATCACTCAATTCTGACTTTATATCACACAATTCTGACTTTATATCACACAATTCTGCCTTTATATCTCACAATTCTGACTTTATATCACTCAATTCTGCCTTTATATCTCACAATTCTGACTTTATATCATTCAATTCTGACTTTATATCTCACAATTCTGACTTTATATCACTCAATTCTGACTTTATATCTCAATTCTGACTTTATATCACTCAATTCTGACTTTATATCTCACAATTCTGACTTTATATCACTCAATTCTGACTTTATATCTCAATTCTGACTTTATATCTCTCAATTCTGACTTTATATCTCAATTCTGACTTTATATCTCACAATTCTGACTTTATATCACACAATTCTGCCTTTATATCTCACAATTCTGACTTTATATCACACAATTCTGACGTTATATCTCACAATTCTGACTTTAGAGCTCACAATTCTGACCTTATATCACAATTCTGACGTTATATCACACAATTCTGACGTTATATCTCACAATTCTGACTTTATATCTCAATTCTGACTTTATATCACTCAATTCTGACTTTATATCACACAATTCTGACTTTATATCACACAATTCTGACTTTATATCACACAATTCTGACTTTATATCACACAATTTTGACTTTATATCTCAATTCTGACTTTATATCTCAATTCTGACTTTATATCTCAATTCTGACTTTATATCTCACAATTCTGACTTTATATCTCACAATTCTGACTTTATATCTTAATTCTGACTTTATAGCTCACAATTCTGACTTTATATCTCACAATTCTGACTTATATTTAATTCTGATACTGCTTATATCTCACAATTCTGACTTTATATCACACAATTCTGACTTTATATCATACAATTCTGACTTTATATCTCACAATTCTGACGTTATATCACACAATTCTGACTTTATATCACACAATTCTGACTTTATATCTCAATTCTGACTTTATATCTCACAATTCTGACTTTATATCTTAATTCTGACTTTAGAGCTCACAATTCTGACTTTATAGCTCACAATTCTGACTTTATATCTCACAATTCTGACTTTATATCTCACAATTCTGACTTTATATCTCACAATTCTGACTTTATATCACACAATTCTGACTTTATATCACAATTCTGACTTTATATCATACAATTCTGACTTTATATCTCACAATTCTGACTTTATATCACACAATTCTGACTTTATATCTCTCAATTCTGACTTTATATCTCACAATTCTGACTTTATATCACACAATTCTGACTTTATATCACACAATTCTGACTTTATATCTCACAATTCTGACTTTATATCACTCAATTCTGACTTTATATCTCACAATTCTGACTTTATATCACACAATTCTGACTTTATATCACTCAATTCTGACTTTATATCTCAATTCTGACTTTATATATCTCAATTCTGACTTTATATCTCTCAATTCTGACTTTATATCTCAATTCTGACTTTATATCTCTCAATTCTGACTTTATATCACTCAATTCTGACTTTATATCTCAATTCTGACTTTATATCTCACAATTCTGACTTTATATCACACAATTCTGACTTTATATCACTCAATTCTGACTTTATATCTCAATTCTGACTTTATATCTCTCAATTCTGACTTTATATCTCAATTCTGACTTTATATCTCACAATTCTGACTTTATATCTCAATTCTGACTTTATATCTCTCAATTCTGACTTTATATCTCAATTCTGACTTTATATCTCACAATTCTGACTTTATATCACTCAATTCTGCCTTTATATCACACAATTCTGACTTTATATCACACAATTCTGCCTTTATATCTCACAATTCTGACTTTATATCACTCAATTCTGACTTTATATCACTCAATTCTGACTTTATATCTCACAATTCTGACTTTATATCTCAATTCTGACTTTATATCACTCAATTCTGACTTTATATCTCACAATTCTGACGTTATATCTCACAATTCTGACTTTATATCTCAATTCTGACTTTATATCACTCAATTCTGACTTTATATCTCACAATTCTGACTTTATATCACTCAATTCTGACTTTATATCTCTCAATTCTGACTTTATATCTCAATTCTGACTTTATATCTCACAATTCTGACTTTATATCACTCAATTCTGACTTTATATCACTCAATTCTGACTTTATATCTCACAATTCTGACTTTATATCTCAATTCTGACTTTATATCACTCAATTCTGACTTTATATCTCACAATTCTGACGTTATATCTCACAATTCTGACTTTATATCTCAATTCTGACTTTATATCACTCAATTCTGACGTTATATCTCACAATTCTGACCTTATATCACAATTCTGACCTTATATCACAATTCTGACGTTATATCACACAATTCTGACGTTATATCTCACAATTCTGACTTTATATCTCAATTCTGACTTTATATCACTCAATTCTGACTTTATATCACACAATTCTGACTTTATATCACACAATTCTGACGTTATATCTCACAATTCTGACTTTATATCACAATTCTGACTTTATATCACACAATTCTGACTTTATATCACACAATTTTGACTTTATATCTCAATTCTGACTTTATATCTCAATTCTGACTTTATATCTCACAATTCTGACTTTATATCTTAATTCTGACTTTATAGCTCACAATTCTGACTTTATATCTCACAATTCTGACTTTATATCTCAATTCTGACTTTATATCACACAATTCTGACGTTATATCTCACAATTCTGACTTTATATCTCAATTCTGACTTTATATCACTCAATTCTGACGTTATATCTCACAATTCTGACCTTATATCACAATTCTGACCTTATATCACAATTCTGACGTTATATCACACAATTCTGACGTTATATCTCACAATTCTGACTTTATATCTCAATTCTGACTTTATATCACTCAATTCTGACTTTATATCACACAATTCTGACTTTATATCACACAATTCTGACTTTATATCACACAATTCTGACTTTATATCACACAATTTTGACTTTATATCTCAATTCTGACTTTATATCTCAATTCTGACTTTATATCTCAATTCTGACTTTATATCTCACAATTCTGACTTTATATCTCACAATTCTGACTTTATATCTTAATTCTGACTTTATAGCTCACAATTCTGACTTTATATCTCACAATTCTGACTTTATATTTTAATTCTGACTTTATATCTCACAATTCTGACTTTATATCACACAATTCTGACTTTATATCATACAATTCTGACTTTATATCTCACAATTCTGACGTTATATCACACAATTCTGACTTTATATCACACAATTCTGACTTTATATCTCAATTCTGACTTTATATCTCACAATTCTGACTTTATATCTTAATTCTGACTTTAGAGCTCACAATTCTGACTTTATAGCTCACAATTCTGACTTTATATCTCACAATTCTGACTTTATATCTCACAATTCTGACTTTATATCTCACAATTCTGACTTTATATCACACAATTCTGACTTTATATCACAATTCTGACTTTATATCATACAATTCTGACTTTATATCTCACAATTCTGACTTTATATCACACAATTCTGACTTTATATCTCTCAATTCTGACTTTATATCTCACAATTCTGACTTTATATCACACAATTCTGACTTTATATCACACAATTCTGACTTTATATCTCACAATTCTGACTTTATATCACTCAATTCTGACTTTATATCTCACAATTCTGACTTTATATCACACAATTCTGACTTTATATCACTCAATTCTGACTTTATATCTCAATTCTGACTTTATATATCTCAATTCTGACTTTATATCTCTCAATTCTGACTTTATATCTCAATTCTGACTTTATATCTCTCAATTCTGACTTTATATCACTCAATTCTGACTTTATATCTCAATTCTGACTTTATATCTCACAATTCTGACTTTATATCACACAATTCTGACTTTATATCACTCAATTCTGACTTTATATCTCAATTCTGACTTTATATCTCTCAATTCTGACTTTATATCTCAATTCTGACTTTATATCTCACAATTCTGACTTTATATCTCAATTCTGACTTTATATCTCTCAATTCTGACTTTATATCTCAATTCTGACTTTATATCTCACAATTCTGACTTTATATCACTCAATTCTGCCTTTATATCACACAATTCTGACTTTATATCACACAATTCTGCCTTTATATCTCACAATTCTGACTTTATATCACTCAATTCTGACTTTATATCACTCAATTCTGACTTTATATCTCACAATTCTGACTTTATATCTCAATTCTGACTTTATATCACTCAATTCTGACTTTATATCTCACAATTCTGACGTTATATCTCACAATTCTGACTTTATATCTCAATTCTGACTTTATATCACTCAATTCTGACTTTATATCTCACAATTCTGACTTTATATCACTCAATTCTGACTTTATATCTCTCAATTCTGACTTTATATCTCAATTCTGACTTTATATCTCACAATTCTGACTTTATATCACTCAATTCTGACTTTATATCACTCAATTCTGACTTTATATCTCACAATTCTGACTTTATATCTCAATTCTGACTTTATATCACTCAATTCTGACTTTATATCTCACAATTCTGACGTTATATCTCACAATTCTGACTTTATATCTCAATTCTGACTTTATATCACTCAATTCTGACGTTATATCTCACAATTCTGACCTTATATCACAATTCTGACCTTATATCACAATTCTGACGTTATATCACACAATTCTGACGTTATATCTCACAATTCTGACTTTATATCTCAATTCTGACTTTATATCACTCAATTCTGACTTTATATCACACAATTCTGACTTTATATCACACAATTCTGACGTTATATCTCACAATTCTGACTTTATATCACAATTCTGACTTTATATCACACAATTCTGACTTTATATCACACAATTTTGACTTTATATCTCAATTCTGACTTTATATCTCAATTCTGACTTTATATCTCACAATTCTGACTTTATATCTTAATTCTGACTTTATATTTTAATTCTGACTTTATATCTCACAATTCTGACTTTATATCACACAATTCTGACTTTATATCATACAATTCTGACTTTATATCTCACAATTCTGACGTTATATCACACAATTCTGACTTTATATCACACAATTCTGACTTTATATCTCAATTCTGACTTTATATCTCACAATTCTGACTTTATATCTTAATTCTGACTTTAGAGCTCACAATTCTGACTTTATAGCTCACAATTCTGACTTTATATCTCACAATTCTGACTTTATATCTCACAATTCTGACTTTATATCTCACAATTCTGACTTTATATCACACAATTCTGACTTTATATCTCACAATTCTGACTTTATATCACACAATTCTGACTTTATATCTCAATTCTGACTTTATATCTCTCAATTCTGACTTTATATCTCACAATTCTGACTTTATATCACACAATTCTGACTTTATATCACAGAATTCTGACTTTATATCTCACAATTCTGACTTTATATCACTCAATTCTGACTTTATATCTCACAATTCTGACTTTATATCACACAATTCTGACTTTATATCACTCAATTCTGACTTTATATCTCAATTCTGACTTTATATATCTCAATTCTGACTTTATATCTCTCAATTCTGACTTTATATCTCAATTCTGACTTTATATCTCTCAATTCTGACTTTATATCACTCAATTCTGACTTTATATCTCAATTCTGACTTTATATCTCACAATTCTGACTTTATATCACACAATTCTGACTTTATATCACTCAATTCTGACTTTATATCTCAATTCTGACTTTATATCTCTCAATTCTGACTTTATATCTCAATTCTGACTTTATATCTCACAATTCTGACTTTATATCTCAATTCTGACTTTATATCTCTCAATTCTGACTTTATATCTCAATTCTGACTTTATATCTCACAATTCTGACTTTATATCACTCAATTCTGACTTTATATCACACAATTCTGACTTTATATCACACAATTCTGCCTTTATATCTCACAATTCTGACTTTATATCACTCAATTCTGCCTTTATATCTCACAATTCTGACTTTATATCATTCAATTCTGACTTTATATCTCACAATTCTGACTTTATATCACTCAATTCTGACTTTATATCTCAATTCTGACTTTATATCACTCAATTCTGACTTTATATCTCACAATTCTGACTTTATATCACTCAATTCTGACTTTATATCTCAATTCTGACTTTATATCTCTCAATTCTGACTTTATATCTCAATTCTGACTTTATATCTCACAATTCTGACTTTATATCACACAATTCTGCCTTTATATCTCACAATTCTGACTTTATATCACACAATTCTGACTTTAAATCTTACAATTCTGACTTTATATCACACAATTCTGACTTTATATCACTCAATTCTGACTTTATATCTCTCAATTCTGACTTTATATCTCAATTCTGACTTTATATCTCACAATTCTGACTTTATATCACTCAATTCTGACTTTATATCACTCAATTCTGACTTTATATCACTCAATTCTGACTTTATATCTCAATTCTGACTTTATATCACTCAATTCTGACTTTATATCTCACAATTCTGACGTTATATCTCACAATTCTGACTTTATATCTCAATTCTGACTTTATATCACTCAATTCTGACGTTATATCTCACAATTCTGACCTTATATCACAATTCTGACCTTATATCACAATTCTGACGTTATATCACACAATTCTGACGTTATATCTCACAATTCTGACTTTATATCTCAATTCTGACTTTATATCACTCAATTCTGACTTTATATCACACAATTCTGACTTTATATCACACAATTCTGACGTTATATCTCACAATTCTGACTTTATATCACAATTCTGACTTTATATCACACAATTCTGACTTTATATCACACAATTTTGACTTTATATCTCAATTCTGACTTTATATCTCAATTCTGACTTTATATCTCACAATTCTGACTTTATATCTTAATTCTGACTTTATAGCTCACAATTCTGACTTTATATCTCACAATTCTGACTTTATATTTTAATTCTGACTTTATATCTCACAATTCTGACTTTATATCACACAATTCTGACTTTATATCATACAATTCTGACTTTATATCTCACAATTCTGACGTTATATCACACAATTCTGACTTTATATCACAATTCTGACTTTATATCTCAATTCTGACTTTATATCTCACAATTCTGACTTTATATCTTAATTCTGACTTTAGAGCTCACAATTCTGACTTTATAGCTCACAATTCTGACTTTATATCTCACAATTCTGACTTTATATCTCACAATTCTGACTTTATATCTCACAATTCTGACTTTATATCACACAATTCTGACTTTATATCTCACAATTCTGACTTTATATCACACAATTCTGACTTTATATCTCAATTCTGACTTTATATCTCTCAATTCTGACTTTATATCTCACAATTCTGACTTTATATCACACAATTCTGACTTTATATCACAGAATTCTGACTTTATATCTCACAATTCTGACTTTATATCACTCAATTCTGACTTTATATCTCACAATTCTGACTTTATATCACACAATTCTGACTTTATATCACTCAATTCTGACTTTATATCTCAATTCTGACTTTATATATCTCAATTCTGACTTTATATCTCTCAATTCTGACTTTATATCTCAATTCTGACTTTATATCTCTCAATTCTGACTTTATATCACTCAATTCTGACTTTATATCTCAATTCTGACTTTATATCTCACAATTCTGACTTTATATCACACAATTCTGACTTTATATCACTCAATTCTGACTTTATATCTCAATTCTGACTTTATATCTCTCAATTCTGACTTTATATCTCAATTCTGACTTTATATCTCACAATTCTGACTTTATATCTCAATTCTGACTTTATATCTCTCAATTCTGACTTTATATCTCAATTCTGACTTTATATCTCACAATTCTGACTTTATATCACTCAATTCTGACTTTATATCACACAATTCTGACTTTATATCACACAATTCTGCCTTTATATCTCACAATTCTGACTTTATATCACTCAATTCTGCCTTTATATCTCACAATTCTGACTTTATATCATTCAATTCTGACTTTATATCTCACAATTCTGACTTTATATCACTCAATTCTGACTTTATATCTCAATTCTGACTTTATATCACTCAATTCTGACTTTATATCTCACAATTCTGACTTTATATCACTCAATTCTGACTTTATATCTCAATTCTGACTTTATATCTCTCAATTCTGACTTTATATCTCAATTCTGACTTTATATCTCACAATTCTGACTTTATATCACACAATTCTGCCTTTATATCTCACAATTCTGACTTTATATCACACAATTCTGACTTTAAATCTTACAATTCTGACTTTATATCACACAATTCTGACTTTATATCACACAATTCTGACTTTATATCACACAATTCTGACTTTATATCACTCAATTCTGACTTTATATCACACAATTCTGACTTTATATCACACATTTCTGACTTTATATCTCAATTCTGACTTTATATCACTCAATTCTGACTTTATATCACACAATTCTGACGTTATATCACACAATTCTGACTTTATATCACAATTCTGACTTTATATCACACAATTCTGACTTTATATCATACAATTCTGACTTTATATCTCACAATTCTGACTTTATATCACACAATTCTGACTTTATATCTCAATTCTGACTTTATATCTCTCAATTCTGACTTTATATCTCACAATTCTGACTTTATATCTCACAATTCTGACTTTGTATCACACAATTCTGACTTTATATCACAATTCTGACTTTATATCACACAATTCTGACTTTATATCACACAATTCTGACGTTATATCACACAATTCTGACTTTATATCACACAATTCTGACTTTATATCTCAATTCTGACTTTAGAGCTCACAATTCTGACTTTATAGCTCACAATTCTGACTTTATATCTCACAATTCTGACTTTATATCTCACAATTCTGACTTTATATCTCACAATTCTGACTTTATATCTCACAATTCTGACTTTATATCACAATTCTGACTTTATATCACACAATTCTGACTTTATATCATACAATTCTGACTTTATATCTCACAATTCTGACTTTATATCACTCAATTCTGACTTTATATCTCACAATTCTGACTTTATATCACTCAATTCTGACTTTATATCACACAATTCTGACTTTATATCACACAATTCTGACTTTATATCTCACAATTCTGACTTTATATCACTCAATTCTGACTTTATATCACTCAATTCTGACTTTATATCTCACAATTCTGACTTTATATCACTCAATTCTGACTTTATATCTCACAATTCTGACTTTATATCACACAATTCTGCCTTTATATCTCACAATTCTGACTTTATATCACTCAATTCTGACTTTATATCACACAATTCTGACTTTATATCACACAATTCTGACTTTATATCACTCAATTCTGACTTTATATCACACAATTCTGACTTTATATCACACATTTCTGACTTTATATCTCAATTCTGACTTTATATCACTCAATTCTGACTTTATATCACTCAATTCTGACTTTATATCACACAATTCTGACGTTATATCACACAATTCTGACTTTATATCACAATTCTGACTTTATATCACACAATTCTGACTTTATATCATACAATTCTGACTTTATATCTCACAATTCTGACTTTATATCACTCAATTCTGACTTTATATCACACAATTCTGACTTTATATCACACATTTCTGACTTTATATCTCAATTCTGACTTTATATCACTCAATTCTGACTTTATATCACTCAATTCTGACTTTATATCACACAATTCTGACGTTATATCACACAATTCTGACTTTATATCACAATTCTGACTTTATATCACACAATTCTGACTTTATATCTCAATTCTGACTTTATATCTCAATTCTGACTTTATATCACACAATTCTGACTTTATATCATACAATTCTGACTTTATATCTCACAATTCTGACTTTATATCACAATTCTGACGTTATATCACACAGTTCTGACTTTATATCACACAATTCTGACTTTATATCTCAATTCTGACTTTATATCTCACAATTCTGACTTTATATCTTAATTCTGACTTTAGAGCTCACAATTCTGACTTTATATCTCACAATTCTGACTTTATATCTTAATTCTGACTTTAGAGCTCACAATTCTGACTTTATATCTCACAATTCTGACTTTATATCTCACAATTCTGACTTTATATCACACAATTCTGACTTTATATCACAATTCTGACTTTATATCACACAATTCTGACTTTATATCATACAATTCTGACTTTATATCACACAATTCTGACTTTATATCTCAATTCTGACTTTATATCTCTCAATTCTGACTTTATATCTCACAATTCTGACTTTATATCACACAATTCTGACTTTATATCACACAATTCTGACTTTATATCTCACAATTCTGACTTTATATCACTCAATTCTGACTTTATATCTCACAATTCTGACTTTATATCACTCAATTCTGACTTTATATCTCAATTCTGACTTTATATCTCACAATTCTGACTTTATATCACACAATTCTGACTTTATATCACTCAATTCTGACTTTATATCTCAATTCTGACTTTATATATCTCAATTCTGACTTTATATCTCTCAATTCTGACTTTATATCTCAATTCTGACTTTATATCTCTCAATTCTGACTTTATATCACTCAATTCTGACTTTATATCTCAATTCTGACTTTATATCTCACAATTCTGACTTTATATCACACAATTCTGACTTTATATCACTCAATTCTGACTTTATATCTCAATTCTGACTTTATATCTCTCAATTCTGACTTTATATCTCAATTCTGACTTTATATCTCACAATTCTGACTTTATATCTCAATTCTGACTTTATATCTCTCAATTCTGACTTTATATCTCAATTCTGACTTTATATCTCACAATTCTGACTTTATATCACTCAATTCTGACTTTATATCTCACAATTCTGACTTTATATCACACAATTCTGACTTTATATCACTCAATTCTGACTTTATATCTCAATTCTGACTTTATATATCTCAATTCTGACTTTATATCTCTCAATTCTGACTTTATATCTCAATTCTGACTTTATATCTCTCAATTCTGACTTTATATCACTCAATTCTGACTTTATATCTCAATTCTGACTTTATATCTCACAATTCTGACTTTATATCACTCAATTCTGACTTTATATCTCAATTCTGACTTTATATATCTCAATTCTGACTTTATATCTCTCAATTCTGACTTTATATCTCAATTCTGACTTTATATCTCTCAATTCTGACTTTATATCACTCAATTCTGACTTTATATCTCAATTCTGACTTTATATCTCACAATTCTGACTTTATATCACTCAATTCTGACTTTATATCTCACAATTCTGACTTTATATCACACAATTCTGACTTTATATCACTCAATTCTGACTTTATATCTCAATTCTGACTTTATATATCTCAATTCTGACTTTATATCTCTCAATTCTGACTTTATATCTCAATTCTGACTTTATATCTCTCAATTCTGACTTTATATCACTCAATTCTGACTTTATATCTCAATTCTGACTTTATATCTCACAATTCTGACTTTATATCACTCAATTCTGACTTTATATCTCAATTCTGACTTTATATATCTCAATTCTGACTTTATATCTCTCAATTCTGACTTTATATCTCAATTCTGACTTTATATCTCTCAATTCTGACTTTATATCACTCAATTCTGACTTTATATCTCAATTCTGACTTTATATCTCACAATTCTGACTTTATATCACACAATTCTGACTTTATATCACTCAATTCTGACTTTATATCTCAATTCTGACTTTATATCTCTCAATTCTGACTTTATATCTCAATTCTGACTTTATATCTCACAATTCTGACTTTATATCTCAATTCTGACTTTATATCTCTCAATTCTGACTTTATATCTCAATTCTGACTTTATATCTCACAATTCTGACTTTATATCACTCAATTCTGACTTTATATCACACAATTCTGACTTTATATCACACAATTCTGCCTTTATATCTCACAATTCTGACTTTATATCACTCAATTCTGCCTTTATATCTCACAATTCTGACTTTATATCATTCAATTCTGACTTTATATCTCACAATTCTGACTTTATATCACTCAATTCTGACTTTATATCTCAATTCTGACTTTATATCACTCAATTCTGACTTTATATCTCACAATTCTGACTTTATATCACTCAATTCTGACTTTATATCTCAATTCTGACTTTATATCTCTCAATTCTGACTTTATATCTCAATTCTGACTTTATATCTCACAATTCTGACTTTATATCACACAATTCTGCCTTTATATCTCACAATTCTGACTTTATATCACACAATTCTGACTTTAAATCTTACAATTCTGACTTTATATCACACAATTCTGACTTTATATCACTCAATTCTGACTTTATATCTCTCAATTCTGACTTTATATCTCAATTCTGACTTTATATCTCACAATTCTGACTTTATATCACTCAATTCTGACTTTATATCACTCAATTCTGACTTTATATCACTCAATTCTGACTTTATATCTCAATTCTGACTTTATATCACTCAATTCTGACTTTATATCTCACAATTCTGACGTTATATCTCACAATTCTGACTTTATATCTCAATTCTGACTTTATATCACTCAATTCTGACGTTATATCTCACAATTCTGACCTTATATCACAATTCTGACCTTATATCACAATTCTGACGTTATATCACACAATTCTGACGTTATATCTCACAATTCTGACTTTATATCTCAATTCTGACTTTATATCACTCAATTCTGACTTTATATCACACAATTCTGACTTTATATCACACAATTCTGACGTTATATCTCACAATTCTGACTTTATATCACAATTCTGACTTTATATCACACAATTCTGACTTTATATCACACAATTTTGACTTTATATCTCAATTCTGACTTTATATCTCAATTCTGACTTTATATCTCACAATTCTGACTTTATATCTTAATTCTGACTTTATAGCTCACAATTCTGACTTTATATCTCACAATTCTGACTTTATATTTTAATTCTGACTTTATATCTCACAATTCTGACTTTATATCACACAATTCTGACTTTATATCATACAATTCTGACTTTATATCTCACAATTCTGACGTTATATCACACAATTCTGACTTTATATCACAATTCTGACTTTATATCTCAATTCTGACTTTATATCTCACAATTCTGACTTTATATCTTAATTCTGACTTTAGAGCTCACAATTCTGACTTTATAGCTCACAATTCTGACTTTATATCTCACAATTCTGACTTTATATCTCACAATTCTGACTTTATATCTCACAATTCTGACTTTATATCACACAATTCTGACTTTATATCTCACAATTCTGACTTTATATCACACAATTCTGACTTTATATCTCAATTCTGACTTTATATCTCTCAATTCTGACTTTATATCTCACAATTCTGACTTTATATCACACAATTCTGACTTTATATCACAGAATTCTGACTTTATATCTCACAATTCTGACTTTATATCACTCAATTCTGACTTTATATCTCACAATTCTGACTTTATATCACACAATTCTGACTTTATATCACTCAATTCTGACTTTATATCTCAATTCTGACTTTATATATCTCAATTCTGACTTTATATCTCTCAATTCTGACTTTATATCTCAATTCTGACTTTATATCTCTCAATTCTGACTTTATATCACTCAATTCTGACTTTATATCTCAATTCTGACTTTATATCTCACAATTCTGACTTTATATCACACAATTCTGACTTTATATCACTCAATTCTGACTTTATATCTCAATTCTGACTTTATATCTCTCAATTCTGACTTTATATCTCAATTCTGACTTTATATCTCACAATTCTGACTTTATATCTCAATTCTGACTTTATATCTCTCAATTCTGACTTTATATCTCAATTCTGACTTTATATCTCACAATTCTGACTTTATATCACTCAATTCTGACTTTATATCACACAATTCTGACTTTATATCACACAATTCTGCCTTTATATCTCACAATTCTGACTTTATATCACTCAATTCTGCCTTTATATCTCACAATTCTGACTTTATATCATTCAATTCTGACTTTATATCTCACAATTCTGACTTTATATCACTCAATTCTGACTTTATATCTCAATTCTGACTTTATATCACTCAATTCTGACTTTATATCTCACAATTCTGACTTTATATCACTCAATTCTGACTTTATATCTCAATTCTGACTTTATATCTCTCAATTCTGACTTTATATCTCAATTCTGACTTTATATCTCACAATTCTGACTTTATATCACACAATTCTGCCTTTATATCTCACAATTCTGACTTTATATCACACAATTCTGACTTTAAATCTTACAATTCTGACTTTATATCACACAATTCTGACTTTATATCACACAATTCTGACTTTATATCACACAATTCTGACTTTATATCACTCAATTCTGACTTTATATCACACAATTCTGACTTTATATCACACATTTCTGACTTTATATCTCAATTCTGACTTTATATCACTCAATTCTGACTTTATATCACACAATTCTGACGTTATATCACACAATTCTGACTTTATATCACAATTCTGACTTTATATCACACAATTCTGACTTTATATCATACAATTCTGACTTTATATCTCACAATTCTGACTTTATATCACACAATTCTGACTTTATATCTCAATTCTGACTTTATATCTCTCAATTCTGACTTTATATCTCACAATTCTGACTTTATATCTCACAATTCTGACTTTGTATCACACAATTCTGACTTTATATCACAATTCTGACTTTATATCACACAATTCTGACTTTATATCACACAATTCTGACGTTATATCACACAATTCTGACTTTATATCACACAATTCTGACTTTATATCTCAATTCTGACTTTAGAGCTCACAATTCTGACTTTATAGCTCACAATTCTGACTTTATATCTCACAATTCTGACTTTATATCTCACAATTCTGACTTTATATCTCACAATTCTGACTTTATATCTCACAATTCTGACTTTATATCACAATTCTGACTTTATATCACACAATTCTGACTTTATATCATACAATTCTGACTTTATATCTCACAATTCTGACTTTATATCACTCAATTCTGACTTTATATCTCACAATTCTGACTTTATATCACTCAATTCTGACTTTATATCACACAATTCTGACTTTATATCACACAATTCTGACTTTATATCTCACAATTCTGACTTTATATCACTCAATTCTGACTTTATATCACTCAATTCTGACTTTATATCTCACAATTCTGACTTTATATCACTCAATTCTGACTTTATATCTCACAATTCTGACTTTATATCACACAATTCTGCCTTTATATCTCACAATTCTGACTTTATATCACTCAATTCTGACTTTATATCACACAATTCTGACTTTATATCACACAATTCTGACTTTATATCACTCAATTCTGACTTTATATCACACAATTCTGACTTTATATCACACATTTCTGACTTTATATCTCAATTCTGACTTTATATCACTCAATTCTGACTTTATATCACTCAATTCTGACTTTATATCACACAATTCTGACGTTATATCACACAATTCTGACTTTATATCACAATTCTGACTTTATATCACACAATTCTGACTTTATATCATACAATTCTGACTTTATATCTCACAATTCTGACTTTATATCACTCAATTCTGACTTTATATCACACAATTCTGACTTTATATCACACATTTCTGACTTTATATCTCAATTCTGACTTTATATCACTCAATTCTGACTTTATATCACTCAATTCTGACTTTATATCACACAATTCTGACGTTATATCACACAATTCTGACTTTATATCACAATTCTGACTTTATATCACACAATTCTGACTTTATATCTCAATTCTGACTTTATATCTCAATTCTGACTTTATATCACACAATTCTGACTTTATATCATACAATTCTGACTTTATATCTCACAATTCTGACTTTATATCACAATTCTGACGTTATATCACACAGTTCTGACTTTATATCACACAATTCTGACTTTATATCTCAATTCTGACTTTATATCTCACAATTCTGACTTTATATCTTAATTCTGACTTTAGAGCTCACAATTCTGACTTTATATCTCACAATTCTGACTTTATATCTTAATTCTGACTTTAGAGCTCACAATTCTGACTTTATATCTCACAATTCTGACTTTATATCTCACAATTCTGACTTTATATCACACAATTCTGACTTTATATCACAATTCTGACTTTATATCACACAATTCTGACTTTATATCATACAATTCTGACTTTATATCACACAATTCTGACTTTATATCTCAATTCTGACTTTATATCTCTCAATTCTGACTTTATATCTCACAATTCTGACTTTATATCACACAATTCTGACTTTATATCACACAATTCTGACTTTATATCTCACAATTCTGACTTTATATCACTCAATTCTGACTTTATATCTCACAATTCTGACTTTATATCACTCAATTCTGACTTTATATCTCAATTCTGACTTTATATCTCACAATTCTGACTTTATATCACACAATTCTGACTTTATATCACTCAATTCTGACTTTATATCTCAATTCTGACTTTATATATCTCAATTCTGACTTTATATCTCTCAATTCTGACTTTATATCTCAATTCTGACTTTATATCTCTCAATTCTGACTTTATATCACTCAATTCTGACTTTATATCTCAATTCTGACTTTATATCTCACAATTCTGACTTTATATCACACAATTCTGACTTTATATCACTCAATTCTGACTTTATATCTCAATTCTGACTTTATATCTCTCAATTCTGACTTTATATCTCAATTCTGACTTTATATCTCACAATTCTGACTTTATATCTCAATTCTGACTTTATATCTCTCAATTCTGACTTTATATCTCAATTCTGACTTTATATCTCACAATTCTGACTTTATATCACTCAATTCTGACTTTATATCTCACAATTCTGACTTTATATCACACAATTCTGACTTTATATCACTCAATTCTGACTTTATATCTCAATTCTGACTTTATATATCTCAATTCTGACTTTATATCTCTCAATTCTGACTTTATATCTCAATTCTGACTTTATATCTCTCAATTCTGACTTTATATCACTCAATTCTGACTTTATATCTCAATTCTGACTTTATATCTCACAATTCTGACTTTATATCACACAATTCTGACTTTATATCACTCAATTCTGACTTTATATCTCAATTCTGACTTTATATCTCTCAATTCTGACTTTATATCTCAATTCTGACTTTATATCTCTCAATTCTGACTTTATATCTCAATTCTGACTTTATATCACACAATTCTGACTTTATATCTCACAATTCTGACTTTATATCACTCAATTCTGACTTTATATCACACAATTCTGACTTTATATCTCACAATTCTGACTTTATATCTCAATTCTGACTTTATATCACTCAATTCTGACTTTATATCTCACAATTCTGACGTTATATCTCACAATTCTGACTTTATATCTCAATTCTGACTTTATATCACTCAATTCTGACTTTATATCTCACAATTCTGACTTTATATCACTCAATTCTGACTTTATATCTCTCAATTCTGACTTTATATCTCAATTCTGACTTTATATCTCACAATTCTGACTTTATATCACTCAATTCTGACTTTATATCACTCAATTCTGACTTTATATCTCACAATTCTGACTTTATATCTCAATTCTGACTTTATATCACTCAATTCTGACTTTATATCTCACAATTCTGACGTTATATCTCACAATTCTGACTTTATATCTCAATTCTGACTTTATATCACTCAATTCTGACGTTATATCTCACAATTCTGACCTTATATCACAATTCTGACCTTATATCACAATTCTGACGTTATATCACACAATTCTGACGTTATATCACTCAATTCTGACTTTATATCTCACAATTCTGACTTTATATCTCAATTCTGACTTTATATCACTCAATTCTGACTTTATATCTCACAATTCTGACGTTATATCTCACAATTCTGACTTTATATCTCAATTCTGACTTTATATCACTCAATTCTGACGTTATATCTCACAATTCTGACCTTATATCACAATTCTGACCTTATATCTCAATTCTGACTTTATATCACTCAATTCTGACTTTATATCACACAATTCTGACTTTATATCTCACAATTCTGACTTTATATCACAATTCTGACTTTATATCACACAATTCTGACTTTATATCACACAATTTTGACTTTATATCTCAATTCTGACTTTATATCACACAATTCTGACTTTATATCTCACAATTCTGACTTTATATCACAATTCTGACTTTATATCACACAATTCTGACTTTATATCACACAATTCTGACTTTATATCACACAATTCTGACCTTATATCTCAATTCTGACTTTATATCACTCAATTCTGACTTTATATCACACAATTCTGACGTTATATCTCACAATTCTGACTTTATATCACAATTCTGACTTTATATCACACAATTCTGACTTTATATCACACAATTTTGACTTTATATCTCAATTCTGACTTTATATCTCAATTCTGACTTTATATCTCACAATTCTGACTTTATATCTTAATTCTGACTTTATAGCTCACAATTCTGACTTTATATCTCACAATTCTGACTTTATATCTCACAATTCTGACTTTATATTTTAATTCTGACTTTATATCTCACAATTCTGACTTTATATCACACAATTCTGACTTTATATCTCACAATTCTGACTTTATATCACACAATTCTGACTTTATATCATACAATTCTGACTTTATATCTCACAATTCTGACGTTATATCACACAATTCTGACTTTATATCACACAATTCTGACTTTATATCTCAATTCTGACTTTATATCTCACAATTCTGACTTTATATCTTAATTCTGACTTTAGAGCTCACAATTCTGACTTTATAGCTCACAATTCTGACTTTATATCTCACAATTCTGACTTTATATCTCACAATTCTGACTTTATATCTCACAATTCTGACTTTATATCACACAATTCTGACTTTATATCACAATTCTGACTTTATATCATACAATTCTGACTTTATATCTCACAATTCTGACTTTATATCACACAATTCTGACTTTATATCTCAATTCTGACTTTATATCTCACAATTCTGACTTTATATCTCACAATTCTGACTTTATATCTCACAATTCTGACTTTATATCACAGAATTCTGACTTTATATCTCACAATTCTGACTTTATATCACAGAATTCTGACTTTATATCTCACAATTCTGACTTTATATCACTCAATTCTGACTTTATATCTCACAATTCTGACTTTATATCACACAATTCTGACTTTATATCACTCAATTCTGACTTTATATCTCAATTCTGACTTTATATATCTCAATTCTGACTTTATATCTCTCAATTCTGACTTTATATCACTCAATTCTGACTTTATATCTCAATTCTGACTTTATATCTCACAATTCTGACTTTATATCACACAATTCTGACTTTATATCACTCAATTCTGACTTTATATCTCAATTCTGACTTTATATCTCTCAATTCTGACTTTATATCTCAATTCTGACTTTATATCTCACAATTCTGACTTTATATCTCAATTCTGACTTTATATCTCTCAATTCTGACTTTATATCTCAATTCTGACTTTATATCTCACAATTCTGACTTTATATCACTCAATTCTGACTTTATATCACACAATTCTGACTTTATATCACACAATTCTGCCTTTATATCTCACAATTCTGACTTTATATCACTCAATTCTGACTTTATATCACTCAATTCTGACTTTATATCTCACAATTCTGACTTTATATCACTCAATTCTGACTTTATATCTCAATTCTGACTTTATATCACTCAATTCTGACTTTATATCTCACAATTCTGACTTTATATCACTCAATTCTGACTTTATATCTCAATTCTGACTTTATATCTCTCAATTCTGACTTTATATCTCAATTCTGACTTTATATCTCACAATTCTGACTTTATATCACACAATTCTGCCTTTATATCTCACAATTCTGACTTTATATCACACAATTCTGACTTTATATCACACAATTCTGACTTTAAATCTTACAATTCTGACTTTATATCACACAATTCTGACTTTATATCACACAATTCTGACTTTATATCACACAATTCTGACTTTATATCACTCAATTCTGACTTTATATCACACAATTCTGACTTTATATCACACATTTCTGACTTTATATCTCAATTCTGACTTTATATCACTCAATTCTGACTTTATATCACACAATTCTGACGTTATATCACACAATTCTGACTTTATATCACAATTCTGACTTTATATCATACAATTCTGACTTTATATCTCACAATTCTGACTTTATATCACACAATTCTGACTTTATATCTCAATTCTGACTTTATATCTCTCAATTCTGACTTTATATCTCACAATTCTGACTTTATATCTCACAATTCTGACTTTGTATCACACAATTCTGACTTTATATCACAATTCTGACTTTATATCACACAATTCTGACTTTATATCACACAATTCTGACGTTATATCACACAATTCTGACTTTATATCACACAATTCTGACTTTATATCTCAATTCTGACTTTATATCTCACAATTCTGACTTTATATCTTAATTCTGACTTTAGAGCTCACAATTCTGACTTTAGAGCTCACAATTCTGACTTTATATCTCACAATTCTGACTTTATATCTCACAATTCTGACTTTATATCTCACAATTCTGACTTTATATCTCACAATTCTGACTTTATATCACAATTCTGACTTTATATCACACAATTCTGACTTTATATCTCACAATTCTGACTTTATATCACTCAATTCTGACTTTATATCTCACAATTCTGACTTTATATCACACAATTCTGACTTTATATCACACAATTCTGACTTTATATCTCACAATTCTGACTTTATATCTCACAATTCTGACTTTATATCACTCAATTCTGACTTTATATCACACAATTCTGACTTTATATCATACAATTCTGACTTTATATCTCACAATTCTGACTTTATATCACTCAATTCTGACTTTATATCTCTCAATTCTGACTTTATATCACACAATTCTGACTTTATATCACTCAATTCTGACTTTATATCTCTCAATTCTGACTTTATATCACTCAATTCTGACTTTATATCACACAATTCTGACTTTATATCACACAATTCTGACTTTAAATCTTACAATTCTGACTTTATATCACACAATTCTGACTTTATATCACACAATTCTGACTTTATATCACACAATTCTGACTTTATATCACTCAATTCTGACTTTATATCACACAATTCTGACTTTATATCACACATTTCTGACTTTATATCTCAATTCTGACTTTATATCACTCAATTCTGACTTTATATCACTCAATTCTGACTTTATATCACACAATTCTGACTTTATATCACACAATTCTGACTTTATATCACAATTCTGACTTTATATCACACAATTCTGACTTTATATCATACAATTCTGACTTTATATCTCACAATTCTGACTTTATATCACACAATTCTGACTTTATATCTCAATTCTGACTTTATATCTCTCAATTCTGACTTTATATCTCACAATTCTGACTTTATATCACACAATTCTGACGTTATATCTCACAATTCTGACTTTGTATCACAATTCTGACTTTATATCACACAATTCTGACGTTATATATCACAATTCTGACTTTATATCACACAATTCTGACTTTATATCACACAATTCTGACGTTATATATCACAATTCTGACTTTATATCACACAATTCTGACTTTATATCTCACAATTCTGACTTTATATCACACAATTCTGACTTTATATCACACAATTCTGACTTTATATCACTCAATTCTGACTTTATATCACACAATTCTGACTTTATATCACACATTTCTGACTTTATATCTCAATTCTGACTTTATATCACTCAATTCTGACTTTATATCACTCAATTCTGACTTTATATCACACAATTCTGACGTTATATCACACAATTCTGACTTTATATCACAATTCTGACTTTATATCACACAATTCTGACTTTATATCATACAATTCTGACTTTATATCTCACAATTCTGACTTTATATCACACAATTCTGACTTTATATCTCAATTCTGACTTTATATCTCTCAATTCTGACTTTATATCTCACAATTCTGACTTTATATCACACAATTCTGACGTTATATCTCACAATTCTGACTTTGTATCACAATTCTGACTTTATATCACACAATTCTGACGTTATATATCACAATTCTGACTTTATATCACACAATTCTGACTTTATATCACACAATTCTGACGTTATATATCACAATTCTGACTTTATATCACACAATTCTGACTTTATATCTCACAATTCTGACTTTATATCACACAATTCTGACTTTATATCTCAATTCTGACTTTATATCTCAATTCTGACTTTATATCTCACAATTCTGACTTTATATCTTAATTCTGACTTTATAGCTCACAATTCTGACTTTATATCTCACAATTCTGACTTTATATTTTAATTCTGACTTTATATCTCACAATTCTGACTTTATATCTCACAATTCTGACTTTATATCACACAATTCTGACTTTATATCTCACAATTCTGACTTTATATCACACAATTCTGACTTTATATCACACAATTCTGACTTTATATCACACAATTCTGACTTTATATCTCACAATTCTGACTTTATATCACACAATTCTGACTTTATATCTCACAATTCTGACTTTAAATCACACAATTCTGACTTTATATCTCAATTCTGACTTTATATCTCACAATTCTGACTTTATATCTCACAATTCTGACTTTATATCACTCAATTCTGACTTTATATCACTCAATTCTGACTTTATATCACTCAATTCTGACTTTATATCTCAATTCTGACTTTATATCTCACAATTCTGACTTTATATCTCACAATTCTGACTTTATATCACACAATTCTGACTTTATATCATACAATTCTGACTTTATATCTCACAATTCTGACTTTATATCACAATTCTGACTTTATATCACAATTCTGACTTTATATCACACAATTCTGACTTTATATCTCAATTCTGACTTTATATCTCACAATTCTGACTTTATATCACTCAATTCTGACTTTATATCACTCAATTCTGACTTTATATCACTCAATTCTGACTTTATATCTCAATTCTGACTTTATATCTCACAGTTCTGACGTTATATCACACAGTTCTGACTTTATATCACACAATTCTGACTTTATATCTCAATTCTGACTTTATATCTCACAATTCTGACTTTATATCTTAATTCTGACTTTAGAGCTCACAATTCTGACTTTATAGCTCACAATTCTGACTTTATATCTCACAATTCTGACTTTATAGCTCACAATTCTGACTTTATATCTCACAATTCTGACTTTATATCTCACAATTCTGACTTTATATCACACAATTCTGACTTTATATCACAATTCTGACTTTATATCACACAATTCTGACTTTATATCATACAATTCTGACTTTATATCACACAATTCTGACTTTATATCTCAATTCTGACTTTATATCTCTCAATTCTGACTTTATATCTCACAATTCTGACTTTATATCTCAATTCTGACTTTATATCTCTCAATTCTGACTTTATATCACTCAATTCTGACTTTATATCACACAATTCTGACTTTATATCTCACAATTCTGACTTTATATCACTCAATTCTGACTTTATATCACACAATTCTGACTTTATATCACACAATTCTGACTTTAAATCTTACAATTCTGACTTTATATCACACAATTCTGACTTTATATCACACAATTCTGACTTTATATCACACAATTCTGACTTTATATCACTCAATTCTGACTTTATATCACACAATTCTGACTTTATATCACACATTTCTGACTTTATATCTCAATTCTGACTTTATATCACTCAATTCTGACTTTATATCACACAATTCTGACGTTATATCACACAATTCTGACTTTATATCACAATTCTGACTTTATATCACACAATTCTGACTTTATATCATACAATTCTGACTTTATATCTCACAATTCTTACTTTATATCACACAATTCTGACTTTATATCTCAATTCTGACTTTATATCTCACAATTCTGACTTTATATCTCACAATTCTGACTTTATATCTCACAATTCTGACTTTATATCACAATTCTGACTTTATATCACACAATTCTGACTTTATATCATACAATTCTGACGTTATATCACACAATTCTGACTTTATATCACAATTCTGACTTTATATCACACAATTCTGACTTTATATCATACAATTCTGACTTTATATCACAATTCTGACTTTATATCACACAATTCTGACTTTATATCATACAATTCTGACTTTATATCTCACAATTCTTACTTTATATCACACAATTCTGACTTTATATCTCAATTCTGACTTTATATCTCACAATTCTGACTTTATATCTCACAATTCTGACTTTATATCTCACAATTCTGACTTTATATCACAATTCTGACTTTATATCACACAATTCTGACTTTATATCATACAATTCTGACTTTATATCTCTCAATTCTGACTTTATATCACACAATTCTGACGTTATATCACACAATTCTGACTTTATATCACAATTCTGACTTTATATCACACAATTCTGACTTTATATCATACAATTCTGACTTTATATCTCACAATTCTTACTTTATATCACACAATTCTGACTTTATATCTCAATTCTGACTTTATATCTCACAATTCTGACTTTATATCTCACAATTCTGACTTTATATCTCACAATTCTGACTTTATATCACAATTCTGACTTTATATCACACAATTCTGACTTTATATCATACAATTCTGACTTTATATCTCACAATTCTGACTTTATATCTCACAATTCTGACTTTATATCACTCAATTCTGACTTTATATCACACAATTCTGACTTTATATCTCACAATTCTGACTTTATATCACACAATTCTGACTTTATATCTCACAATTCTGACTTTATATCTCACAATTCTGACTTTATATCTCACAATTCTGACTTTATATCACAATTCTGACTTTATATCACACAATTCTGACTTTATATCATACAATTCTGACTTTATATCTCACAATTCTGACTTTATATCTCACAATTCTGACTTTATATCACTCAATTCTGACTTTATATCACACAATTCTGACTTTATATCTCACAATTCTGACTTTATATCACACAATTCTGACTTTATATCTCATAATTCTGACTTTATATCTCACAATTCTGACTTTAAATCTTACAATTCTGACTTTATATCTCACAATTCTGACTTTATATCACACAATTCTGACTTTATATCTCACAATTCTGACTTTATATCTCACAATTCTGACTTTAAATCTTACAATTCTGACTTTATATCACACAATTCTGACTTTATATCTCACAATTCTGACTTTATATCTCACAATTCTGACTTTATATCACACAATTCTGACTTTATATCTCACAATTCTGACTTTATATCTCACAATTCTGACTTTATATCACACAATTCTGACTTTATATCTCACAATTCTGACTTTATATCTCACAATTCTGACTTTATATCACACAATTCTGACTTTATATCTCACAATTCTGACTTTATATCTCACAATTCTGACTTTATATCACACAATTCTGACTTTATATCTCACAATTCTGACTTTATATCTCACAATTCTGACTTTATATCTCACAATTCTGACTTTATATCACACAATTCTGACTTTATATCACACAATTCTGACTTTATATCTCACAATTCTGACTTTATATCTCACAATTCTGACTTTATATCACACAATTCTGACTTTATATCTCACAATTCTGACTTTAAATCTTACAATTCTGACTTTATATCACACAATTCTGACTTTATATCACACAATTCTGACTTTATATCTCACAATTCTGACTTTATATCTCACAATTCTGACTTTATATCACACAATTCTGACTTTATATCTCACAATTCTGACTTTATATCTCACAATTCTGACTTTATATCACACAATTCTGACTTTATATCTCACAATTCTGACTTTAAATCTTACAATTCTGACTTTATATCACACAATTCTGACTTTATATCACACAATTCTGACTTTATATCTCAATTCTGACTTTATATCTCACAATTCTGACTTTATATCACACAATTCTGACTTTATATCTCACAATTCTGACTTTATATCTCACAATTCTGACTTTATATCACACAATTCTGACTTTATATCTCACAATTCTGACTTTAAATCTTACAATTCTGACTTTATATCACACAATTCTGACTTTATATCACACAATTCTGACTTTATATCACACAATTCTGACTTTATATCACACAATTCTGACTTTATATCACTCAATTCTGACTTTATATCACACAATTCTGACGTTATATCTCACAATTCTGACTTTATATCACAATTCTGACTTTATATCACACAATTCTGACTTTATATCTCAATTCTGACTTTATATCACACAATTCTGACGTTATATCTCACAATTCTGACTTTATATCACACAATTCTGACTTTATATCACACAATTCTGACTTTATATCACACAATTCTGACTTTATATCTCACAATTCTGACTTTATATCACACAATTCTGACTTTATATCACACAATTCTGACTTTATATCACACAATTCTGACTTTATATCACTCAATTCTGACTTTATATCACTCAATTCTGACTTTATATCTCACAATTCTGACTTTATATCACACAATTCTGACTTTATATCACACAATTCTGACTTTATATCTCAATTCTGACTTTATATCTCAATTCTGACTTTATATCACACAATTCTGACGTTATATCTCACAATTCTGACTTTATATCTCAATTCTGACTTTATATCACTCAATTCTGACGTTATATCTCACAATTCTGACCTTATATCACAATTCTGACCTTATATCACAATTCTGACGTTATATCTCACAATTCTGACTTTATATCACACAATTCTGACGTTATATCTCACAATTCTGACTTTATATCACAATTCTGACTTTATATCACACAATTCTGACTTTATATCACACAATTTTGACTTTATATCTCAATTCTGACTTTATATCTCAATTCTGACTTTATATCTCACAATTCTGACTTTATATCTTAATTCTGACTTTATAGCTCACAATTCTGACTTTATATCTCACAATTCTGACTTTATATTTTAATTCTGACTTTATATCTCACAATTCTGACTTTATATCACACAATTCTGACTTTATATCATACAATTCTGACTTTATATCTCACAATTCTGACTTTATATCACAATTCTGACTTTATATCACACAATTCTGACGTTATATCACACAATTCTGACTTTATATCACACAATTCTGACTTTATATCTCAATTCTGACTTTATATCTCACAATTCTGACTTTATATCTTAATTCTGACTTTAGAGCTCACAATTCTGACTTTAGAGCTCACAATTCTGACTTTATATCTCACAATTCTGACTTTATATCTCACAATTCTGACTTTATATCTCACAATTCTGACTTTATATCACACAATTCTGACTTTATATCACAATTCTGACTTTATATCACACAATTCTGACTTTATATCATACAATTCTGACTTTATATCACACAATTCTGACTTTATATCTCAATTCTGACTTTATATCTCTCAATTCTGACTTTATATCTCACAATTCTGACTTTATATCACACAATTCTGACATTATATCACACAATTCTGACTTTATATCTCACAATTCTGACTTTATATCTCACAATTCTGACTTTATATCTCACAATTCTGACTTTATATCTCACAATTCTGACTTTATATCACAATTCTGACTTTATATCACACAATTCTGACGTTATATCACACAATTCTGACTTTATATCACACAATTCTGACTTTATATCACTCAATTCTGACTTTATATCACACAATTCTGACTTTATATCACACAATTCTGACTTTAAATCTTACAATTCTGACTTTATATCACACAATTCTGACTTTATATCACACAATTCTGACTTTATATCACACAATTCTGACTTTATATCACACAATTCTGACTTTAAATCTTACAATTCTGACTTTATATCACACAATTCTGACTTTATATCACACAATTCTGACTTTATATCACTCAATTCTGACTTTATATCACACAATTCTGACTTTATATCACACATTTCTGACTTTATATCTCAATTCTGACTTTATATCACTCAATTCTGACTTTATATCACACAATTCTGACGTTATATCACACAATTCTGACTTTATATCACAATTCTGACTTTATATCACACAATTCTGACTTTATATCATACAATTCTGACTTTATATCTCACAATTCTTACTTTATATCACACAATTCTGACTTTATATCTCAATTCTGACTTTATATCTCTCAATTCTGACTTTATATCTCACAATTCTGACTTTATATCACACAATTCTGACGTTATATCTCACAATTCTGACTTTATATCTCACAATTCTGACTTTGTATCACACAATTCTGACTTTATATCACAATTCTGACTTTATATCTCACAATTCTGACTTTATATCACAATTCTGACTTTATATCACACAATTCTGACTTTATATCACTCAATTCTGACTTTATATCTCACAATTCTGACTTTGTATCACACAATTCTGACTTTATATCACAATTCTGACTTTATATCTCACAATTCTGACTTTATATCACAATTCTGACGTTATATCTCACAATTCTGACTTTATATCTCACAATTCTGACTTTGTATCACACAATTCTGACTTTATATCACAATTCTGACTTTATATCTCACAATTCTGACTTTATATCTCACAATTCTGACTTTATATCACAATTCTGACTTTATATCACACAATTCTGACTTTATATCTCACAATTCTGACTTTATATCACAATTCTGACTTTATATCACACAATTCTGACTTTATATCTCAATTCTGACTTTATATCTCAATTCTGACTTTATATCTCACAATTCTGACTTTATATCACACAATTCTGACTTTATATCACAATTCTGACTTTATATCACAATTCTGACTTTATATCACAATTCTGACTTTATATCACAATTCTGACTTTATATCTCACAATTCTGACTTTATATCTCACAATTCTGACTTTATATCACAATTCTGACTTTATATCACAATTCTGACTTTATATCACAATTCTGACTTTATATCACAATTCTGACTTTATATCTCACAATTCTGACTTTATATCTCACAATTCTGACTTTATATCACAATTCTGACTTTATATCACAATTCTGACTTTATATCACACAATTCTGACTTTATATCTCACAATTCTGACTTTATATCACAATTCTGACTTTATATCACACAATTCTGACTTTATATCTCAATTCTGACTTTATATCTCAATTCTGACTTTATATCTCACAATTCTGACTTTATATCTCACAATTCTGACTTTATATCACAATTCTGACTTTATATCTCACAATTCTGACTTTATATCACAATTCTGACTTTATATCACACAATTCTGACTTTATATCACACAATTCTGACTTTATATCACTCAATTCTGACTTTATATCACACAATTCTGACTTTATATCACACATTTCTGACTTTATATCTCAATTCTGACTTTATATCACTCAATTCTGACTTTATATCACACAATTCTGACGTTATATCACACAATTCTGACTTTATATCACAATTCTGACTTTATATCACACAATTCTGACTTTATATCATACAATTCTGACTTTATATCTCACAATTCTTACTTTATATCACACAATTCTGACTTTATATCTCAATTCTGACTTTATATCTCTCAATTCTGACTTTATATCTCACAATTCTGACTTTATATCACACAATTCTGACGTTATATCTCACAATTCTGACTTTATATCTCACAATTCTGACTTTGTATCACACAATTCTGACTTTATATCACAATTCTGACTTTATATCTCACAATTCTGACTTTATATCACAATTCTGACTTTATATCACACAATTCTGACTTTATATCACTCAATTCTGACTTTATATCTCACAATTCTGACTTTGTATCACACAATTCTGACTTTATATCACAATTCTGACTTTATATCTCACAATTCTGACTTTATATCACAATTCTGACGTTATATCTCACAATTCTGACTTTATATCTCACAATTCTGACTTTGTATCACACAATTCTGACTTTATATCACAATTCTGACTTTATATCTCACAATTCTGACTTTATATCTCACAATTCTGACTTTATATCACAATTCTGACTTTATATCACAATTCTGACTTTATATCACACAATTCTGACTTTATATCTCACAATTCTGACTTTATATCACAATTCTGACTTTATATCACACAATTCTGACTTTATATCTCAATTCTGACTTTATATCTCAATTCTGACTTTATATCTCACAATTCTGACTTTATATCACACAATTCTGACTTTATATCACAATTCTGACTTTATATCACAATTCTGACTTTATATCACAATTCTGACTTTATATCACAATTCTGACTTTATATCTCACAATTCTGACTTTATATCTCACAATTCTGACTTTATATCACACAATTCTGACTTTATATCACAATTCTGACTTTATATCACAATTCTGACTTTATATCACAATTCTGACTTTATATCACAATTCTGACTTTATATCACAATTCTGACTTTATATCTCACAATTCTGACTTTATATCTCACAATTCTGACTTTATATCACAATTCTGACTTTATATCACAATTCTGACTTTATATCACACAATTCTGACTTTATATCTCACAATTCTGACTTTATATCACAATTCTGACTTTATATCACACAATTCTGACTTTATATCTCAATTCTGACTTTATATCTCAATTCTGACTTTATATCTCACAATTCTGACTTTATATCTCACAATTCTGACTTTATATCACAATTCTGACTTTATATCTCACAATTCTGACTTTATATCACAATTCTGACTTTATATCACACAATTCTGACTTTATATCACACAATTCTGACTTTATATCTCAATTCTGACTTTATATCTCAATTCTGATTTTATATCTCTCAATTCTGACTTTATATCACACAATTCTGACGTTATATCTCACAATTCTGACTTTATATCTCACAATTCTGACTTTGTATCACACAATTCTGACTTTATATCACAATTCTGACTTTATATCTCACAATTCTGACTTTATATCACAATTCTGACTTTATATCACACAATTCTGACTTTATATCTCAATTCTGACTTTATATCTCAATTCTGATTTTATATCTCTCAATTCTGACTTTATATCACACAATTCTGACTTTATATCTCAATTCTGACTTTATATCTCACAATTCTGACTTTATATCTCACAATTCTGACTTTATATCACAATTCTGACTTTATATCTCACAATTCTGACTTTATATCACAATTCTGACTTTATATCTCACAATTCTGACTTTATATCACAATTCTGACTTTATATCACACAATTCTGACTTTATATCACACAATTCTGACTTTATATCTCAATTCTGACTTTATATCTCAATTCTGATTTTATATCTCTCAATTCTGACTTTATATCACACAATTCTGACGTTATATCTCACAATTCTGACTTTATATCTCACAATTCTGACTTTGTATCACACAATTCTGACTTTATATCACAATTCTGACTTTATATCTCACAATTCTGACTTTATATCTCACAATTCTGACTTTATATCACACAATTCTGACTTTGTATCACACAATTCTGACTTTATATCACAATTCTGACTTTATATCTCACAATTCTGACTTTATATCACAATTCTGACTTTATATCACACAATTCTGATTTTATATCTCTCAATTCTGACTTTATATCACACAATTCTGACTTTATATCTCAATTCTGACTTTATATCTCACAATTCTGACTTTATATCTCACAATTCTGACTTTATATCTCACAATTCTGACTTTATATCTCACAATTCTGACTTTATATCACACAATTCTGACTTTATATCATACAATTCTGACTTTATATCTCACAATTCTGACTTTATATCACTCAATTCTGACTTTATATCTCACAATTCTGACTTTATATCACACAATTCTGACTTTATATCACACAATTCTGACTTTATATCACTCAATTCTGACTTTATATCACACAATTCTGACTTTATATCACACAATTCTGACTTTATATCACACAATTCTGACTTTATATCACACAATTCTGACTTTATATCACTCAATTCTGACTTTATATCACTCAATTCTGACTTTATATCACTCAATTCTGACTTTATATCACACAATTCTGACTTTATATCACACAATTCTGACTTTAAATCTTACAATTCTGACTTTATATCACACAATTCTGACTTTATATCACACAATTCTGACTTTATATCACAATTCTGACTTTATATCACACAATTCTGACTTTATATCTCAATTCTGACTTTATATCTCAATTCTGACTTTATATCACACAATTCTGACGTTATATCACACAATTCTGACTTTATATCACAATTCTGACTTTATATCTCACAATTCTGACTTTATATCTCAATTCTGACTTTATATCACTCAATTATGACTTTATATCACACAATTCTGACGTTATATCACACAATTCTGACTTTATATCACAATTCTGACTTTATATCATACAATTCTGACTTTATATCACTCAATTCTGACTTTATATCACACAATTCTGACTTTATATCACACATTTCTGACTTTATATCACTCAATTCTGACTTTATATCACACAATTCTGACTTTATATCACTCAATTCTGACTTTACATCACACAATTCTGACTTTATATCACACATTTCTGACTTTATATCACACAATTCTGACTTTATATCTCAATTCTGACTTTATATCTCAATTCTGACTTTATATCTCAATTCTGACTTTATATCACACAATTCTGACGTTATATCACACAATTCTGACTTTATATCACAATTCTGACTTTATATCTCACAATTCTGACTTTATATCTCAATTCTGACTTTATATCACTCAATTATGACTTTATATCACACAATTCTGACGTTATATCACACAATTCTGACTTTATATCACAATTCTGACTTTATATCATACAATTCTGACTTTATATCACACAATTCTGACTTTATATCACACATTTCTGACTTTATATCACAATTCTGACTTTATATCTCAATTCTGACTTTATATCACACAATTCTGACGTTATATCACACAATTCTGACTTTATATCACAATTCTGACTTTATATCTCACAATTCTGACTTTATATCTCAATTCTGACTTTATATCACTCAATTATGACTTTATATCACACAATTCTGACGTTATATCACACAATTCTGACTTTATATCACAATTCTGACTTTATATCACACATTTCTGACTTTATATCTCAATTCTGACTTTATATCTCAATTCTGACTTTATATCACACAATTCTGACGTTATATCACACAATTCTGACTTTATATCACAATTCTGACTTTATATCTCACAATTCTGACTTTATATCTCAATTCTGACTTTATATCACTCAATTATGACTTTATATCACACAATTCTGACGTTATATCACACAATTCTGACTTTATATCACAATTCTGACTTTATATCATACAATTCTGACTTTATATCACTCAATTCTGACTTTATATCACACAATTCTGACTTTATATCACACATTTCTGACTTTATATCACTCAATTCTGACTTTATATCACACAATTCTGACTTTATATCACTCAATTCTGACTTTACATCACACAATTCTGACTTTATATCACACATTTCTGACTTTATATCTCAATTCTGACTTTATATCTCAATTCTGACTTTATATCACACAATTCTGACGTTATATCACACAATTCTGACTTTATATCACAATTCTGACTTTATATCTCACAATTCTGACTTTATATCTCAATTCTGACTTTATATCACTCAATTATGACTTTATATCACACAATTCTGACGTTATATCACACAATTCTGACTTTATATCACAATTCTGACTTTATATCATACAATTCTGACTTTATATCACACAATTCTGACTTTATATCACACAATTCTGACGTTATATCACACAATTCTGACTTTATATCACAATTCTGACTTTATATCTCACAATTCTGACTTTATATCTCAATTCTGACTTTATATCACTCAATTATGACTTTATATCACACAATTCTGACGTTATATCACACAATTCTGACTTTATATCACAATTCTGACTTTATATCACACAATTCTGACTTTATATCACACATTTCTGACTTTATATCACTCAATTCTGACTTTATATCACACAATTCTGACTTTATATCACACATTTCTGACTTTATATCACACATTTCTGACTTTATATCTCACAATTCTGAATTTATATCTCACAATTCTGACTTTATATCACTCAATTCTGACTTTATATCACTCAATTCTGACTTTATATCACTCAATTCTGACTTTATATCTCACAATTCTGCCTTTATATCTCACAATTCTGACTTTATATCACTCAATTCTGACTTTAAATCTTACAATTCTGACTTTATATCACACAATTCTGACTTTATATCACACAATTCTGACTTTATATCACACAATTCTGACTTTATATCACTCAATTCTGACTTTATATCACACAATTCTGACTTTATATCACACATTTCTGACTTTATATCTCAATTCTGACTTTATATCACTCAATTCTGACTTTATATCACTCAATTCTGACTTTATATCACACAATTCTGACTTTATATCACACAATTCTGACGTTATATCACACAATTCTGACTTTATATCACTCAATTCTGACTTTATATCACACAATTCTGACGTTATATCACACAATTCTGACTTTATATCACAATTCTGACTTTATATCACACAATTCTGACTTTATATCATACAATTCTGACTTTATATCTCACAATTCTGACTTTATATCACACAATTCTGACTTTATATCTCAATTCTGACTTTATATCTCTCAATTCTGACTTTATATCTCACAATTCTGACTTTATATCACACAATTCTGACGTTATATCTCACAATTCTGACTTTATATCACAATTCTGACTTTATATCACACAATTCTGACTTTATATCACACAATTCTGACGTTATATATCACAATTCTGACTTTATATCACACAATTCTGACTTTATATCACACAATTCTGACGTTATATATCACAATTCTGACTTTATATCACACAATTCTGACTTTATATCACACAATTCTGACTTTATATCACACAATTCTGACTTTATATCACACAATTCTGACTTTATATCTCACAATTCTGACTTTATATCACACAATTCTGCCTTTATATCTCACAATTCTGACTTTATATCACTCAATTCTGACTTTAAATCTTACAATTCTGCCTTTATATCACACAATTCTGACTTTATATCACACAATTCTGACTTTATATCACACAATTCTGACTTTAAATCTTACAATTCTGACTTTATATCACACAATTCTGACTTTATATCACACAATTCTGACTTTATATCTCAATTCTGACTTTATATCACTCAATTCTGACTTTATATCACACAATTCTGACGTTATATCACACAATTCTGACTTTATATCACAATTCTGACTTTATATCTCACAATTCTGACTTTATATCTCAATTCTGACTTTATATCACACAATTCTGCCTTTATATCACACAATTCTGACTTTATATCACACAATTCTGACTTTAAATCTTACAATTCTGACTTTATATCACACAATTCTGACTTTATATCACACAATTCTGACTTTATATCACTCAATTCTGACTTTACATCACACAATTCTGACTTTATATCACACATTTCTGACTTTATATCTCAATTCTGACTTTATATCTCAATTCTGACTTTATATCACTCAATTCTGACTTTATATCACACAATTCTGACGTTATATCACACAATTCTGACTTTATATCACAATTCTGACTTTATATCTCACAATTCTGACTTTATATCTCAATTCTGACTTTATATCACTCAATTATGACTTTATATCACACAATTCTGACGTTATATCACACAATTCTGACTTTATATCACAATTCTGACTTTATATCACACAATTCTGACTTTATATCATACAATTCTGACTTTATATCACTCAATTCTGACTTTATATCACACAATTCTGACTTTATATCACACATTTCTGACTTTATATCACTCAATTCTGACTTTATATCACACAATTCTGACTTTATATCACACATTTCTGACTTTATATCACACATTTCTGACTTTATATCTCACAATTCTGAATTTATATCACTCAATTCTGACTTTATATCTCACAATTCTGACTTTATATCACTCAATTCTGACTTTATATCACTCAATTCTGACTTTATATCTCACAATTCTGCCTTTATATCTCACAATTCTGACTTTATATCACTCAATTCTGACTTTATATCACACAATTCTGACTTTATATCACACAATTCTGACTTTAAATCTTACAATTCTGACTTTATATCACACAATTCTGACTTTATATCACACAATTCTGACTTTATATCACACAATTCTGACTTTATATCACTCAATTCTGACTTTATATCACACAATTCTGACTTTATATCACACATTTCTGACTTTATATCTCAATTCTGACTTTATATCACTCAATTCTGACTTTATATCACTCAATTCTGACTTTATATCACACAATTCTGACGTTATATCACACAATTCTGACTTTATATCACAATTCTGACTTTATATCATACAATTCTGACTTTATATCACACAATTCTGACTTTATATCACTCAATTCTGACTTTATATCACACAATTCTGACTTTATATCACTCAATTCTGACTTTATATCACTCAATTCTGACTTTATATCACACAATTCTGACGTTATATCACACAATTCTGACTTTATATCACAATTCTGACTTTATATCACACAATTCTGACTTTATATCATACAATTCTGACTTTATATCTCACAATTCTGACTTTATATCACACAATTCTGACTTTATATCTCAATTCTGACTTTATATCTCTCAATTCTGACTTTATATCTCACAATTCTGACTTTATATCACACAATTCTGACGTTATATCTCACAATTCTGACTTTATATCACAATTCTGACTTTATATCACACAATTCTGACTTTATATCACACAATTCTGACGTTATATATCACAATTCTGACTTTATATCACACAATTCTGACTTTATATCACACAATTTTGACTTTATATCACACAATTCTGACTTTATATCTTAATTCTGACTTTATATCTCAATTCTGACTTTATATCACACAATTCTGACTTTATATCACACAATTCTGACGTTATATATCACAATTCTGACTTTATATCACACAATTCTGACTTTATATCTCACAATTCTGACTTTATATCACACAATTCTGACTTTATATCTTAATTCTGACTTTATATCTCAATTCTGACTTTATATCTCACAATTCTGACTTTATATCACACAATTCTGACTTTATATCTCACAATTCTGACTTTATATCACACAATTCTGACTTTATATCTCACAATTCTGACTTTAAATCACACAATTCTGACTTTATATCTCAATTCTGACTTTATATCTCACAATTCTGACTTTATATCTCACAATTCTGACTTTATATCACTCAATTCTGACTTTATATCACTCAATTCTGACTTTATATCACTCAATTCTGACTTTATATCTCACAATTCTGACTTTATATCTCACAATTCTGACTTTATATCTCTCAATTCTGACTTTATATCTCACAATTCTGACTTTATATCTCACAATTCTGACTTTATATCACACAATTCTGACTTTATATCTCAATTCTGACTTTATATCACTCAATTCTGACTTTATATCACACAATTCTGACTTTATATCTCTCAATTCTGACTTTATATCTCACAATTCTGACTTTATATCTCAATTCTGACTTTATATCTCACAATTCTGACTTTATATCTCTCAATTCTGACTTTATATCTCACAATTCTGACTTTATATCTCACAATTCTGACTTTATATCTCACAATTCTGACTTTATATCTCTCAATTCTGACTTTATATCTCACAATTCTGACTTTATATCACTCAATTCTGACTTTATATCACTCAATTCTGACTTTATATCACTCAATTCTGACTTTATATCACACAATTCTGACTTTATATCACTCAATTCTGACTTTATATCTCACAATTCTGACTTTATATCTCAATTCTGACTTTATATCTCACAATTCTGACTTTATATCTCAATTCTGACTTTATATCTCACAATTCTGACTTTATATCTCTCAATTCTGACTTTATATCTCACAATTCTGACTTTATATCTCTCAATTCTGACTTTATATCTCTCAATTCTGACTTTATATCACTCAATTCTGACTTTATATCACTCAATTCTGACTTTATATCACACAATTCTGACTTTATATCTCAATTCTGACTTTATATCTCACAATTCTGACTTTATATCTCAATTCTGACTTTATATCACTCAATTCTGACTTTATATCTCTCAATTCTGACTTTATATCTCTCAATTCTGACTTTATATCTCTCAATTCTGACTTTATATCTCACAATTCTGACTTTATATCTCTCAATTCTGACTTTATATCTCACAATTCTGACTTTATATCTCTCAATTCTGACTTTATATCTCTCAATTCTGACTTTATATCACACAATTCTGACTTTATATCACTCAATTCTGACTTTATATCACACAATTCTGACTTTATATCTCAATTCTGACTTTATATCTCACAATTCTGACTTTATATCTCAATTCTGACTTTATATCTCACAATTCTGACTTTATATCTCTCAATTCTGACTTTATATCTCACAATTCTGACTTTATATCTCTCAATTCTGACTTTATATCTCTCAATTCTGACTTTATATCTCACAATTCTGACTTTATATCTCACAATTCTGACTTTATATCACACAATTCTGACTTTATATCTCACAATTCTGACTTTATATCACTCAATTCTGACTTTATATCACACAATTCTGACTTTATATCACTCAATTCTGACTTTATATCTCACAATTCTGACTTTATATCACTCAATTCTGACTTTATATCACACAATTCTGACTTTATATCACAATTCTGACTTTATATCACACAATTCTGACTTTATATCATACAATTCTGACTTTATATCTCACAATTCTGACTTTATATCACACAATTCTGACTTTATATCTCAATTCTGACTTTATATCTCTCAATTCTGACTTTATATCTCACAATTCTGACTTTATATCACACAATTCTGACGTTATATCTCACAATTCTGACTTTATATCACAATTCTGACTTTATATCACACAATTCTGACTTTATATCACACAATTCTGACGTTATATATCACAATTCTGACTTTATATCACACAATTCTGACTTTATATCACACAATTCTGACTTTATATCACACAATTCTGACTTTATATCTTAATTCTGACTTTATATCTCAATTCTGACTTTATATCACACAATTCTGACTTTATATCACACAATTCTGACGTTATATATCACAATTCTGACTTTATATCACACAATTCTGACTTTATATCTCACAATTCTGACTTTATATCACACAATTCTGACTTTATATCTTAATTCTGACTTTATATCTCAATTCTGACTTTATATCTCACAATTCTGACTTTATATCACACAATTCTGACTTTATATCTCACAATTCTGACTTTATATCACACAATTCTGACTTTATATCTCACAATTCTGACTTTAAATCACACAATTCTGACTTTATATCTCAATTCTGACTTTATATCTCACAATTCTGACTTTATATCTCACAATTCTGACTTTATATCACTCAATTCTGACTTTATATCACTCAATTCTGACTTTATATCACTCAATTCTGACTTTATATCTCACAATTCTGACTTTATATCTCACAATTCTGACTTTATATCTCTCAATTCTGACTTTATATCTCACAATTCTGACTTTATATCTCACAATTCTGACTTTATATCACACAATTCTGACTTTATATCTCAATTCTGACTTTATATCACTCAATTCTGACTTTATATCACACAATTCTGACTTTATATCTCTCAATTCTGACTTTATATCTCACAATTCTGACTTTATATCTCAATTCTGACTTTATATCTCACAATTCTGACTTTATATCTCTCAATTCTGACTTTATATCTCACAATTCTGACTTTATATCTCACAATTCTGACTTTATATCTCACAATTCTGACTTTATATCTCTCAATTCTGACTTTATATCTCACAATTCTGACTTTATATCACTCAATTCTGACTTTATATCACTCAATTCTGACTTTATATCACTCAATTCTGACTTTATATCACACAATTCTGACTTTATATCACTCAATTCTGACTTTATATCTCACAATTCTGACTTTATATCTCAATTCTGACTTTATATCTCACAATTCTGACTTTATATCTCAATTCTGACTTTATATCTCACAATTCTGACTTTATATCTCTCAATTCTGACTTTATATCTCACAATTCTGACTTTATATCTCTCAATTCTGACTTTATATCTCTCAATTCTGACTTTATATCACTCAATTCTGACTTTATATCACTCAATTCTGACTTTATATCACACAATTCTGACTTTATATCTCAATTCTGACTTTATATCTCACAATTCTGACTTTATATCTCAATTCTGACTTTATATCACTCAATTCTGACTTTATATCTCTCAATTCTGACTTTATATCTCTCAATTCTGACTTTATATCTCTCAATTCTGACTTTATATCTCACAATTCTGACTTTATATCTCTCAATTCTGACTTTATATCTCACAATTCTGACTTTATATCTCTCAATTCTGACTTTATATCTCTCAATTCTGACTTTATATCACACAATTCTGACTTTATATCACTCAATTCTGACTTTATATCACACAATTCTGACTTTATATCTCAATTCTGACTTTATATCTCACAATTCTGACTTTATATCTCAATTCTGACTTTATATCTCACAATTCTGACTTTATATCTCTCAATTCTGACTTTATATCTCACAATTCTGACTTTATATCTCTCAATTCTGACTTTATATCTCTCAATTCTGACTTTATATCTCACAATTCTGACTTTATATCTCACAATTCTGACTTTATATCACACAATTCTGACTTTATATCTCACAATTCTGACTTTATATCACTCAATTCTGACTTTATATCACACAATTCTGACTTTATATCACTCAATTCTGACTTTATATCTCACAATTCTGACTTTATATCACTCAATTCTGACTTTATATCACACAATTCTGACTTTATATCACACAATTCTGACTTTATATCACTCAATTCTGACGTTATATCTCACAATTCTGACTTTATATCACAATTCTGACTTTATATCACACAATTCTGACTTTATATCTCAATTCTGACTTTATATCTCATTTCTCACTTTATATCACTCAATTCTGACTTTATATCTCTCAATTCTGACTTTATATCACTCAATTCTGACTTTATATCACACAATTCTGACGTTATATCTCACAATTCTGACTTTATATCACTCAATTCTGACTTTATATCTCACAATTCTGACTTTATATCACTCAATTCTGACTTTATATCACACAATTCTGACTTTATATCACACAATTCTGACTTTATATCACTCAATTCTGACGTTATATCTCACAATTCTGACTTTATATCACAATTCTGACTTTATATCACACAATTCTGACTTTATATCTCAATTCTGACTTTATATCTCATTTCTCACTTTATATCACTCAATTCTGACTTTATATCTCTCAATTCTGACTTTATATCACACAATTCTGACTTTATATCTCAATTCTGACTTTATATCTCTCAATTCTGACTTTATATCTCACAATTCTGACTTTATATCTCACAATTCTGACTTTATATCTCACAATTCTGACTTTATATCACACAATTCTGACTTTATATCACTCAATTCTGACTTTATATCTTAATTCTGACTTTATATCTCACAATTCTGACTTTATATCTCTCAATTCTGACTTTATATCTCACAATTCTGACTTTATATCTCACAATTCTGACTTTATATCACACAATTCTGACTTTATATCACACAATTCTGACTTTATATCTCACAATTCTGACTTTATATCTCACAATTCTGACTTTATATCACACAATTCTGACTTTATATCTCAATTCTGACTTTATATCTCTCAATTCTGACTTTATATCTCACAATTCTGACTTTATATCTCACAATTCTGACTTTATATCTCACAATTCTGACTTTATATCACACAATTCTGACTTTATATCACTCAATTCTGACTTTATATCTTAATTCTGACTTTATATCTCACAATTCTGACTTTATATCTCTCAATTCTGACTTTATATCTCACAATTCTGACTTTATATCTCACAATTCTGACTTTATATCACACAATTCTGACTTTATATCACACAATTCTGACTTTATATCTCACAATTCTGACTTTATATCTCACAATTCTGACTTTATATCTCACAATTCTGACTTTATATCACACAATTCTGACTTTATATCACACAATTCTGACTTTATATCTCACAATTCTGACTTTATATCTCACAATTCTGACTTTATATCACACAATTCTGACTTTATATCACACAATTCTGACGTTATATCTCACAATTCTGACTTTATATCACACAATTCTGACGTTATATCTCACAATTCTGACTTTATATCTCAATTCTGACTTTATATCACTCAATTCTGACGTTATATCTCACAATTCTGACCTTATATCACAATTCTGACCTTATATCACAATTCTGACGTTATATCACACAATTCTGACGTTATATCTCACAATTCTGACTTTATATCTCAATTCTGACGTTATATCACACAATTCTGACGTTATATCTCACAATTCTGACTTTATATCTCAATTCTGACTTTATATCACACAATTCTGACTTTATATCACACAATTCTGACGTTATATCTCACAATTCTGACTTTATATCACAATTCTGACTTTATATCACACAATTCTGACTTTATATCACACAATTTTGACTTTATATCTCAATTCTGACTTTATATCTCACAATTCTGACTTTATATCTCACAATTCTGACTTTATATCACTCAATTCTGACTTTATATCACTCAATTCTGACTTTATATCACTCAATTCTGACTTTATATCTCACAATTCTGACTTTATATCTCACAATTCTGACTTTATATCTCTCAATTCTGACTTTATATCTCACAATTCTGACTTTATATCTCACAATTCTGACTTTATATCACACAATTCTGACTTTATATCTCAATTCTGACTTTATATCACTCAATTCTGACTTTATATCACACAATTCTGACTTTATATCTCTCAATTCTGACTTTATATCTCACAATTCTGACTTTATATCTCAATTCTGACTTTATATCTCACAATTCTGACTTTATATCTCTCAATTCTGACTTTATATCTCACAATTCTGACTTTATATCTCACAATTCTGACTTTATATCTCACAATTCTGACTTTATATCTCTCAATTCTGACTTTATATCTCACAATTCTGACTTTATATCACTCAATTCTGACTTTATATCACTCAATTCTGACTTTATATCACTCAATTCTGACTTTATATCACACAATTCTGACTTTATATCACTCAATTCTGACTTTATATCTCACAATTCTGACTTTATATCTCAATTCTGACTTTATATCTCACAATTCTGACTTTATATCTCAATTCTGACTTTATATCTCACAATTCTGACTTTATATCACACAATTCTGACTTTATATCTCTCAATTCTGACTTTATATCTCACAATTCTGACTTTATATCTCAATTCTGACTTTATATCTCACAATTCTGACTTTATATCTCACAATTCTGACTTTATATCTCTCAATTCTGACTTTATATCACACAATTCTGACTTTATATCTCACAATTCTGACTTTATATCTCAATTCTGACTTTATATCTCACAATTCTGACTTTATATCTCAATTCTGACTTTATATCTCACAATTCTGACTTTATATCACAATTCTGACTTTATATCTCACAATTCTGACTTTATATCACAATTCTGACTTTATATCACACAATTCTGACTTTATATCACTCAATTCTGACTTTATATCTCACAATTCTGACTTTGTATCACACAATTCTGACTTTATATCACAATTCTGACTTTATATCTCACAATTCTGACTTTATATCACAATTCTGACGTTATATCTCACAATTCTGACTTTATATCTCACAATTCTGACTTTGTATCACACAATTCTGACTTTATATCACAATTCTGACTTTATATCTCACAATTCTGACTTTATATCTCACAATTCTGACTTTATATCACAATTCTGACTTTATATCACAATTCTGACTTTATATCACACAATTCTGACTTTATATCTCACAATTCTGACTTTATATCACAATTCTGACTTTATATCACACAATTCTGACTTTATATCTCAATTCTGACTTTATATCTCAATTCTGACTTTATATCTCACAATTCTGACTTTATATCACACAATTCTGACTTTATATCACAATTCTGACTTTATATCACAATTCTGACTTTATATCACAATTCTGACTTTATATCACAATTCTGACTTTATATCTCACAATTCTGACTTTATATCTCACAATTCTGACTTTATATCACACAATTCTGACTTTATATCACAATTCTGACTTTATATCACAATTCTGACTTTATATCACAATTCTGACTTTATATCACAATTCTGACTTTATATCACAATTCTGACTTTATATCACAATTCTGACTTTATATCTCACAATTCTGACTTTATATCTCACAATTCTGACTTTATATCACAATTCTGACTTTATATCACAATTCTGACTTTATATCACACAATTCTGACTTTATATCTCACAATTCTGACTTTATATCACAATTCTGACTTTATATCACACAATTCTGACTTTATATCTCAATTCTGACTTTATATCTCAATTCTGACTTTATATCTCACAATTCTGACTTTATATCTCACAATTCTGACTTTATATCACAATTCTGACTTTATATCTCACAATTCTGACTTTATATCACAATTCTGACTTTATATCACACAATTCTGACTTTATATCACACAATTCTGACTTTATATCTCAATTCTGATTTTATATCTCTCAATTCTGACTTTATATCACACAATTCTGACGTTATATCTCACAATTCTGACTTTATATCTCACAATTCTGACTTTGTATCACACAATTCTGACTTTATATCACAATTCTGACTTTATATCTCACAATTCTGACTTTATATCACAATTCTGACTTTATATCACACAATTCTGACTTTATATCTCAATTCTGACTTTATATCTCAATTCTGATTTTATATCTCTCAATTCTGACTTTATATCACACAATTCTGACTTTATATCTCAATTCTGACTTTATATCTCACAATTCTGACTTTATATCTCACAATTCTGACTTTATATCACAATTCTGACTTTATATCTCACAATTCTGACTTTATATCACAATTCTGACTTTATATCTCACAATTCTGACTTTATATCACAATTCTGACTTTATATCACACAATTCTGACTTTATATCACACAATTCTGACTTTATATCTCAATTCTGACTTTATATCTCAATTCTGATTTTATATCTCTCAATTCTGACTTTATATCACACAATTCTGACGTTATATCTCACAATTCTGACTTTATATCTCACAATTCTGACTTTGTATCACACAATTCTGACTTTATATCACAATTCTGACTTTATATCTCACAATTCTGACTTTATATCTCACAATTCTGACTTTATATCACACAATTCTGACTTTGTATCACACAATTCTGACTTTATATCACAATTCTGACTTTATATCTCACAATTCTGACTTTATATCACAATTCTGACTTTATATCACACAATTCTGATTTTATATCTCTCAATTCTGACTTTATATCACACAATTCTGACTTTATATCTCAATTCTGACTTTATATCTCACAATTCTGACTTTATATCTCACAATTCTGACTTTATATCTCACAATTCTGACTTTATATCTCACAATTCTGACTTTATATCACACAATTCTGACTTTATATCATACAATTCTGACTTTATATCTCACAATTCTGACTTTATATCACTCAATTCTGACTTTATATCTCACAATTCTGACTTTATATCACACAATTCTGACTTTATATCACACAATTCTGACTTTATATCACTCAATTCTGACTTTATATCACACAATTCTGACTTTATATCACACAATTCTGACTTTATATCACACAATTCTGACTTTATATCACACAATTCTGACTTTATATCACTCAATTCTGACTTTATATCACTCAATTCTGACTTTATATCACTCAATTCTGACTTTATATCACACAATTCTGACTTTATATCACACAATTCTGACTTTAAATCTTACAATTCTGACTTTATATCACACAATTCTGACTTTATATCACACAATTCTGACTTTATATCACAATTCTGACTTTATATCACACAATTCTGACTTTATATCTCAATTCTGACTTTATATCTCAATTCTGACTTTATATCACACAATTCTGACGTTATATCACACAATTCTGACTTTATATCACAATTCTGACTTTATATCTCACAATTCTGACTTTATATCTCAATTCTGACTTTATATCACTCAATTATGACTTTATATCACACAATTCTGACGTTATATCACACAATTCTGACTTTATATCACAATTCTGACTTTATATCATACAATTCTGACTTTATATCACTCAATTCTGACTTTATATCACACAATTCTGACTTTATATCACACATTTCTGACTTTATATCACTCAATTCTGACTTTATATCACACAATTCTGACTTTATATCACTCAATTCTGACTTTACATCACACAATTCTGACTTTATATCACACATTTCTGACTTTATATCACACAATTCTGACTTTATATCTCAATTCTGACTTTATATCTCAATTCTGACTTTATATCTCAATTCTGACTTTATATCACACAATTCTGACGTTATATCACACAATTCTGACTTTATATCACAATTCTGACTTTATATCTCACAATTCTGACTTTATATCTCAATTCTGACTTTATATCACTCAATTATGACTTTATATCACACAATTCTGACGTTATATCACACAATTCTGACTTTATATCACAATTCTGACTTTATATCATACAATTCTGACTTTATATCACACAATTCTGACTTTATATCACACATTTCTGACTTTATATCACAATTCTGACTTTATATCTCAATTCTGACTTTATATCACACAATTCTGACGTTATATCACACAATTCTGACTTTATATCACAATTCTGACTTTATATCTCACAATTCTGACTTTATATCTCAATTCTGACTTTATATCACTCAATTATGACTTTATATCACACAATTCTGACGTTATATCACACAATTCTGACTTTATATCACAATTCTGACTTTATATCACACATTTCTGACTTTATATCTCAATTCTGACTTTATATCTCAATTCTGACTTTATATCACACAATTCTGACGTTATATCACACAATTCTGACTTTATATCACAATTCTGACTTTATATCTCACAATTCTGACTTTATATCTCAATTCTGACTTTATATCACTCAATTATGACTTTATATCACACAATTCTGACGTTATATCACACAATTCTGACTTTATATCACAATTCTGACTTTATATCATACAATTCTGACTTTATATCACTCAATTCTGACTTTATATCACACAATTCTGACTTTATATCACACATTTCTGACTTTATATCACTCAATTCTGACTTTATATCACACAATTCTGACTTTATATCACTCAATTCTGACTTTACATCACACAATTCTGACTTTATATCACACATTTCTGACTTTATATCTCAATTCTGACTTTATATCTCAATTCTGACTTTATATCACACAATTCTGACGTTATATCACACAATTCTGACTTTATATCACAATTCTGACTTTATATCTCACAATTCTGACTTTATATCTCAATTCTGACTTTATATCACTCAATTATGACTTTATATCACACAATTCTGACGTTATATCACACAATTCTGACTTTATATCACAATTCTGACTTTATATCATACAATTCTGACTTTATATCACACAATTCTGACTTTATATCACACAATTCTGACGTTATATCACACAATTCTGACTTTATATCACAATTCTGACTTTATATCTCACAATTCTGACTTTATATCTCAATTCTGACTTTATATCACTCAATTATGACTTTATATCACACAATTCTGACGTTATATCACACAATTCTGACTTTATATCACAATTCTGACTTTATATCACACAATTCTGACTTTATATCACACATTTCTGACTTTATATCACTCAATTCTGACTTTATATCACACAATTCTGACTTTATATCACACATTTCTGACTTTATATCACACATTTCTGACTTTATATCTCACAATTCTGAATTTATATCTCACAATTCTGACTTTATATCACTCAATTCTGACTTTATATCACTCAATTCTGACTTTATATCACTCAATTCTGACTTTATATCTCACAATTCTGCCTTTATATCTCACAATTCTGACTTTATATCACTCAATTCTGACTTTAAATCTTACAATTCTGACTTTATATCACACAATTCTGACTTTATATCACACAATTCTGACTTTATATCACACAATTCTGACTTTATATCACTCAATTCTGACTTTATATCACACAATTCTGACTTTATATCACACATTTCTGACTTTATATCTCAATTCTGACTTTATATCACTCAATTCTGACTTTATATCACTCAATTCTGACTTTATATCACACAATTCTGACTTTATATCACACAATTCTGACGTTATATCACACAATTCTGACTTTATATCACTCAATTCTGACTTTATATCACACAATTCTGACGTTATATCACACAATTCTGACTTTATATCACAATTCTGACTTTATATCACACAATTCTGACTTTATATCATACAATTCTGACTTTATATCTCACAATTCTGACTTTATATCACACAATTCTGACTTTATATCTCAATTCTGACTTTATATCTCTCAATTCTGACTTTATATCTCACAATTCTGACTTTATATCACACAATTCTGACGTTATATCTCACAATTCTGACTTTATATCACAATTCTGACTTTATATCACACAATTCTGACTTTATATCACACAATTCTGACGTTATATATCACAATTCTGACTTTATATCACACAATTCTGACTTTATATCACACAATTCTGACGTTATATATCACAATTCTGACTTTATATCACACAATTCTGACTTTATATCACACAATTCTGACTTTATATCACACAATTCTGACTTTATATCACACAATTCTGACTTTATATCTCACAATTCTGACTTTATATCACACAATTCTGCCTTTATATCTCACAATTCTGACTTTATATCACTCAATTCTGACTTTAAATCTTACAATTCTGCCTTTATATCACACAATTCTGACTTTATATCACACAATTCTGACTTTATATCACACAATTCTGACTTTAAATCTTACAATTCTGACTTTATATCACACAATTCTGACTTTATATCACACAATTCTGACTTTATATCACTCAATTCTGACTTTACATCACACAATTCTGACTTTATATCACACATTTCTGACTTTATATCTCAATTCTGACTTTATATCTCAATTCTGACTTTATATCACTCAATTCTGACTTTATATCACACAATTCTGACGTTATATCACACAATTCTGACTTTATATCACAATTCTGACTTTATATCTCACAATTCTGACTTTATATCTCAATTCTGACTTTATATCACACAATTCTGCCTTTATATCACACAATTCTGACTTTATATCACACAATTCTGACTTTAAATCTTACAATTCTGACTTTATATCACACAATTCTGACTTTATATCACACAATTCTGACTTTATATCACTCAATTCTGACTTTACATCACACAATTCTGACTTTATATCACACATTTCTGACTTTATATCTCAATTCTGACTTTATATCTCAATTCTGACTTTATATCACTCAATTCTGACTTTATATCACACAATTCTGACGTTATATCACACAATTCTGACTTTATATCACAATTCTGACTTTATATCTCACAATTCTGACTTTATATCTCAATTCTGACTTTATATCACTCAATTATGACTTTATATCACACAATTCTGACGTTATATCACACAATTCTGACTTTATATCACAATTCTGACTTTATATCACACAATTCTGACTTTATATCATACAATTCTGACTTTATATCACTCAATTCTGACTTTATATCACACAATTCTGACTTTATATCACACATTTCTGACTTTATATCACTCAATTCTGACTTTATATCACACAATTCTGACTTTATATCACACATTTCTGACTTTATATCACACATTTCTGACTTTATATCTCACAATTCTGAATTTATATCACTCAATTCTGACTTTATATCTCACAATTCTGACTTTATATCACTCAATTCTGACTTTATATCACTCAATTCTGACTTTATATCTCACAATTCTGCCTTTATATCTCACAATTCTGACTTTATATCACTCAATTCTGACTTTATATCACACAATTCTGACTTTATATCACACAATTCTGACTTTAAATCTTACAATTCTGACTTTATATCACACAATTCTGACTTTATATCACACAATTCTGACTTTATATCACACAATTCTGACTTTATATCACTCAATTCTGACTTTATATCACACAATTCTGACTTTATATCACACATTTCTGACTTTATATCTCAATTCTGACTTTATATCACTCAATTCTGACTTTATATCACTCAATTCTGACTTTATATCACACAATTCTGACGTTATATCACACAATTCTGACTTTATATCACAATTCTGACTTTATATCATACAATTCTGACTTTATATCACACAATTCTGACTTTATATCACTCAATTCTGACTTTATATCACACAATTCTGACTTTATATCACTCAATTCTGACTTTATATCACTCAATTCTGACTTTATATCACACAATTCTGACGTTATATCACACAATTCTGACTTTATATCACAATTCTGACTTTATATCACACAATTCTGACTTTATATCATACAATTCTGACTTTATATCTCACAATTCTGACTTTATATCACACAATTCTGACTTTATATCTCAATTCTGACTTTATATCTCTCAATTCTGACTTTATATCTCACAATTCTGACTTTATATCACACAATTCTGACGTTATATCTCACAATTCTGACTTTATATCACAATTCTGACTTTATATCACACAATTCTGACTTTATATCACACAATTCTGACGTTATATATCACAATTCTGACTTTATATCACACAATTCTGACTTTATATCACACAATTCTGACTTTATATCACACAATTCTGACTTTATATCTTAATTCTGACTTTATATCTCAATTCTGACTTTATATCACACAATTCTGACTTTATATCACACAATTCTGACGTTATATATCACAATTCTGACTTTATATCACACAATTCTGACTTTATATCTCACAATTCTGACTTTATATCACACAATTCTGACTTTATATCTTAATTCTGACTTTATATCTCAATTCTGACTTTATATCTCACAATTCTGACTTTATATCACACAATTCTGACTTTATATCTCACAATTCTGACTTTATATCACACAATTCTGACTTTATATCTCACAATTCTGACTTTAAATCACACAATTCTGACTTTATATCTCAATTCTGACTTTATATCTCACAATTCTGACTTTATATCTCACAATTCTGACTTTATATCACTCAATTCTGACTTTATATCACTCAATTCTGACTTTATATCACTCAATTCTGACTTTATATCTCACAATTCTGACTTTATATCTCACAATTCTGACTTTATATCTCTCAATTCTGACTTTATATCTCACAATTCTGACTTTATATCTCACAATTCTGACTTTATATCACACAATTCTGACTTTATATCTCAATTCTGACTTTATATCACTCAATTCTGACTTTATATCACACAATTCTGACTTTATATCTCTCAATTCTGACTTTATATCTCACAATTCTGACTTTATATCTCAATTCTGACTTTATATCTCACAATTCTGACTTTATATCTCTCAATTCTGACTTTATATCTCACAATTCTGACTTTATATCTCACAATTCTGACTTTATATCTCACAATTCTGACTTTATATCTCTCAATTCTGACTTTATATCTCACAATTCTGACTTTATATCACTCAATTCTGACTTTATATCACTCAATTCTGACTTTATATCACTCAATTCTGACTTTATATCACACAATTCTGACTTTATATCACTCAATTCTGACTTTATATCTCACAATTCTGACTTTATATCTCAATTCTGACTTTATATCTCACAATTCTGACTTTATATCTCAATTCTGACTTTATATCTCACAATTCTGACTTTATATCTCTCAATTCTGACTTTATATCTCACAATTCTGACTTTATATCTCTCAATTCTGACTTTATATCTCTCAATTCTGACTTTATATCACTCAATTCTGACTTTATATCACTCAATTCTGACTTTATATCACACAATTCTGACTTTATATCTCAATTCTGACTTTATATCTCACAATTCTGACTTTATATCTCAATTCTGACTTTATATCTCTCAATTCTGACTTTATATCTCTCAATTCTGACTTTATATCTCTCAATTCTGACTTTATATCTCTCAATTCTGACTTTATATCTCTCAATTCTGACTTTATATCTCTCAATTCTGACTTTATATCTCTCAATTCTGACTTTATATCTCAATTCTGACTTTATATCTCACAATTCTGACTTTATATCTCAATTCTGACTTTATATCTCTCAATTCTGACTTTATATCTCTCAATTCTGACTTTATATCACACAATTCTGACTTTATATCTCTCAATTCTGACTTTATATCTCTCAATTCTGACTTTATATCTCTCAATTCTGACTTTATATCTCTCAATTCTGACTTTATATCTCTCAATTCTGACTTTATATCTCACAATTCTGACTTTATATCTCTCAATTCTGACTTTATATCTCTCAATTCTGACTTTATATCTCAATTCTGACTTTATATCTCACAATTCTGACTTTATATCTCAATTCTGACTTTATATCTCTCAATTCTGACTTTATATCTCTCAATTCTGACTTTATATCACACAATTCTGACTTTATATCTCTCAATTCTGACTTTATATCTCTCAATTCTGACTTTATATCTCTCAATTCTGACTTTATATCTCTCAATTCTGACTTTATATCTCTCAATTCTGACTTTATATCTCACAATTCTGACTTTATATCTCTCAATTCTGACTTTATATCTCACAATTCTGACTTTATATCTCTCAATTCTGACTTTATATCTCTCAATTCTGACTTTATATCACACAATTCTGACTTTATATCACTCAATTCTGACTTTATATCACACAATTCTGACTTTATATCTCAATTCTGACTTTATATCTCACAATTCTGACTTTATATCTCTCAATTCTGACTTTATATCTCACAATTCTGACTTTATATCTCTCAATTCTGACTTTATATCTCTCAATTCTGACTTTATATCTCACAATTCTGACTTTATATCTCACAATTCTGACTTTATATCACACAATTCTGACTTTATATCTCACAATTCTGACTTTATATCACACAATTCTGACTTTATATCTCACAATTCTGACTTTATATCTCAATTCTGACTTTATATCTCACAATTCTGACTTTATATCTCAATTCTGACTTTATATCTCACAATTCTGACTTTATATCTCTCAATTCTGACTTTATATCTCACAATTCTGACTTTATATCTCTCAATTCTGACTTTATATCTCTCAATTCTGACTTTATATCTCACAATTCTGACTTTATATCTCACAATTCTGACTTTATATCACACAATTCTGACTTTATATCTCACAATTCTGACTTTATATCACTCAATTCTGACTTTATATCACACAATTCTGACTTTATATCACTCAATTCTGACTTTATATCTCACAATTCTGACTTTATATCACTCAATTCTGACTTTATATCACACAATTCTGACTTTATATCACACAATTCTGACTTTATATCACTCAATTCTGACGTTATATCTCACAATTCTGACTTTATATCACAATTCTGACTTTATATCACACAATTCTGACTTTATATCTCAATTCTGACTTTATATCTCATTTCTCACTTTATATCACTCAATTCTGACTTTATATCTCTCAATTCTGACTTTATATCACTCAATTCTGACTTTATATCACACAATTCTGACGTTATATCTCACAATTCTGACTTTATATCACTCAATTCTGACTTTATATCTCACAATTCTGACTTTATATCACTCAATTCTGACTTTATATCACACAATTCTGACTTTATATCACACAATTCTGACTTTATATCACTCAATTCTGACGTTATATCTCACAATTCTGACTTTATATCACAATTCTGACTTTATATCACACAATTCTGACTTTATATCTCAATTCTGACTTTATATCTCATTTCTCACTTTATATCACTCAATTCTGACTTTATATCTCTCAATTCTGACTTTATATCACACAATTCTGACTTTATATCTCAATTCTGACTTTATATCTCTCAATTCTGACTTTATATCTCACAATTCTGACTTTATATCTCACAATTCTGACTTTATATCTCACAATTCTGACTTTATATCACACAATTCTGACTTTATATCACTCAATTCTGACTTTATATCTTAATTCTGACTTTATATCTCACAATTCTGACTTTATATCTCTCAATTCTGACTTTATATCTCACAATTCTGACTTTATATCTCACAATTCTGACTTTATATCACACAATTCTGACTTTATATCACACAATTCTGACTTTATATCTCACAATTCTGACTTTATATCTCACAATTCTGACTTTATATCACACAATTCTGACTTTATATCTCAATTCTGACTTTATATCTCTCAATTCTGACTTTATATCTCACAATTCTGACTTTATATCTCACAATTCTGACTTTATATCTCACAATTCTGACTTTATATCACACAATTCTGACTTTATATCACTCAATTCTGACTTTATATCTTAATTCTGACTTTATATCTCACAATTCTGACTTTATATCTCTCAATTCTGACTTTATATCTCACAATTCTGACTTTATATCTCACAATTCTGACTTTATATCACACAATTCTGACTTTATATCACACAATTCTGACTTTATATCTCACAATTCTGACTTTATATCTCACAATTCTGACTTTATATCTCACAATTCTGACTTTATATCACACAATTCTGACTTTATATCACACAATTCTGACTTTATATCTCACAATTCTGACTTTATATCTCACAATTCTGACTTTATATCACACAATTCTGACTTTATATCACACAATTCTGACGTTATATCTCACAATTCTGACTTTATATCACACAATTCTGACGTTATATCTCACAATTCTGACTTTATATCTCAATTCTGACTTTATATCACTCAATTCTGACGTTATATCTCACAATTCTGACCTTATATCACAATTCTGACCTTATATCACAATTCTGACGTTATATCACACAATTCTGACGTTATATCTCACAATTCTGACTTTATATCTCAATTCTGACTTTATATCACTCAATTCTGACTTTATATCACACAATTCTGACTTTATATCACACAATTCTGACGTTATATCTCACAATTCTGACTTTATATCACAATTCTGACTTTATATCACACAATTCTGACTTTATATCACACAATTTTGACTTTATATCTCAATTCTGACTTTATATCTCACAATTCTGACTTTATATCTCACAATTCTGACTTTATATCACTCAATTCTGACTTTATATCACTCAATTCTGACTTTATATCACTCAATTCTGACTTTATATCTCACAATTCTGACTTTATATCTCACAATTCTGACTTTATATCTCTCAATTCTGACTTTATATCTCACAATTCTGACTTTATATCTCACAATTCTGACTTTATATCACACAATTCTGACTTTATATCTCAATTCTGACTTTATATCACTCAATTCTGACTTTATATCACACAATTCTGACTTTATATCTCTCAATTCTGACTTTATATCTCACAATTCTGACTTTATATCTCAATTCTGACTTTATATCTCACAATTCTGACTTTATATCTCTCAATTCTGACTTTATATCTCACAATTCTGACTTTATATCTCACAATTCTGACTTTATATCTCACAATTCTGACTTTATATCTCTCAATTCTGACTTTATATCTCACAATTCTGACTTTATATCACTCAATTCTGACTTTATATCACTCAATTCTGACTTTATATCACTCAATTCTGACTTTATATCACACAATTCTGACTTTATATCACTCAATTCTGACTTTATATCTCACAATTCTGACTTTATATCTCAATTCTGACTTTATATCTCACAATTCTGACTTTATATCTCAATTCTGACTTTATATCTCACAATTCTGACTTTATATCACACAATTCTGACTTTATATCTCTCAATTCTGACTTTATATCTCACAATTCTGACTTTATATCTCAATTCTGACTTTATATCTCACAATTCTGACTTTATATCTCACAATTCTGACTTTATATCTCTCAATTCTGACTTTATATCACACAATTCTGACTTTATATCTCACAATTCTGACTTTATATCTCAATTCTGACTTTATATCTCACAATTCTGACTTTATATCTCAATTCTGACTTTATATCTCACAATTCTGACTTTATATCTCTCAATTCTGACTTTATATCTCTCAATTCTGACTTTATATCACTCAATTCTGACTTTATATCACTCAATTCTGACTTTATATCACACAATTCTGACTTTATATCTCAATTCTGACTTTATATCTCACAATTCTGACTTTATATCTCAATTCTGACTTTATATCTCACAATTCTGACTTTATATCTCTCAATTCTGACTTTATATCTCACAATTCTGACTTTATATCTCTCAATTCTGACTTTATATCTCTCAATTCTGACTTTATATCACACAATTCTGACTTTATATCACTCAATTCTGACTTTATATCACACAATTCTGACTTTATATCTCAATTCTGACTTTATATCTCACAATTCTGACTTTATATCTCAATTCTGACTTTATATCTCACAATTCTGACTTTATATCTCTCAATTCTGACTTTATATCTCACAATTCTGACTTTATATCTCTCAATTCTGACTTTATATCTCTCAATTCTGACTTTATATCTCACAATTCTGACTTTATATCTCACAATTCTGACCTTATATCACACAATTCTGACTTTATATCTCACAATTCTGACTTTATATCACTCAATTCTGACTTTATATCACTCAATTCTGACTTTATATCACACAATTCTGACTTTATATCACTCAATTCTGACTTTATATCTCACAATTCTGACTTTATATCACTCAATTCTGACTTTATATCACACAATTCTGACTTTATATCACACAATTCTGACTTTATATCACTCAATTCTGACGTTATATCTCACAATTCTGACTTTATATCACAATTCTGACTTTATATCACACAATTCTGACTTTATATCTCAATTCTGACTTTATATCTCATTTCTCACTTTATATCACTCAATTCTGACTTTATATCTCTCAATTCTGACTTTATATCACTCAATTCTGACTTTATATCACACAATTCTGACGTTATATCTCACAATTCTGACTTTATATCACTCAATTCTGACTTTATATCTCACAATTCTGACTTTATATCACTCAATTCTGACTTTATATCACACAATTCTGACTTTATATCACACAATTCTGACTTTATATCACTCAATTCTGACGTTATATCTCACAATTCTGACTTTATATCACAATTCTGACTTTATATCACACAATTCTGACTTTATATCTCAATTCTGACTTTATATCTCATTTCTCACTTTATATCACTCAATTCTGACTTTATATCTCTCAATTCTGACTTTATATCACACAATTCTGACTTTATATCTCAATTCTGACTTTATATCTCTCAATTCTGACTTTATATCTCACAATTCTGACTTTATATCTCACAATTCTGACTTTATATCTCACAATTCTGACTTTATATCACACAATTCTGACTTTATATCACTCAATTCTGACTTTATATCTTAATTCTGACTTTATATCTCACAATTCTGACTTTATATCTCTCAATTCTGACTTTATATCTCACAATTCTGACTTTATATCTCACAATTCTGACTTTATATCACACAATTCTGACTTTATATCACACAATTCTGACTTTATATCTCACAATTCTGACTTTATATCTCACAATTCTGACTTTATATCACACAATTCTGACTTTATATCTCAATTCTGACTTTATATCTCTCAATTCTGACTTTATATCTCACAATTCTGACTTTATATCTCACAATTCTGACTTTATATCTCACAATTCTGACTTTATATCACACAATTCTGACTTTATATCACTCAATTCTGACTTTATATCTTAATTCTGACTTTATATCTCACAATTCTGACTTTATATCTCTCAATTCTGACTTTATATCTCACAATTCTGACTTTATATCTCACAATTCTGACTTTATATCACACAATTCTGACTTTATATCACACAATTCTGACTTTATATCTCACAATTCTGACTTTATATCTCACAATTCTGACTTTATATCTCACAATTCTGACTTTATATCACACAATTCTGACTTTATATCACACAATTCTGACTTTATATCTCACAATTCTGACTTTATATCTCACAATTCTGACTTTATATCACACAATTCTGACTTTATATCACACAATTCTGACGTTATATCTCACAATTCTGACTTTATATCACACAATTCTGACGTTATATCTCACAATTCTGACTTTATATCTCAATTCTGACTTTATATCTCAATTCTGACTTTATATCTCACAATTCTGACCTTATATCACAATTCTGACCTTATATCACAATTCTGACGTTATATCACACAATTCTGACGTTATATCTCACAATTCTGACTTTATATCTCAATTCTGACTTTATATCACTCAATTCTGACTTTATATCACACAATTCTGACTTTATATCACACAATTCTGACGTTATATCTCACAATTCTGACTTTATATCACAATTCTGACTTTATATCACACAATTCTGACTTTATATCACACAATTTTGACTTTATATCTCAATTCTGACTTTATATCTCAATTCTGACTTTATATCTCAATTCTGACTTTATATCTCACAATTCTGACTTTATATCACACAATTCTGACTTTATATCACACAATTCTGACTTTATATCTCACAATTCTGACTTTATATCTCACAATTCTGACTTTATATCACACAATTCTGACTTTATATCACACAATTCTGACGTTATATCTCACAATTCTGACTTTATATCACACAATTCTGACGTTATATCTCACAATTCTGACTTTATATCTCAATTCTGACTTTATATCTCAATTCTGACGTTATATCTCACAATTCTGACCTTATATCACAATTCTGACCTTATATCACAATTCTGACGTTATATCACACAATTCTGACGTTATATCTCACAATTCTGACTTTATATCTCAATTCTGACTTTATATCACTCAATTCTGACTTTATATCACACAATTCTGACTTTATATCACACAATTCTGACGTTATATCTCACAATTCTGACTTTATATCACAATTCTGACTTTATATCACACAATTCTGACTTTATATCACACAATTTTGACTTTATATCTCAATTCTGACTTTATATCTCAATTCTGACTTTATATCTCAATTCTGACTTTATATCTCACAATTCTGACTTTATATCTCACAATTCTGACTTTATATCTTAATTCTGACTTTATAGCTCACAATTCTGACTTTATATTTTAATTCTGACTTTATATCTCACAATTCTGACTTTATATCACACAATTCTGACTTTATATCATACAATTCTGACTTTATATCTCACAATTCTGACGTTATATCACACAATTCTGACTTTATATCACACAATTCTGACTTTATATCTCAATTCTGACTTTATATCTCACAATTCTGACTTTATATCTTAATTCTGACTTTAGAGCTCACAATTCTGACTTTATAGCTCACAATTCTGACTTTATATCTCACAATTCTGACTTTATATCTCACAATTCTGACTTTATATCACACAATTCTGACGTTATATCTCACAATTCTGACTTTATATCACAATTCTGACTTTATATCACACAATTCTGACGTTATATCTCACAATTCTGACTTTATATCTCAATTCTGACTTTATATCACTCAATTCTGACGTTATATCTCACAATTCTGACCTTATATCACAATTCTGACCTTATATCACAATTCTGACGTTATATCACACAATTCTGACGTTATATCTCACAATTCTGACTTTATATCACAATTCTGACTTTATATCACACAATTCTGACGTTATATCTCACAATTCTGACTTTATATCTCAATTCTGACTTTATATCACTCAATTCTGACTTTATATCACACAATTCTGACTTTATATCACACAATTCTGACGTTATATCTCACAATTCTGACTTTATATCACAATTCTGACTTTATATCACACAATTCTGACTTTATATCACACAATTTTGACTTTATATCTCAATTCTGACTTTATATCTCAATTCTGACTTTATATCTCAATTCTGACTTTATATCTCACAATTCTGACTTTATATCTCACAATTCTGACTTTATATCTTAATTCTGACTTTATATCTCACAATTCTGACTTTATATTTTAATTCTGACTTTATATCTCACAATTCTGACTTTATATCACACAATTCTGACTTTATATCATACAATTCTGACTTTATATCTCACAATTCTGACGTTATATCACACAATTCTGACTTTATATCACACAATTCTGACTTTATATCTCAATTCTGACTTTATATCTCACAATTCTGACTTTATATCTTAATTCTGACTTTAGAGCTCACAATTCTGACTTTATAGCTCACAATTCTGACTTTATATCTCACAATTCTGACTTTATATCTCACAATTCTGACTTTATATCTCACAATTCTGACTTTATATCACACAATTCTGACGTTTATATCTCACAATTCTGACTTTATATCACAATTCTGACTTTATATCACACAATTCTGACGTTATATCTCACAATTCTGACTTTATATCTCAATTCTGACTTTATATCACTCAATTCTGACTTTATATCACACAATTCTGACTTTATATCACACAATTCTGACGTTATATCTCACAATTCTGACTTTATATCACAATTCTGACTTTATATCACACAATTCTGACTTTATATCTCAATTCTGACTTTATATCTCAATTCTGACTTTATATCTCACAATTCTGACTTTATATCTCACAATTCTGACTTTATATCTTAATTCTGACTTTATAGCTCACAATTCTGACTTTATATCTCACAATTCTGACTTTATATTTTAATTCTGACTTTATATCTCACAATTCTGACTTTATATCACACAATTCTGACTTTATATCATACAATTCTGACTTTATATCTCACAATTCTGACGTTATATCACACAATTCTGACTTTATATCACACAATTCTGACTTTATATCTCAATTCTGACTTTATATCTCACAATTCTGACTTTATATCTTAATTCTGACTTTAGAGCTCACAATTCTGACTTTATAGCTCACAATTCTGACTTTATATCTCACAATTCTGACTTTATATCTCACAATTCTGACTTTATATCTCACAATTCTGACTTTATATCACACAATTCTGACTTTATATCTCACAATTCTGACTTTATATCTCACAATTCTGACTTTATATCACACAATTCTGACTTTATATCACAATTCTGACTTTATATCTCACAATTCTGACTTTATATCACACAATTCTGACTTTATATCTCAATTCTGACTTTATATCTCTCAATTCTGACTTTATATCTCACAATTCTGACTTTATATCACACAATTCTGACTTTATATCACACAATTCTGACTTTATATCTCACAATTCTGACTTTATATCACTCAATTCTGACTTTATATCTCACAATTCTGACTTTATATCACACAATTCTGACTTTATATCACTCAATTCTGACTTTATATCTCAATTCTGACTTTATATATCTCAATTCTGACTTTATATCTCTCAATTCTGACTTTATATCTCACAATTCTGACGTTATATCACACAATTCTGACTTTATATCACACAATTCTGACTTTATATCTCAATTCTGACTTTATATCTCACAATTCTGACTTTATATCTTAATTCTGACTTTAGAGCTCACAATTCTGACTTTATAGCTCACAATTCTGACTTTATATCTCACAATTCTGACTTTATATCTCACAATTCTGACTTTATATCACACAATTCTGACTTTATATCACAATTCTGACTTTATATCATACAATTCTGACTTTATATCTCACAATTCTGACTTTATATCACACAATTCTGACTTTATATCTCAATTCTGACTTTATATCTCTCAATTCTGACTTTATATCTCACAATTCTGACTTTATATCACACAATTCTGACTTTATATCACACAATTCTGACTTTATATCTCACAATTCTGACTTTATATCACTCAATTCTGACTTTATATCACAATTCTGACTTTATATATCTCAATTCTGACTTTATATCTCTCAATTCTGACTTTATATCTCAATTCTGACTTTATATCTCTCAATTCTGACTTTATATCACTCAATTCTGACTTTATATCTCAATTCTGACTTTATATCTCACAATTCTGACTTTATATCACACAATTCTGACTTTATATCACTCAATTCTGACTTTATATCTCAATTCTGACTTTATATCTCTCAATTCTGACTTTATATCTCAATTCTGACTTTATATCTCACAATTCTGACTTTATATCTCAATTCTGACTTTATATCTCTCAATTCTGACTTTATATCTCAATTCTGACTTTATATCTCACAATTCTGACTTTATATCACTCAATTCTGACTTTATATCACACAATTCTGACTTTATATCACACAATTCTGCCTTTATATCTCACAATTCTGACTTTATATCACTCAATTCTGACTTTATATCACTCAATTCTGACTTTATATCTCACAATTCTGACTTTATATCTCAATTCTGACTTTATATCACTCAATTCTGACTTTATATCTCACAATTCTGACGTTATATCTCACAATTCTGACTTTATATCTCAATTCTGACTTTATATCACTCAATTCTGACTTTATATCTCACAATTCTGACTTTATATCACTCAATTCTGACTTTATATCTCTCAATTCTGACTTTATATCTCAATTCTGACTTTATATCACTCAATTCTGACTTTATATCACTCAATTCTGACTTTATATCTCACAATTCTGACTTTATATCTCAATTCTGACTTTATATCACTCAATTCTGACTTTATATCTCACAATTCTGACGTTATATCTCACAATTCTGACCTTATATCACAATTCTGACCTTATATCTCAATTCTGACTTTATATCACACAATTCTGACTTTATATCTCAATTCTGACGTTATATCTCACAATTCTGACTTTATATCTCAATTCTGACTTTATATCACACAATTCTGACGTTATATCTCACAATTCTGACTTTATATCACAATTCTGACTTTATATCACACAATTCTGACTTTATATCACACAATTTTGACTTTATATCTCAATTCTGACTTTATATCTCAATTCTGACTTTATATCTCACAATTCTGACTTTATATCACAATTCTGACTTTATATCTCACAATTCTGACGTTATATCACTCAATTCTGACTTTATATCACACAATTCTGACTTTATATCACACAATTCTGACGTTATATCTCACAATTCTGACTTTATATCACAATTCTGACTTTATATTACACAATTCTGACTTTATATCACACAATTTTGACTTTATATCTCAATTCTGACTTTATATCTCAATTCTGACTTTATATCTCACAATTCTGACTTTATATCTTAATTCTGACTTTATAGCTCACAATTCTGACTTTATATCTCACAATTCTGACTTTATATTTTAATTCTGACTTTATATCTCACAATTCTGACTTTATATCACACAATTCTGACTTTATATCATACAATTCTGACTTTATATCTCACAATTCTGACGTTATATCACACAATTCTGACTTTATATCACACAATTCTGACTTTATATCTCAATTCTGACTTTATATCTCACAATTCTGACTTTATATCACACAATTCTGACTTTATATCACACAATTCTGACTTTATATCTCAATTCTGACTTTATATCTCACAATTCTGACTTTAGAGCTCACAATTCTGACTTTATAGCTCACAATTCTGACTTTATATCTCACAATTCTGACTTTATATCTCACAATTCTGACTTTATATCTCACAATTCTGACTTTATATCACACAATTCTGACTTTATATCACAATTCTGACTTTATATCATACAATTCTGACTTTATATCTCACAATTCTGACTTTATATCACACAATTCTGACTTTATATCACACAATTCTGACTTTATATCACACAATTCTGACTTTATATCACAGAATTCTGACTTTATATCTCACAATTCTGACTTTATATCACACAATTCTGACTTTATATCACACAATTCTGACTTTATATCACACAATTCTGACTTTATATCACAATTCTGACTTTATATCATACAATTCTGACTTTATATCACACAATTCTGACTTTATATCACAATTCTGACTTTATATCATACAATTCTGACTTTATATCTCACAATTCTGACTTTATATCACACAATTCTGACTTTATATCACACAATTCTGACTTTATATCACACAATTCTGACTTTATATCACACAATTCTGACTTTATATCTCAATTCTGACTTTATATCTCAATTCTGACTTTATATCTCTCAATTCTGACTTTATATCTCACAATTCTGACTTTATATCACACAATTCTGACTTTATATCACAGAATTCTGACTTTATATCTCACAATTCTGACTTTATATCACTCAATTCTGACTTTATATCTCACAATTCTGACTTTATATCACACAATTCTGACTTTATATCACTCAATTCTGACTTTATATCTCAATTCTGACTTTATATATCTCAATTCTGACTTTATATCTCTCAATTCTGACTTTATATCTCAATTCTGACTTTATATCTCTCAATTCTGACTTTATATCTCAATTCTGACTTTATATCTCAATTCTGACTTTATATATCTCAATTCTGACTTTATATCTCTCAATTCTGACTTTATATCTCAATTCTGACTTTATATCTCACAATTCTGACTTTATATCACACAATTCTGACTTTATATCTCAATTCTGACTTTATATCTCAATTCTGACTTTATATCACACAATTCTGACTTTATATCTCACAATTCTGACTTTATATCTCAATTCTGACTTTATATCTCTCAATTCTGACTTTATATCTCAATTCTGACTTTATATCTCACAATTCTGACTTTATATCACTCAATTCTGACTTTATATCACACAATTCTGACTTTATATCACACAATTCTGACTTTATATCACTCAATTCTGACTTTATATCTCACAATTCTGACTTTATATCTCAATTCTGACTTTATATCTCTCAATTCTGACTTTATATCTCAATTCTGACTTTATATCTCTCAATTCTGACTTTATATCACTCAATTCTGACTTTATATCTCACAATTCTGACTTTATATCACACAATTCTGACTTTATATCACTCAATTCTGACTTTATATCTCAATTCTGACTTTATATCTCTCAATTCTGACTTTATATCTCAATTCTGACTTTATATCTCACAATTCTGACTTTATATCTCAATTCTGACTTTATATCTCTCAATTCTGACTTTATATCTCAATTCTGACTTTATATCTCACAATTCTGACTTTATATCACTCAATTCTGACTTTATATCTCACAATTCTGACTTTATATCACTCAATTCTGACTTTATATCTCAATTCTGACTTTATATCACTCAATTCTGACTTTATATCTCACAATTCTGACTTTATATCTCACAATTCTGACTTTATATTTTAATTCTGACTTTATATCTCAATTCTGACTTTATATCACTCAATTCTGACTTTATATCTCAATTCTGACTTTATATCTCACAATTCTGACTTTATATTTTAATTCTGACTTTATATCTCACAATTCTGACTTTATATCACACAATTCTGACTTTATATCATACAATTCTGACTTTATATCTCACAATTCTGACGTTATATCACACAATTCTGACTTTATATCACACAATTCTGACTTTATATCTCAATTCTGACTTTATATCTCACAATTCTGACTTTATATCTTAATTCTGACTTTAGAGCTCACAATTCTGACTTTATAGCTCACAATTCTGACTTTATATCTCACAATTCTGACTTTATATCTCACAATTCTGACTTTATATCTCACAATTCTGACTTTATATCACACAATTCTGACTTTATATCACACAATTCTGACTTTATATCACTCAATTCTGACTTTATATCTCAATTCTGACTTTATATCTCTCAATTCTGACTTTATATCTCACAATTCTGACTTTATATCTCAATTCTGACTTTATATCTCACAATTCTGACTTTATATCTCTCAATTCTGACTTTATATCTCACAATTCTGACTTTATATCTCTCAATTCTGACTTTATATCTCTCAATTCTGACTTTATATCACTCAATTCTGACTTTATATCACTCAATTCTGACTTTATATCACACAATTCTGACTTTATATCTCAATTCTGACTTTATATCTCACAATTCTGACTTTATATCTCAATTCTGACTTTATATCTCACAATTCTGACTTTATATCACACAATTCTGCCTTTATATCTCACAATTCTGACTTTATATCACACAATTCTGACTTTATATCACACAATTCTGACTTTAAATCTTACAATTCTGACTTTATATCACACAATTCTGACTTTATATCACACAATTCTGACTTTATATCACACAATTCTGACTTTAAATCTTACAATTCTGACTTTATATCACTCAATTCTGACTTTATATCACACAATTCTGACTTTATATCACACATTTCTGACTTTATATCTCAATTCTGACTTTATATCACTCAATTCTGACTTTATATCACACAATTCTGACGTTATATCACACAATTCTGACTTTATATCACAATTCTGACTTTATATCACACAATTCTGACTTTATATCATACAATTCTGACTTTATATCTCACAATTCTGACTTTATATCACACAATTCTGACTTTATATCTCAATTCTGACTTTATATCTCTCAATTCTGACTTTATATCTCACAATTCTGACTTTATATCTCACAATTCTGACTTTGTATCACACAATTCTGACTTTATATCACAATTCTGACTTTATATCACACAATTCTGACTTTATATCACACAATTCTGACGTTATATCACACAATTCTGACTTTATATCACACAATTCTGACTTTATATCTCAATTCTGACTTTATATCTCAATTCTGACTTTATATCTCACAATTCTGACTTTATATCTTAATTCTGACTTTAGAGCTCACAATTCTGACTTTATAGCTCACAATTCTGACTTTATATCTCACAATTCTGACTTTATATCTCACAATTCTGACTTTATATCACAATTCTGACTTTATATCACACAATTCTGACTTTATATCATACAATTCTGACTTTATATCTCACAATTCTGACTTTATATCACTCAATTCTGCCTTTATATCTCACAATTCTGACTTTATATCACTCAATTCTGACTTTATATCACACAATTCTGACTTTATATCACACAATTCTGACTTTATATCACAATTCTGACTTTATATCACTCAATTCTGACTTTATATCACTCAATTCTGACTTTATATCTCACAATTCTGACTTTATATCACTCAATTCTGACTTTATATCACACAATTCTGACTTTATATCACTCAATTCTGACTTTATATCACACAATTCTGACTTTATATCACACAATTCTGACTTTATATCACACAATTCTGACTTTATATCACTCAATTCTGACTTTATATCACACAATTCTGACTTTATATCACACAATTCTGACTTTATATCACACAATTCTGACTTTATATCACACAATTCTGACTTTATATCACACAATTCTGACTTTATATCACTCAATTCTGACTTTATATCACACAATTCTGACTTTATATCACACATTTCTGACTTTATATCACTCAATTCTGACTTTATATCTCACAATTCTGACTTTATATCACACAATTCTGACGTTATATCACACAATTCTGACTTTATATCACAATTCTGACTTTATATCACACAATTCTGACTTTATATCATACAATTCTGACTTTATATCTCACAATTCTGACTTTATATCACACAATTCTGACTTTATATCTCAATTCTGACTTTATATCTCTCAATTCTGACTTTATATCTCACAATTCTGACTTTATATCACACAATTCTGACGTTATATCTCACAATTCTGACTTTATATCACAATTCTGACTTTATATCACACAATTCTGACTTTATATCACACAATTCTGACGTTATATATCACAATTCTGACTTTATATCACACAATTCTGACTTTATATCACACAATTCTGACGTTATATATCACAATTCTGACTTTATATCACACAATTCTGACTTTATATCTCACAATTCTGACTTTATATCACACAATTCTGACTTTATATCTTAATTCTGACTTTATATCTCAATTCTGACTTTATATCTCACAATTCTGACTTTATATCACACAATTCTGACTTTATATCTCACAATTCTGACTTTATATCACACAATTCTGACTTTATATCTCACAATTCTGACTTTAAATCACACAATTCTGACTTTATATCTCAATTCTGACTTTATATCTCACAATTCTGACTTTATATCACTCAATTCTGACTTTATATCTCAATTCTGACTTTATATCTCTCAATTCTGACTTTATATCTCAATTCTGACTTTATATCTCACAATTCTGACTTTATATCTCAATTCTGACTTTATATCTCTCAATTCTGACTTTATATCTCAATTCTGACTTTATATCTCACAATTCTGACTTTATATCACTCAATTCTGACTTTATATCACTCAATTCTGACTTTATATCTCACAATTCTGACTTTATATCACTCAATTCTGACTTTATATCTCAATTCTGACTTTATATCACTCAATTCTGACTTTATATCTCACAATTCTGACTTTATATCTCACAATTCTGACTTTATATTTTAATTCTGACTTTATATCTCAATTCTGACTTTATATCACTCAATTCTGACTTTATATCTCAATTCTGACTTTATATCTCACAATTCTGACTTTATATTTTAATTCTGACTTTATATCTCACAATTCTGACTTTATATCACACAATTCTGACTTTATATCATACAATTCTGACTTTATATCTCACAATTCTGACGTTATATCACACAATTCTGACTTTATATCACACAATTCTGACTTTATATCTCAATTCTGACTTTATATCTCACAATTCTGACTTTATATCTTAATTCTGACTTTAGAGCTCACAATTCTGACTTTATAGCTCACAATTCTGACTTTATATCTCACAATTCTGACTTTATATCTCACAATTCTGACTTTATATCTCACAATTCTGACTTTATATCACACAATTCTGACTTTATATCACACAATTCTGACTTTATATCACTCAATTCTGACTTTATATCTCAATTCTGACTTTATATCTCTCAATTCTGACTTTATATCTCACAATTCTGACTTTATATCTCAATTCTGACTTTATATCTCACAATTCTGACTTTATATCTCTCAATTCTGACTTTATATCTCACAATTCTGACTTTATATCTCTCAATTCTGACTTTATATCTCTCAATTCTGACTTTATATCACTCAATTCTGACTTTATATCACTCAATTCTGACTTTATATCACACAATTCTGACTTTATATCTCAATTCTGACTTTATATCTCACAATTCTGACTTTATATCTCAATTCTGACTTTATATCTCACAATTCTGACTTTATATCACACAATTCTGCCTTTATATCACACAATTCTGACTTTAAATCTTACAATTCTGACTTTATATCACACAATTCTGACTTTATATCACACAATTCTGACTTTATATCACACAATTCTGACTTTAAATCTTACAATTCTGACTTTATATCACTCAATTCTGACTTTATATCACACAATTCTGACTTTATATCACACATTTCTGACTTTATATCTCAATTCTGACTTTATATCACTCAATTCTGACTTTATATCACACAATTCTGACGTTATATCACACAATTCTGACTTTATATCACAATTCTGACTTTATATCACACAATTCTGACTTTATATCATACAATTCTGACTTTATATCTCACAATTCTGACTTTATATCACACAATTCTGACTTTATATCTCAATTCTGACTTTATATCTCTCAATTCTGACTTTATATCTCACAATTCTGACTTTATATCTCACAATTCTGACTTTGTATCACACAATTCTGACTTTATATCACAATTCTGACTTTATATCACACAATTCTGACTTTATATCACACAATTCTGACGTTATATCACACAATTCTGACTTTATATCACACAATTCTGACTTTATATCTCAATTCTGACTTTATATCTCAATTCTGACTTTATATCTCACAATTCTGACTTTATATCTTAATTCTGACTTTAGAGCTCACAATTCTGACTTTATAGCTCACAATTCTGACTTTATATCTCACAATTCTGACTTTATATCTCACAATTCTGACTTTATATCACAATTCTGACTTTATATCACACAATTCTGACTTTATATCATACAATTCTGACTTTATATCTCACAATTCTGACTTTATATCACTCAATTCTGCCTTTATATCTCACAATTCTGACTTTATATCACTCAATTCTGACTTTATATCACACAATTCTGACTTTATATCACACAATTCTGACTTTATATCACAATTCTGACTTTATATCACTCAATTCTGACTTTATATCACTCAATTCTGACTTTATATCTCACAATTCTGACTTTATATCACTCAATTCTGACTTTATATCACACAATTCTGACTTTATATCACACAATTCTGACTTTAAATCTTACAATTCTGACTTTATATCACACAATTCTGACTTTATATCACACAATTCTGACTTTATATCACACAATTCTGACTTTATATCACTCAATTCTGACTTTATATCACACAATTCTGACTTTATATCACACATTTCTGACTTTATATCACTCAATTCTGACTTTATATCTCACAATTCTGACTTTATATCACACAATTCTGACGTTATATCACACAATTCTGACTTTATATCACAATTCTGACTTTATATCACACAATTCTGACTTTATATCATACAATTCTGACTTTATATCTCACAATTCTGACTTTATATCACACAATTCTGACTTTATATCTCAATTCTGACTTTATATCTCTCAATTCTGACTTTATATCTCACAATTCTGACTTTATATCACACAATTCTGACGTTATATCTCACAATTCTGACTTTATATCACAATTCTGACTTTATATCACACAATTCTGACTTTATATCACACAATTCTGACGTTATATATCACAATTCTGACTTTATATCACACAATTCTGACTTTATATCACACAATTCTGACGTTATATATCACAATTCTGACTTTATATCACACAATTCTGACTTTATATCTCACAATTCTGACTTTATATCACACAATTCTGACTTTATATCTTAATTCTGACTTTATATCTCAATTCTGACTTTATATCTCACAATTCTGACTTTATATCACACAATTCTGACTTTATATCTCACAATTCTGACTTTATATCACACAATTCTGACTTTATATCTCACAATTCTGACTTTAAATCACACAATTCTGACTTTATATCTCAATTCTGACTTTATATCTCACAATTCTGACTTTATATCTCACAATTCTGACTTTATATCACTCAATTCTGACTTTATATCACTCAATTCTGACTTTATATCACTCAATTCTGACTTTATATCTCACAATTCTGACTTTATATCTCACAATTCTGACTTTATATCTCTCAATTCTGACTTTATATCTCACAATTCTGACTTTATATCTCACAATTCTGACTTTATATCACACAATTCTGACTTTATATCTCAATTCTGACTTTATATCACTCAATTCTGACTTTATATCACACAATTCTGACTTTATATCTCTCAATTCTGACTTTATATCTCACAATTCTGACTTTATATCTCAATTCTGACTTTATATCTCACAATTCTGACTTTATATCTCTCAATTCTGACTTTATATCTCACAATTCTGACTTTATATCTCACAATTCTGACTTTATATCTCACAATTCTGACTTTATATCTCTCAATTCTGACTTTATATCTCACAATTCTGACTTTATATCACTCAATTCTGACTTTATATCACTCAATTCTGACTTTATATCACTCAATTCTGACTTTATATCACACAATTCTGACTTTATATCACTCAATTCTGACTTTATATCTCACAATTCTGACTTTATATCTCAATTCTGACTTTATATCTCACAATTCTGACTTTATATCTCAATTCTGACTTTATATCTCACAATTCTGACTTTATATCTCTCAATTCTGACTTTATATCTCACAATTCTGACTTTATATCTCTCAATTCTGACTTTATATCTCTCAATTCTGACTTTATATCACTCAATTCTGACTTTATATCACTCAATTCTGACTTTATATCACACAATTCTGACTTTATATCTCAATTCTGACTTTATATCTCACAATTCTGACTTTATATCTCAATTCTGACTTTATATCTCACAATTCTGACTTTATATCTCTCAATTCTGACTTTATATCTCACAATTCTGACTTTATATCTCTCAATTCTGACTTTATATCTCTCAATTCTGACTTTATATCACACAATTCTGACTTTATATCACTCAATTCTGACTTTATATCACACAATTCTGACTTTATATCTCAATTCTGACTTTATATCTCACAATTCTGACTTTATATCTCAATTCTGACTTTATATCTCTCAATTCTGACTTTATATCTCACAATTCTGACTTTATATCTCTCAATTCTGACTTTATATCTCTCAATTCTGACTTTATATCTCACAATTCTGACTTTATATCTCACAATTCTGACTTTATATCACACAATTCTGACTTTATATCTCACAATTCTGACTTTATATCACTCAATTCTGACTTTATATCACTCAATTCTGACTTTATATCACACAATTCTGACTTTATATCACTCAATTCTGACTTTATATCTCACAATTCTGACTTTATATCACTCAATTCTGACTTTATATCACACAATTCTGACTTTATATCACACAATTCTGACTTTATATCACTCAATTCTGACGTTATATCTCACAATTCTGACTTTATATCACAATTCTGACTTTATATCACACAATTCTGACTTTATATCTCAATTCTGACTTTATATCTCATTTCTCACTTTATATCACTCAATTCTGACTTTATATCTCTCAATTCTGACTTTATATCACTCAATTCTGACTTTATATCACACAATTCTGACGTTATATCTCACAATTCTGACTTTATATCACTCAATTCTGACTTTATATCTCACAATTCTGACTTTATATCACTCAATTCTGACTTTATATCACACAATTCTGACTTTATATCACACAATTCTGACTTTATATCACTCAATTCTGACGTTATATCTCACAATTCTGACTTTATATCACAATTCTGACTTTATATCACACAATTCTGACTTTATATCTCAATTCTGACTTTATATCTCATTTCTCACTTTATATCACTCAATTCTGACTTTATATCTCTCAATTCTGACTTTATATCACACAATTCTGACTTTATATCTCAATTCTGACTTTATATCTCTCAATTCTGACTTTATATCTCACAATTCTGACTTTATATCTCACAATTCTGACTTTATATCTCACAATTCTGACTTTATATCACACAATTCTGACTTTATATCACTCAATTCTGACTTTATATCTTAATTCTGACTTTATATCTCACAATTCTGACTTTATATCTCTCAATTCTGACTTTATATCTCACAATTCTGACTTTATATCTCACAATTCTGACTTTATATCACACAATTCTGACTTTATATCACACAATTCTGACTTTATATCTCACAATTCTGACTTTATATCTCACAATTCTGACTTTATATCACACAATTCTGACTTTATATCTCAATTCTGACTTTATATCTCTCAATTCTGACTTTATATCTCACAATTCTGACTTTATATCTCACAATTCTGACTTTATATCTCACAATTCTGACTTTATATCACACAATTCTGACTTTATATCACTCAATTCTGACTTTATATCTTAATTCTGACTTTATATCTCACAATTCTGACTTTATATCTCTCAATTCTGACTTTATATCTCACAATTCTGACTTTATATCTCACAATTCTGACTTTATATCACACAATTCTGACTTTATATCACACAATTCTGACTTTATATCTCACAATTCTGACTTTATATCTCACAATTCTGACTTTATATCTCACAATTCTGACTTTATATCACACAATTCTGACTTTATATCACACAATTCTGACTTTATATCTCACAATTCTGACTTTATATCTCACAATTCTGACTTTATATCTCTCAATTCTGACTTTATATCTCACAATTCTGACTTTATATCTCACAATTCTGACTTTATATCACACAATTCTGACTTTATATCTCAATTCTGACTTTATATCACTCAATTCTGACTTTATATCACACAATTCTGACTTTATATCTCTCAATTCTGACTTTATATCTCACAATTCTGACTTTATATCTCAATTCTGACTTTATATCTCACAATTCTGACTTTATATCTCTCAATTCTGACTTTATATCTCACAATTCTGACTTTATATCTCACAATTCTGACTTTATATCTCACAATTCTGACTTTATATCTCTCAATTCTGACTTTATATCTCACAATTCTGACTTTATATCACTCAATTCTGACTTTATATCACTCAATTCTGACTTTATATCACTCAATTCTGACTTTATATCACACAATTCTGACTTTATATCACTCAATTCTGACTTTATATCTCACAATTCTGACTTTATATCTCAATTCTGACTTTATATCTCACAATTCTGACTTTATATCTCAATTCTGACTTTATATCTCACAATTCTGACTTTATATCTCTCAATTCTGACTTTATATCTCACAATTCTGACTTTATATCTCTCAATTCTGACTTTATATCTCTCAATTCTGACTTTATATCACTCAATTCTGACTTTATATCACTCAATTCTGACTTTATATCACACAATTCTGACTTTATATCTCAATTCTGACTTTATATCTCACAATTCTGACTTTATATCTCAATTCTGACTTTATATCTCACAATTCTGACTTTATATCTCTCAATTCTGACTTTATATCTCACAATTCTGACTTTATATCTCTCAATTCTGACTTTATATCTCTCAATTCTGACTTTATATCACACAATTCTGACTTTATATCACTCAATTCTGACTTTATATCACACAATTCTGACTTTATATCTCAATTCTGACTTTATATCTCACAATTCTGACTTTATATCTCAATTCTGACTTTATATCTCTCAATTCTGACTTTATATCTCACAATTCTGACTTTATATCTCTCAATTCTGACTTTATATCTCTCAATTCTGACTTTATATCTCACAATTCTGACTTTATATCTCACAATTCTGACTTTATATCACACAATTCTGACTTTATATCTCACAATTCTGACTTTATATCACTCAATTCTGACTTTATATCACTCAATTCTGACTTTATATCACACAATTCTGACTTTATATCACTCAATTCTGACTTTATATCTCACAATTCTGACTTTATATCACTCAATTCTGACTTTATATCACACAATTCTGACTTTATATCACACAATTCTGACTTTATATCACTCAATTCTGACGTTATATCTCACAATTCTGACTTTATATCACAATTCTGACTTTATATCACACAATTCTGACTTTATATCTCAATTCTGACTTTATATCTCATTTCTCACTTTATATCACTCAATTCTGACTTTATATCTCTCAATTCTGACTTTATATCACTCAATTCTGACTTTATATCACACAATTCTGACGTTATATCTCACAATTCTGACTTTATATCACTCAATTCTGACTTTATATCTCACAATTCTGACTTTATATCACTCAATTCTGACTTTATATCACACAATTCTGACTTTATATCACACAATTCTGACTTTATATCACTCAATTCTGACGTTATATCTCACAATTCTGACTTTATATCACAATTCTGACTTTATATCACACAATTCTGACTTTATATCTCAATTCTGACTTTATATCTCATTTCTCACTTTATATCACTCAATTCTGACTTTATATCTCTCAATTCTGACTTTATATCACACAATTCTGACTTTATATCTCAATTCTGACTTTATATCTCTCAATTCTGACTTTATATCTCACAATTCTGACTTTATATCTCACAATTCTGACTTTATATCTCACAATTCTGACTTTATATCACACAATTCTGACTTTATATCACTCAATTCTGACTTTATATCTTAATTCTGACTTTATATCTCACAATTCTGACTTTATATCTCTCAATTCTGACTTTATATCTCACAATTCTGACTTTATATCTCACAATTCTGACTTTATATCACACAATTCTGACTTTATATCACACAATTCTGACTTTATATCTCACAATTCTGACTTTATATCTCACAATTCTGACTTTATATCACACAATTCTGACTTTATATCTCAATTCTGACTTTATATCTCTCAATTCTGACTTTATATCTCACAATTCTGACTTTATATCTCACAATTCTGACTTTATATCTCACAATTCTGACTTTATATCACACAATTCTGACTTTATATCACTCAATTCTGACTTTATATCTTAATTCTGACTTTATATCTCACAATTCTGACTTTATATCTCTCAATTCTGACTTTATATCTCACAATTCTGACTTTATATCTCACAATTCTGACTTTATATCACACAATTCTGACTTTATATCACACAATTCTGACTTTATATCTCACAATTCTGACTTTATATCTCACAATTCTGACTTTATATCACACAATTCTGACTTTATATCTCAATTCTGACTTTATATCTCTCAATTCTGACTTTATATCTCACAATTCTGACTTTATATCTCACAATTCTGACTTTATATCTCACAATTCTGACTTTATATCACACAATTCTGACTTTATATCACTCAATTCTGACTTTATATCTTAATTCTGACTTTATATCTCACAATTCTGACTTTATATCTCTCAATTCTGACTTTATATCTCACAATTCTGACTTTATATCTCACAATTCTGACTTTATATCACACAATTCTGACTTTATATCACACAATTCTGACTTTATATCACACAATTCTGACTTTATATCACACAATTCTGACGTTATATCTCACAATTCTGACTTTATATCACACAATTCTGACGTTATATCTCACAATTCTGACTTTATATCTCAATTCTGACTTTATATCACTCAATTCTGACGTTATATCTCACAATTCTGACCTTATATCACAATTCTGACCTTATATCACAATTCTGACGTTATATCACACAATTCTGACGTTATATCTCACAATTCTGACTTTATATCTCAATTCTGACTTTATATCACTCAATTCTGACTTTATATCACACAATTCTGACTTTATATCACACAATTCTGACGTTATATCTCACAATTCTGACTTTATATCACAATTCTGACTTTATATCACACAATTCTGACTTTATATCACACAATTTTGACTTTATATCTCAATTCTGACTTTATATCTCACAATTCTGACTTTATATCTCACAATTCTGACTTTATATCACTCAATTCTGACTTTATATCACTCAATTCTGACTTTATATCACTCAATTCTGACTTTATATCTCACAATTCTGACTTTATATCTCACAATTCTGACTTTATATCTCTCAATTCTGACTTTATATCTCACAATTCTGACTTTATATCTCACAATTCTGACTTTATATCTCACAATTCTGACTTTATATCACACAATTCTGACTTTATATCTCAATTCTGACTTTATATCACTCAATTCTGACTTTATATCACACAATTCTGACTTTATATCTCTCAATTCTGACTTTATATCTCACAATTCTGACTTTATATCTCAATTCTGACTTTATATCTCACAATTCTGACTTTATATCTCTCAATTCTGACTTTATATCTCACAATTCTGACTTTATATCTCACAATTCTGACTTTATATCTCACAATTCTGACTTTATATCTCTCAATTCTGACTTTATATCTCACAATTCTGACTTTATATCACTCAATTCTGACTTTATATCACTCAATTCTGACTTTATATCACTCAATTCTGACTTTATATCACACAATTCTGACTTTATATCACTCAATTCTGACTTTATATCTCACAATTCTGACTTTATATCTCAATTCTGACTTTATATCTCACAATTCTGACTTTATATCTCAATTCTGACTTTATATCTCACAATTCTGACTTTATATCACACAATTCTGACTTTATATCTCTCAATTCTGACTTTATATCTCACAATTCTGACTTTATATCTCAATTCTGACTTTATATCTCACAATTCTGACTTTATATCTCACAATTCTGACTTTATATCTCTCAATTCTGACTTTATATCACACAATTCTGACTTTATATCTCACAATTCTGACTTTATATCTCAATTCTGACTTTATATCTCACAATTCTGACTTTATATCTCAATTCTGACTTTATATCTCTCAATTCTGACTTTATATCTCTCAATTCTGACTTTATATCACTCAATTCTGACTTTATATCACTCAATTCTGACTTTATATCACACAATTCTGACTTTATATCTCAATTCTGACTTTATATCTCACAATTCTGACTTTATATCTCAATTCTGACTTTATATCTCACAATTCTGACTTTATATCTCTCAATTCTGACTTTATATCTCTCAATTCTGACTTTATATCACACAATTCTGACTTTATATCACTCAATTCTGACTTTATATCACACAATTCTGACTTTATATCTCAATTCTGACTTTATATCTCACAATTCTGACTTTATATCTCAATTCTGACTTTATATCTCACAATTCTGACTTTATATCTCTCAATTCTGACTTTATATCTCACAATTCTGACTTTATATCTCTCAATTCTGACTTTATATCACTCAATTCTGACTTTATATCACTCAATTCTGACTTTATATCTCTCAATTCTGACTTTATATCTCTCAATTCTGACTTTATATCACACAATTCTGACTTTATATCACTCAATTCTGACTTTATATCACACAATTCTGACTTTATATCTCAATTCTGACTTTATATCTCACAATTCTGACTTTATATCTCAATTCTGACTTTATATCTCACAATTCTGACTTTATATCTCTCAATTCTGACTTTATATCTCACAATTCTGACTTTATATCTCAATTCTGACTTTATATCTCACAATTCTGACTTTATATCTCTCAATTCTGACTTTATATCTCACAATTCTGACTTTATATCTCTCAATTCTGACTTTATATCTCTCAATTCTGACTTTATATCTCTCAATTCTGACTTTATATCACTCAATTCTGACTTTATATCACTCAATTCTGACTTTATATCACACAATTCTGACTTTATATCTCAATTCTGACTTTATATCTCACAATTCTGACTTTATATCTCAATTCTGACTTTATATCTCACAATTCTGACTTTATATCTCTCAATTCTGACTTTATATCTCTCAATTCTGACTTTATATCACACAATTCTGACTTTATATCACTCAATTCTGACTTTATATCACACAATTCTGACTTTATATCTCAATTCTGACTTTATATCTCACAATTCTGACTTTATATCTCAATTCTGACTTTATATCTCACAATTCTGACTTTATATCTCTCAATTCTGACTTTATATCTCACAATTCTGACTTTATATCTCTCAATTCTGACTTTATATCTCTCAATTCTGACTTTATATCTCACAATTCTGACTTTATATCTCACAATTCTGACTTTATATCACACAATTCTGACTTTATATCTCACAATTCTGACTTTATATCACTCAATTCTGACTTTATATCACTCAATTCTGACTTTATATCACACAATTCTGACTTTATATCACTCAATTCTGACTTTATATCTCACAATTCTGACTTTATATCACTCAATTCTGACTTTATATCACACAATTCTGACTTTATATCACACAATTCTGACTTTATATCACTCAATTCTGACGTTATATCTCACAATTCTGACTTTATATCACAATTCTGACTTTATATCACACAATTCTGACGTTATATCTCACAATTCTGACTTTATATCACTCAATTCTGACTTTATATCTCACAATTCTGACTTTATATCACTCAATTCTGACTTTATATCACACAATTCTGACTTTATATCACACAATTCTGACTTTATATCACTCAATTCTGACGTTATATCTCACAATTCTGACTTTATATCACACAATTCTGACTTTATATCTCAATTCTGACTTTATATCTCATTTCTCACTTTATATCACTCAATTCTGACTTTATATCTCTCAATTCTGACTTTATATCACACAATTCTGACTTTATATCTCAATTCTGACTTTATATCTCTCAATTCTGACTTTATATCTCACAATTCTGACTTTATATCTCACAATTCTGACTTTATATCTCACAATTCTGACTTTATATCACACAATTCTGACTTTATATCACTCAATTCTGACTTTATATCTTAATTCTGACTTTATATCTCACAATTCTGACTTTATATCTCTCAATTCTGACTTTATATCTCACAATTCTGACTTTATATCTCACAATTCTGACTTTATATCACACAATTCTGACTTTATATCACACAATTCTGACTTTATATCTCACAATTCTGACTTTATATCTCACAATTCTGACTTTATATCACACAATTCTGACTTTATATCTCAATTCTGACTTTATATCTCTCAATTCTGACTTTATATCTCACAATTCTGACTTTATATCTCACAATTCTGACTTTATATCTCACAATTCTGACTTTATATCACACAATTCTGACTTTATATCACTCAATTCTGACTTTATATCTTAATTCTGACTTTATATCTCACAATTCTGACTTTATATCTCTCAATTCTGACTTTATATCTCACAATTCTGACTTTATATCTCACAATTCTGACTTTATATCACACAATTCTGACGTTATATCTCACAATTCTGACTTTATATCTCAATTCTGACTTTATATCACTCAATTCTGACTTTATATCTCAATTCTGACTTTATATCACTCAATTCTGACTTTATATCACACAATTCTGACTTTATATCACACAATTCTGACTTTATATCTCACAATTCTGACTTTATATCTCACAATTCTGACTTTATATCTCACAATTCTGACTTTATATCACACAATTCTGACTTTATATCACACAATTCTGACTTTATATCTCACAATTCTGACTTTATATCTCACAATTCTGACTTTATATCACACAATTCTGACTTTATATCACACAATTCTGACGTTATATCTCACAATTCTGACTTTATATCACACAATTCTGACGTTATATCTCACAATTCTGACTTTATATCTCAATTCTGACTTTATATCACTCAATTCTGACGTTATATCTCACAATTCTGACCTTATATCACAATTCTGACCTTATATCACAATTCTGACGTTATATCACACAATTCTGACGTTATATCTCACAATTCTGACTTTATATCTCAATTCTGACTTTATATCACTCAATTCTGACTTTATATCACACAATTCTGACTTTATATCACACAATTCTGACGTTATATCTCACAATTCTGACTTTATATCACAATTCTGACTTTATATCACACAATTCTGACTTTATATCACACAATTTTGACTTTATATCTCAATTCTGACTTTATATCTCAATTCTGACTTTATATCTCAATTCTGACTTTATATCTCACAATTCTGACTTTATATCTTAATTCTGACTTTATAGCTCACAATTCTGACTTTATATTTTAATTCTGACTTTATATCTCACAATTCTGACTTTATATCACACAATTCTGACTTTATATCATACAATTCTGACTTTATATCTCACAATTCTGACGTTATATCACACAATTCTGACTTTATATCACACAATTCTGACTTTATATCTCAATTCTGACTTTATATCTCACAATTCTGACTTTATATCTTAATTCTGACTTTAGAGCTCACAATTCTGACTTTATAGCTCACAATTCTGACTTTATATCTCACAATTCTGACTTTATATCTCACAATTCTGACTTTATATCACACAATTCTGACGTTATATCTCACAATTCTGACTTTATATCACAATTCTGACTTTATATCACACAATTCTGACGTTATATCTCACAATTCTGACTTTATATCTCAATTCTGACTTTATATCACTCAATTCTGACGTTATATCTCACAATTCTGACCTTATATCACAATTCTGACCTTATATCACAATTCTGACGTTATATCACACAATTCTGACGTTATATCTCACAATTCTGACTTTATATCACAATTCTGACTTTATATCACACAATTCTGACGTTATATCTCACAATTCTGACTTTATATCTCAATTCTGACTTTATATCACTCAATTCTGACTTTATATCACACAATTCTGACTTTATATCACACAATTCTGACGTTATATCTCACAATTCTGACTTTATATCACAATTCTGACTTTATATCACACAATTCTGACTTTATATCACACAATTTTGACTTTATATCTCAATTCTGACTTTATATCTCAATTCTGACTTTATATCTCAATTCTGACTTTATATCTCACAATTCTGACTTTATATCTCACAATTCTGACTTTATATCTTAATTCTGACTTTATATCTCACAATTCTGACTTTATATTTTAATTCTGACTTTATATCTCACAATTCTGACTTTATATCACACAATTCTGACTTTATATCATACAATTCTGACTTTATATCTCACAATTCTGACGTTATATCACACAATTCTGACTTTATATCACACAATTCTGACTTTATATCTCAATTCTGACTTTATATCTCACAATTCTGACTTTATATCTTAATTCTGACTTTAGAGCTCACAATTCTGACTTTATAGCTCACAATTCTGACTTTATATCTCACAATTCTGACTTTATATCTCACAATTCTGACTTTATATCTCACAATTCTGACTTTATATCACACAATTCTGACGTTTATATCTCACAATTCTGACTTTATATCACAATTCTGACTTTATATCACACAATTCTGACGTTATATCTCACAATTCTGACTTTATATCTCAATTCTGACTTTATATCACTCAATTCTGACTTTATATCACACAATTCTGACTTTATATCACACAATTCTGACGTTATATCTCACAATTCTGACTTTATATCACAATTCTGACTTTATATCACACAATTCTGACTTTATATCTCAATTCTGACTTTATATCTCAATTCTGACTTTATATCTCACAATACTGACTTTATATCTCACAATTCTGACTTTATATCTTAATTCTGACTTTATAGCTCACAATTCTGACTTTATATCTCACAATTCTGACTTTATATTTTAATTCTGACTTTATATCTCACAATTCTGACTTTATATCACACAATTCTGACTTTATATCATACAATTCTGACTTTATATCTCACAATTCTGACGTTATATCACACAATTCTGACTTTATATCACACAATTCTGACTTTATATCTCAATTCTGACTTTATATCTCACAATTCTGACTTTATAGCTCACAATTCTGACTTTATATCTCACAATTCTGACTTTATATCACACAATTCTGACTTTATATCTTAATTCTGACTTTAGAGCTCACAATTCTGACTTTATAGCTCACAATTCTGACTTTATATCTCACAATTCTGACTTTATATCTCACAATTCTGACTTTATATCTCACAATTCTGACTTTATATCACACAATTCTGACTTTATATCTCACAATTCTGACTTTATATCTCACAATTCTGACTTTATATCACACAATTCTGACTTTATATCACAATTCTGACTTTATATCATACAATTCTGACTTTATATCTCACAATTCTGACTTTATATCACACAATTCTGACTTTATATCTCAATTCTGACTTTATATCTCTCAATTCTGACTTTATATCTCACAATTCTGACTTTATATCACACAATTCTGACTTTATATCACACAATTCTGACTTTATATCTCACAATTCTGACTTTATATCACTCAATTCTGACTTTATATCTCACAATTCTGACTTTATATCACACAATTCTGACTTTATATCACTCAATTCTGACTTTATATCTCAATTCTGACTTTATATATCTCAATTCTGACTTTATATCTCTCAATTCTGACTTTATATCTCACAATTCTGACGTTATATCACACAATTCTGACTTTATATCACACAATTCTGACTTTATATCTCAATTCTGACTTTATATCTCACAATTCTGACTTTATATCTTAATTCTGACTTTAGAGCTCACAATTCTGACTTTATAGCTCACAATTCTGACTTTATATCTCACAATTCTGACTTTATATCTCACAATTCTGACTTTATATCACACAATTCTGACTTTATATCACAATTCTGACTTTATATCATACAATTCTGACTTTATATCTCACAATTCTGACTTTATATCACACAATTCTGACTTTATATCTCAATTCTGACTTTATATCTCTCAATTCTGACTTTATATCTCACAATTCTGACTTTATATCACACAATTCTGACTTTATATCACACAATTCTGACTTTATATCTCACAATTCTGACTTTATATCACTCAATTCTGACTTTATATCTCACAATTCTGACTTTATATCACACAATTCTGACTTTATATCACTCAATTCTGACTTTATATCTCAATTCTGACTTTATATCTCTCAATTCTGACTTTATATCTCTCAATTCTGACTTTATATCTCAATTCTGACTTTATATCTCTCAATTCTGACTTTATATCACTCAATTCTGACTTTATATCTCAATTCTGACTTTATATCTCACAATTCTGACTTTATATCACACAATTCTGACTTTATATCACTCAATTCTGACTTTATATCTCAATTCTGACTTTATATCTCTCAATTCTGACTTTATATCTCAATTCTGACTTTATATCTCACAATTCTGACTTTATATCTCAATTCTGACTTTATATCTCTCAATTCTGACTTTATATCTCAATTCTGACTTTATATCTCACAATTCTGACTTTATATCACTCAATTCTGACTTTATATCACACAATTCTGACTTTATATCACACAATTCTGCCTTTATATCTCACAATTCTGACTTTATATCACTCAATTCTGACTTTATATCACTCAATTCTGACTTTATATCTCACAATTCTGACTTTATATCTCAATTCTGACTTTATATCACTCAATTCTGACTTTATATCTCACAATTCTGACGTTATATCTCACAATTCTGACTTTATATCTCAATTCTGACTTTATATCACTCAATTCTGACTTTATATCTCACAATTCTGACTTTATATCACTCAATTCTGACTTTATATCTCTCAATTCTGACTTTATATCTCAATTCTGACTTTATATCACTCAATTCTGACTTTATATCACTCAATTCTGACTTTATATCTCACAATTCTGACTTTATATCTCAATTCTGACTTTATATCACTCAATTCTGACTTTATATCTCACAATTCTGACGTTATATCTCACAATTCTGACCTTATATCACAATTCTGACCTTATATCTCAATTCTGACTTTATATCTCACAATTCTGACTTTATATCTCAATTCTGACTTTATATCACTCAATTCTGACTTTATATCTCAATTCTGACGTTATATCTCACAATTCTGACTTTATATCTCAATTCTGACTTTATATCACACAATTCTGACGTTATATCTCACAATTCTGACTTTATATCACAATTCTGACTTTATATCACACAATTCTGACTTTATATCACACAATTTTGACTTTATATCTCAATTCTGACTTTATATCTCAATTCTGACTTTATATCTCACAATTCTGACTTTATATCACAATTCTGACTTTATATCTCACAATTCTGACGTTATATCACTCAATTCTGACTTTATATCACACAATTCTGACTTTATATCACACAATTCTGACGTTATATCTCACAATTCTGACTTTATATCACAATTCTGACTTTATATTACACAATTCTGACTTTATATCACACAATTTTGACTTTATATCTCAATTCTGACTTTATATCTCAATTCTGACTTTATATCTCACAATTCTGACTTTATATCTTAATTCTGACTTTATAGCTCACAATTCTGACTTTATATCTCACAATTCTGACTTTATATTTTAATTCTGACTTTATATCTCACAATTCTGACTTTATATCACACAATTCTGACTTTATATCATACAATTCTGACTTTATATCTCACAATTCTGACGTTATATCACACAATTCTGACTTTATATCACACAATTCTGACTTTATATCTCAATTCTGACTTTATATCTCACAATTCTGACTTTATATCACACAATTCTGACTTTATATCACACAATTCTGACTTTATATCTCAATTCTGACTTTATATCTCACAATTCTGACTTTAGAGCTCACAATTCTGACTTTATAGCTCACAATTCTGACTTTATATCTCACAATTCTGACTTTATATCTCACAATTCTGACTTTATATCTCACAATTCTGACTTTATATCACACAATTCTGACTTTATATCACAATTCTGACTTTATATCATACAATTCTGACTTTATATCTCACAATTCTGACTTTATATCACACAATTCTGACTTTATATCACACAATTCTGACTTTATATCACAGAATTCTGACTTTATATCTCACAATTCTGACTTTATATCACACAATTCTGACTTTATATCACACAATTCTGACTTTATATCACACAATTCTGACTTTATATCACAATTCTGACTTTATATCATACAATTCTGACTTTATATCACACAATTCTGACTTTATATCACAATTCTGACTTTATATCATACAATTCTGACTTTATATCTCACAATTCTGACTTTATATCACACAATTCTGACTTTATATCACACAATTCTGACTTTATATCACACAATTCTGACTTTATATCACACAATTCTGACTTTATATCTCAATTCTGACTTTATATCTCAATTCTGACTTTATATCTCTCAATTCTGACTTTATATCTCACAATTCTGACTTTATATCACACAATTCTGACTTTATATCACAGAATTCTGACTTTATATCTCACAATTCTGACTTTATATCACTCAATTCTGACTTTATATCTCACAATTCTGACTTTATATCACACAATTCTGACTTTATATCACTCAATTCTGACTTTATATCTCAATTCTGACTTTATATATCTCAATTCTGACTTTATATCTCTCAATTCTGACTTTATATCTCAATTCTGACTTTATATCTCTCAATTCTGACTTTATATCTCAATTCTGACTTTATATCTCAATTCTGACTTTATATATCTCAATTCTGACTTTATATCTCTCAATTCTGACTTTATATCTCAATTCTGACTTTATATCTCACAATTCTGACTTTATATCACACAATTCTGACTTTATATCACTCAATTCTGACTTTATATCTCAATTCTGACTTTATATCTCTCAATTCTGACTTTATATCTCAATTCTGACTTTATATCTCACAATTCTGACTTTATATCTCAATTCTGACTTTATATCTCTCAATTCTGACTTTATATCTCAATTCTGACTTTATATCTCACAATTCTGACTTTATATCACTCAATTCTGACTTTATATCACACAATTCTGACTTTATATCACACAATTCTGACTTTATATCACTCAATTCTGACTTTATATCTCACAATTCTGACTTTATATCTCAATTCTGACTTTATATCTCTCAATTCTGACTTTATATCTCAATTCTGACTTTATATCTCTCAATTCTGACTTTATATCACTCAATTCTGACTTTATATCTCACAATTCTGACTTTATATCACACAATTCTGACTTTATATCACTCAATTCTGACTTTATATCTCAATTCTGACTTTATATCTCTCAATTCTGACTTTATATCTCAATTCTGACTTTATATCTCACAATTCTGACTTTATATCTCAATTCTGACTTTATATCTCTCAATTCTGACTTTATATCTCAATTCTGACTTTATATCTCACAATTCTGACTTTATATCACTCAATTCTGACTTTATATCACTCAATTCTGACTTTATATCTCACAATTCTGACTTTATATCACTCAATTCTGACTTTATATCTCAATTCTGACTTTATATCACTCAATTCTGACTTTATATCTCACAATTCTGACTTTATATCTCACAATTCTGACTTTATATTTTAATTCTGACTTTATATCTCAATTCTGACTTTATATCACTCAATTCTGACTTTATATCTCAATTCTGACTTTATATCTCACAATTCTGACTTTATATTTTAATTCTGACTTTATATCTCACAATTCTGACTTTATATCACACAATTCTGACTTTATATCATACAATTCTGACTTTATATCTCACAATTCTGACGTTATATCACACAATTCTGACTTTATATCACACAATTCTGACTTTATATCTCAATTCTGACTTTATATCTCACAATTCTGACTTTATATCTTAATTCTGACTTTAGAGCTCACAATTCTGACTTTATAGCTCACAATTCTGACTTTATATCTCACAATTCTGACTTTATATCTCACAATTCTGACTTTATATCTCACAATTCTGACTTTATATCACACAATTCTGACTTTATATCACACAATTCTGACTTTATATCACTCAATTCTGACTTTATATCTCAATTCTGACTTTATATCTCTCAATTCTGACTTTATATCTCACAATTCTGACTTTATATCTCAATTCTGACTTTATATCTCACAATTCTGACTTTATATCTCTCAATTCTGACTTTATATCTCACAATTCTGACTTTATATCTCTCAATTCTGACTTTATATCTCTCAATTCTGACTTTATATCACTCAATTCTGACTTTATATCACTCAATTCTGACTTTATATCACACAATTCTGACTTTATATCTCAATTCTGACTTTATATCTCACAATTCTGACTTTATATCTCAATTCTGACTTTATATCTCACAATTCTGACTTTATATCACACAATTCTGCCTTTATATCTCACAATTCTGACTTTATATCACACAATTCTGACTTTATATCACACAATTCTGACTTTAAATCTTACAATTCTGACTTTATATCACACAATTCTGACTTTATATCACACAATTCTGACTTTATATCACACAATTCTGACTTTAAATCTTACAATTCTGACTTTATATCACTCAATTCTGACTTTATATCACACAATTCTGACTTTATATCACACATTTCTGACTTTATATCTCAATTCTGACTTTATATCACTCAATTCTGACTTTATATCACACAATTCTGACGTTATATCACACAATTCTGACTTTATATCACAATTCTGACTTTATATCACACAATTCTGACTTTATATCATACAATTCTGACTTTATATCTCACAATTCTGACTTTATATCACACAATTCTGACTTTATATCTCAATTCTGACTTTATATCTCTCAATTCTGACTTTATATCTCACAATTCTGACTTTATATCTCACAATTCTGACTTTGTATCACACAATTCTGACTTTATATCACAATTCTGACTTTATATCACACAATTCTGACTTTATATCACACAATTCTGACGTTATATCACACAATTCTGACTTTATATCACACAATTCTGACTTTATATCTCAATTCTGACTTTATATCTCAATTCTGACTTTATATCTCACAATTCTGACTTTATATCTTAATTCTGACTTTAGAGCTCACAATTCTGACTTTATAGCTCACAATTCTGACTTTATATCTCACAATTCTGACTTTATATCTCACAATTCTGACTTTATATCACAATTCTGACTTTATATCACACAATTCTGACTTTATATCATACAATTCTGACTTTATATCTCACAATTCTGACTTTATATCACTCAATTCTGCCTTTATATCTCACAATTCTGACTTTATATCACTCAATTCTGACTTTATATCACACAATTCTGACTTTATATCACACAATTCTGACTTTATATCACAATTCTGACTTTATATCACTCAATTCTGACTTTATATCACTCAATTCTGACTTTATATCTCACAATTCTGACTTTATATCACTCAATTCTGACTTTATATCACACAATTCTGACTTTATATCACACAATTCTGACTTTAAATCTTACAATTCTGACTTTATATCACACAATTCTGACTTTATATCACACAATTCTGACTTTATATCACACAATTCTGACTTTATATCACTCAATTCTGACTTTATATCACACAATTCTGACTTTATATCACACATTTCTGACTTTATATCACTCAATTCTGACTTTATATCTCACAATTCTGACTTTATATCACACAATTCTGACTTTATATCACTCAATTCTGACTTTATATCACACAATTCTGACTTTATATCTCACAATTCTGACTTTATATCACACAATTCTGACTTTATATCACTCAATTCTGACTTTATATCACACAATTCTGACTTTATATCACACAATTCTGACTTTATATCACAATTCTGACTTTATATCACTCAATTCTGACTTTATATCACTCAATTCTGACTTTATATCTCACAATTCTGACTTTATATCACACAATTCTGACTTTATATCTCACAATTCTGACTTTATATCACTCAATTCTGACTTTATATCACACAATTCTGACTTTATATCACACAATTCTGACTTTAAATCTTACAATTCTGACTTTATATCACACAATTCTGACTTTAAATCTTACAATTCTGACTTTATATCTCACAATTCTGACTTTATATCACTCAATTCTGCCTTTATATCTCACAATTCTGACTTTATATCACTCAATTCTGACTTTATATCACACAATTCTGACTTTATATCACACAATTCTGACTTTATATCACAATTCTGACTTTATATCACTCAATTCTGACTTTATATCTCACAATTCTGACTTTATATCACACAATTCTGACTTTATATCTCACAATTCTGACTTTATATCACTCAATTCTGACTTTATATCACACAATTCTGACTTTATATCACACAATTCTGACTTTAAATCTTACAATTCTGACTTTATATCACACAATTCTGACTTTATATCACACAATTCTGACTTTATATCACACAATTCTGACTTTATATCACTCAATTCTGACTTTATATCACACAATTCTGACTTTATATCACACATTTCTGACTTTATATCTCAATTCTGACTTTATATCTCACAATTCTGACTTTATATCACACAATTCTGACTTTATATCACTCAATTCTGACTTTATATCACACAATTCTGACTTTATATCACACAATTCTGACTTTATATCACTCAATTCTGACTTTATATCACACAATTCTGACTTTATATCACTCAATTCTGACTTTATATCACACAATTCTGACTTTATATCACACAATTCTGACTTTATATCTCACAATTCTGACTTTATATCTCAATTCTGACTTTATATCTCTCAATTCTGACTTTATATCTCAATTCTGACTTTATATCACTCAATTCTGACTTTATATCACACAATTCTGACGTTATATCACACAATTCTGACTTTATATCTCACAATTCTGACAAGTATACTTAAGTAATGTTCAAGTATCAAGTATTTTTGAGTATACTTTCTGTGTAAGTATACTAATATCAATGCACTAGTAGTAAACTTTTAAGTGTACTGCTTGGTAATAAATTGGCCCACTTTTTAGTTTATAAAAGTGTACTATAAGTGTAACAGTAGTAAACTTTAAGTGCACAACTATGCCTCTCATTTGTACTGCATCTAAACTACAAGTGAACTTATAAGTATACTAGTAGTTTACTATTTTAATACTTGTAGTACATTTTTTAGTTTATGAAAGTACCCTTTGAAGTGTACTCTCAGTAAACCACTGGTTTAGTAGTTTTATACTGCAAGTGTACTTGTAAGTTTTCTTTAAGTGAACATAATATCATACTTATAGTTTACTATTTATATATATATATTTTGCACTTTACGTATACTACTATGTTCCTATTTAGGTATTATTTTTTATACTTTAAATATACCTTTAACTGTACTTTAATAGTTGAATGATTTGTGTTGCATTAACTGGGCGGGCTTGTTAGTTCCCAGCATGCTTTTCATATGGCTAAATCAAGAGAGAGTAAATGTTGTTATTTTATATGTAAAAGTGTTATATTTAAAAGTGTATTTTTGAGAAAGATGAGAAAGGGGGAGACTTGATAGTGTTTAATAGTGTTTAATGTTAAATTTTGTGGGAATTATTAGAACAATCTAAATTAAATTAAGTGCAATTTTGAGTATATTTCTGAGAACTACATACAAAGTACACTGAAAGTACTTTCTTATTTTTAGTTTAAAAGAAGTATACTAATAGCACACTTGAATAAACTTCTTTTTTCATAAGGGAAATCAGAGCTCCTCTGTTTCATAATCGCCATTTGTCCTCTGCCCTCATGTTACGTATGGTTATCTGACTCTGAGAGGCTCGGTGGTCTCCAGCAGTCGGCATGAACCAACATACCCTAAATAACTGCCCCTCCCCCTCGACCTATACATGAGCATTGAGCCATCTTTGTCCTGCCTGCAAGGAATGCGGTGATCAGCCCCAGCAATCGTCTCACCGTCCTCGAGGAATTTCACACAACTTTAGGAAAAGTTGCAACTAACTGAAAAATGCAACTAATAATACAAAATATGTTACATTTAACGTGAATTTTTATTTTAATCCGGAATGCACTGCATTGACTTATTTTGGGTTGTATTGTTTTTAACATGCATGTTACTGCAAAAATAAACAAAAAAGTATCTTCTGCTCACCAAGGCTGCATTTGTTTGAATAAAAATAATAGTAAATTGTGAAAAATTATTACAATTCAAAACAGCTCTTTTCTATGTGAATATTTTGTCAAATGTAATTTATTTCTGTGATCAAAGCTGGATTTATCATCATTACTCCAGTCTTCAGTGTCACATGATCCTTCAGAAATCATTCTAATATGATGATTTGCTGCTCAAGAAACATTTATGATTATTATCAATGTTGAAAACAGTTGTGCTGCTTCATATTTTGGAGAAAAACATAATACATTTTGTTGCAGGATTCTTTGATGAATAGAAAGATCAAAAGTTTATCTGATATAGAAATCTTTTACATCATTCTAAATGTCACTTTTCATCAATTTAATGTATCCTTGTCGAATATGTAAGTGTTAATTTCTCTTTTTTTATTTTATAAAGTTTGAGAGGCAGTGTGGCATGTGTTTATCCAAAAGTGATTTACAGTTCATTCAAGGTATGCATTTGATCTGTATATTTATTACCTGGCGATCAAACCCATGACCTTGCAGTTACGCCAGAGGAACTCAACTCATTTTAACACTCTCCTCAGTCCTGCTGCTAAAACACTGTTCAGTGCAACAGGCTAAACCCTCCCAAAGACACATTTCTGAAACTCCAGTGTTGTGTTTCTCTGTCTGAGATCTGTTTCTGTTTGTATTGCCCCCACCCGTCTCCGCCGCTCACGGTAACTGGTTCAAACTGGCTGCAGTGCAGTTATTCGGCAGGTTTTCCTGCATGTTTGAACTCACTTCTTACTCAAAGGTCTCCAGTGAGATGAACTGGCAGAAACACAAACACACATATTCATTCTTACATATCTGGCCCAATTATAGCTGTATCCTGTTGAAATGGGACCCTGGGCCACATGTGCACAGAATAAGTAACCAAAATATCATGTGGCACTGAACCTCAACAAAAAAATGGCCCCTGGAGGTGCATTGAGTTCTATAGGAAGAATGTCACACCATGCATTACATAACCCAACATGCTAAATAGTTACCTTTCAACAACTAGAGCCAAGAGAAAAAAAGAACTAAGAATAAAGCATTTAGTGATTAAAACAAAGATTATCGGAGTACAAGAAAATATGTTACTTGCAGTTTCTTTGCAATTATTTGTAATTATTATCTGAGTAAAAACTGCTTCAGTTTTTTCAGTGTGTAAAAGTATGTAAAGCCTGACAAAAATAAATTATATATATATAATATAATTATAACTAAGGCTTTAGGAAGGCTTTCCTCAAGGTTTAGGAGAGTGTTTATGGAAATTTTTGATCATTCTTCTAGAAGCGCATTTGTGAGGTCAGGCACTGATGTTGAACGAGAAGGCCTGGCTCGCAGTCTCCGCTCTAATTCATCACAAAGGTGTTCTATCGGGTTGAGGTCAGGACTCTGTGCAGGCCAGTCAAGTTCCTCCACACCAAACTCGCTCATCCATGTCTTTATGGACCTTGCTTTGTGCACTGGAGCGCAGTCATGTTGGGACAGGAAGGGGCCATTCCCAAACTGTTCCCACAAAGTTGGGAGCATGAAATTGTCCAAAATGTCTTGGTATGCTGAAGCATTAAGAGTTTCTTTCACTGGAACTAACGGGCCAATCCCAACCCCTGAAAAACAACCCCACACCATAATCCCCCCTCCACCAAACTTTACTCTTGGCACAATGCAGTCAGGCAAGTACCGTTCTCCTGGCAACCGCCAAACCCAGACTCGTCCATGGGATTGCCAGACAGAGAAGCGTGATTGGTCACTCCAGAAAACACGTCTCCACTGCTCTAGAGTCCAGTGGCGGCGTGCTTTACCCCACTGCATCCGGCGCACTTTGCATTGCACTTGGTGATGTAAGGCTTGGATGAGCTGTTCGGCCATGGAAACCCATTCCATGAAGCTCTCTACACACTGTTCTTGAGCTAATCTGAAGGCCACACGAAGTTTGGAGGTCTGTAGCTATTGACTCTGCAGAAAGTTGGCGACTTCTGTGCACTGTGACCCTCAGCATGTGCTGACCCCGCTCTGTGATTTTACGTGGCCTACCACTTAAGGGCTGAGTTGCTGTTGTATTTATATATATGTATATATGTTTATTAAAAAAATATAAAAGAAACATTTGCACATCAGGCTTTTATGGCTGTATGATATAGTGAGAATATGGAGGGAAAAACAGCTAAATTTTATTCAGAAGCCCAAAATATAGCAAACATATGCAGTTTGGTTCAGTTGCTGATATAAATATGGCCAATTCTTTATCAGTCGTCACTCTATCTGCCTACTATCTGCCAGTAATGTCTTATTAAGATTATATTTAACTGCTTAGTTTCATGATCAAATCTCTGTAGTTTCAAAACATATAATGATGACTGAGAGATGAAAAAAATAAACGTTCATCAAAAGCCTGATGATCATATTTGAACATGATTTTTCTAAAAAATGATGTATGAATTATCAAGTTGCTTCTGTCCAGTAAGTGTTCATTTTGAACTATTACTAACAATATATAAGTTATTCTTATGTTTACTTTATAAAAAACAGTAAAGATTTCACAGCAAAAAGACACGTGAAGCACAAGCTGAAACGGGACATTTTAACAATTATACTAAAAGGCCTTTTACTTGCTAAAAAAGTCTAAAGCCTGTGTGAAACTAAAGTTTTGATCATGTTGATAATTCAGATGCCCTAGAAATATGCACGTCAAATGATATGATACAATAGGCTTTATGAAGTTGTCTTGGATTACATACATTTTTTAACAAATGTAAATAGTTTTGGATAAAAGCCATCTGCCGAATGCATCCATTTGAATGGGGAGAAGTTTGTTTACATCAGAATGTAGGACAGAATCATGTATATTTTATGTAACTCAGTCATGTGACGTGAGCCAGCCAATCACAGAGCACATGCCACATTCAGCTGTTGTCACTGTGATGAATCTCACACAAAATCTTCTTCTCATCCTATTCAGAGCAACATTTGTGTCCGATTTGGCCGTCCTCTAGTGTCAAACACACTTTGGCTGTCTCTCCACATGCCAGGCCTATATGTTTCCACCTGAACAACTCCCAGCACCTGTTCCCTGAAATGATCCAGCGCTCATGTCAGTCAGTGTTTTGATGGGTTGATCTGCACACATGTCTTTCAATAGCGCACTGTGAGTGTTGCAATAATTATTAGGGCTGTCAGAGATCACCTTTGAGCAAAACACAACTGCATTCAAGGTTCAATGAAGGGGTCTGGTTGCTTTTGAGCTCTAACTTCTGCACAATTGTCATCTGAGCTGAAATCATTTCATTATGTGAGAAGAAAGATATGAAAAATATTGAATTCTCACACTCAATGACCATTTTATTTGCATTTCATTTACTCATGTAACACTAAATGCTTCCGTGCAGAATTGCACCGTGAATCAAGCGTTCAGTCTTTTACTAAAACATGTTTTGTGTGATTAAATACATGCTGATCTCCAGCTGCTCCAGGGCAAAGATGCTCTCCTTCACAAATAACCACTTGTGGACAAAAAAAGTGCACTTAAATGAGCTTAACCCTCTGGTGCTGCTCATGTGGTGGTCAAAAATAAAAATAAAATTATTTCAATGACATGAATGTACTTGGAATGTACGCATGTATTTTAATTTGATAATGTTTTTTTATTTAATATTTTGTATTTTTAGGGGATTTTATGGTACTAAATTATATTTATGGAATAGTTATGATCTGTTTATTATCCACTTTTGAGCATATAGACCTGAAAATGAAATTTCAAGATCTTGAATGTTTTGGAGCAACAGACTGACACTTGGCAGATTATTGCTGAAGTGAAACAAGTTTTAAAAAACGAAACAAAAAAAAGTTTATTATTATGAAAAATGCACAAAAATGCTATTTTTACATTTTATATGAAATATATATTTTCCAAAACATGTTTTACTCTAAAACTGTGAGAAAATAAAAGCCATAAATCCATAAAAAGCCATAAACAAAAGTCGTGTTCCAAATTTGAGGTTGATATCTTAAAAAATGAGCTTTCAGTAATATTTTGTTTGGGTGCAGTACCAAACGCTTCCACTAGATGAAATTCCTTTTCCATTCATTTCCAATGCACTCATTTTCGATTCATGTCCATGATTTATTTTGTGTATACTTGTAATGGTACAAGTTTCGTATCATTCCGATGAAGTAAAAAAATTCCAAAAAATAAAAACATAAAATTTGTCGGTCAAAAATGACTGAAGAGCACCAGAGGGTTAATGAAAAGATATAAACTAACATTCAATAGTTTGGGGTCAGTCTTTTTTTTTTTTTTTAAGAAGTTAAAACAAAGGCACGAATGCATTCAATTCAGAAGTGACATTAAACACATTTATAATGTTAGAAAATATTTCCATTTCAAATAAATGCTGTTCTTTTGAACTTCCATCAAAGAATCCTGAAAAAATGCATCAGGGTTTCCACCAAAAATATGAAGCAATACACCTGTTTTCAGCAAATCATCATATTCAAATGATTTCTGAAGGATCATGTGACACTGAAAATTCAGCTTTGAATAAATTACATTTTAAAACATTCACATAGAATCTATAATATAATATTTCACTGTTTTTACCACTTTTGATCAAATAATATCAGCCTTGGTGAGCAGAAAAGACATTCACAAACAATAATACTATACAGTGTATACTTATAAGGTATTATTTTGAAAGAACTTGCAATGCAATTTTATTGAAGTCATGTATAATTTTTAATTAGATATTTAATGGTTGAAAATACATATAACATTGAAGTTTCCTTCAGACTGCATCAGGTTAAAATCCAATCCGCATGTTTTCAGAGGTATGCTAACAGATGGGAGAGAGTGCATATCTTCGGATTAAAATAAGATGATGAAAAAATGATATGATTATGTTATGGCCCTCGTTTCCCTGGGTCATCATTTTAACTTCTCTATTTTGCCACAGGGCTCAAATGCTGTATATAATCTTTCCAAAGCTGCATGCATTCCCCAAAACGGCCACATCCATCGACAAGACTCGCAGTCTGGCTGCTCATCAGACAGGAAAGATTCTGCCTTTCAAGGGTATTTGACTAAAATACATGTGGTTTTATTATAGCAACTACTGCAGTCACACACAGAGGGACTGTGATTCTGCATCAAACACACCAACACTGATAAATACACACATGATGCACAGTTAAAACTGGTTAAGAATGAACATGTTTACATCTCAGAATTCAGATATAGTATAGAGTTGGAAAATGAATGCAGAGGGCAGCATCATTAGATCTCTGAAGAATTTGATGAGAAATGTGAGTTCATACCGAGAGAAACAGAGAAACATCTGAGCAGCAAGAGACTTCAATAAAAGCTGTGTAGCAGAAACTATTTTTAAAGGGGTCATGAATTGAGAAATCAACTTTTCATTCAGCCTTTGACATATAAAAGTTCATCGTGATATAAGAATATCCTGTAAGTGTCGGAACTGAAAACTTCCTTATTAGTCAAAGAAAAGCTTTTATTGACAGCAGGCCCAGCAAATGCTCGATCTCTGAATGTGCCAGGCTGTGACGTCAGAGTGTGGTGAAACACCGCCTTAACCGAAGAAGACGAACGCCTGAACGCCTTCTGTAGCCCCGCCCACCGACTCGTGCATGGCATGTTATAGATAAATAACAGAGGCCTACGTGGAGCTAAACCGGATCGAACTTCCAAGCAATAAACATGCCGCATAAGCTTCATTCGGATTCCAATATTATGAATGCATGGATGAACTTTATTTTTAATGAAGATCCAGCTCACGTGGGGAAGACATTGCGTTTGTTCCTTCATTTCCCCATGGATTTGTTTGTAAACAAGAGACTGGATTGAGATTACATGAATGATTGAAGCAACACACAAACTATGCTTTTTATATGTGATAGTCAGTGGTTAAATTTGGATTTATTATGTGGGGGGGCTGTCCCTAGGGGGGTCCGGGGGTATGTTCCCCCGGGATTTTATTTTTGTAAAATAAATCATTAAATGGCCCTTTCTGGAGAGTTTTGTGCAAAGAAATGGAGGAGTTGAGTCTTACATGATATGTGAACTTTAAGGTTAAGAGCATATACTTTGCATTGTTGTAGTATCAACAGGTATTAGGACATTTAGCATTTACATTACTGTTAATCAGTCATCACTTGATTACACATTGTATTACCTTGTTATGATATAGTGACCCATACAATGTGCCAAACATAATGTTGTGCCACATGAAGAGACAGTATGACAGTAGCAACAGCTGAGAAGATTTGGGTCTGTGGTGACCAGGTCCACCTCACACAAACTTCCTTTTCCCATTCTCTCTCTTTACTACTACAACACACACACACACACACACACACACACACACACACACACACACACACACACAGCCTACTCTGCATCATTTCACATCAAGGTATGCACAAGTCACAAAAATAAAATCAATATATCCTTGTGGAAAGGTTGCTTGGTAGCTAAAAGTAGGTCTAGCAAGTCTTATATTTCTGTAATTCACACAGATCAAACTCAAATATGCTGACTAAATAGATTGCTAGTTTATTTTGAGTAGCTAGCTAGCAGTTCTCTTGGCAGTTTGCTGATAATCTCTCTGAAGTAAAATGCTCAAAACATCACCTGAGAAAAATCACATGGTCAACCTTGTCTTGGTTATTTAATTTTGATTTAGTCTTATTTTTCTTACCTTGTCATTCGAGGCCAGGGCACTTTTTGTACATTTCTGGAACTTTCGCACGCTTCCACATCCCGCGCAACTACGGATCTCCCAGGAACATTCATTATACACTCACCTAAAGGATTATTAGGAACACCTGTTCAATTTCTCATTAATGAAATTATCTAATCAACCAATCACATGGCAGTTGCTTCAATGCATTTAGGGGTGTGGTCCTGGTCAAGACAATCTCCTGAACTCCAAACTGAATGTCAGAATGGGAAAGAAAGGTGATTTAAGCAATTTTGAGCGTGGCATGGTTGTTGGTGCCAGACGGGCCGGTCTGAGTATTTCACAATCTGCTCAGTTACTGGGATTTTCACACACAACCATTTCTAGAGTTTACAAAGAATGGTGTGAAAAGGGAAAAACATCCAGTATGCGGCAGTCCTGTGGGCGAAAATGCCTTGTTGATGCTAGAGGTCAGAGGAGAATGGGCAGACTGATTCAAGCTGATAGAAGAGCAACTTTGACTGAAATAACCACTGTGCGGCTGGTGGTGGTGGTGTAATGGTGTGCGGGATGTTTTCTTGGCACACTTTAGGCTCCTTAGTGCCAATTGTTTAAATGCCACGGCCTACCTGAGCATTGTTTCTGACCATGTCCATCCCTTTATGACCACCATGTACCCATCCTCTGATGGCTACTTCCAGCAGGATAATGCACCATGTCACAAAGCTCGAATCATTTCAAATTGGATTCTTGAACATGACAATGAGTTCACTGTACTAAAATGGCCCCCACAGTCACCAGATCTCAACCCAATAGAGCATCTTTGGGATGTGGTGGAACGGGAGCTTCGTGCCCTGGATGTGCATCCCACAAATCTCCATCAACTGCAAGATGCTATCCTATCAATATGGGCCAACATTTCTAAAGAATGCTTTCAGCACCTTGTTGAATCAATGCCACGTAGAATTAAGGCAGTTCTGAAGGCGAAAGGGGGTCAAACACAGTATTAGTATGGTGTTCCTAATAATCCTTTAGGTGAGTGTATATTGCTGCGTACAGTTATCCGTGTCACCTAGATGCGCATGCACAAGCGGTGCGCAATCATGGTCGACTCACAACGAGATTAAACAGCTGAACAAGAATACGGCCGTGTTCCGATTGTTCTTATCTCAGCTCCGCCGAGACAAAATAGACATGCCATTTCAAAAGCATCACTTTCATCTAATTTTATGTGACATAATTTCCAGTAGGCAACTGACTGCTAACAGGCACATCAGGACACAAACGAGCAGGAAGTGTGTGTGTGTGTGTGTATGTGTGTGTTAGTGATGCACGGTTCGCGGTTATATCCACCGATCAGGCCGGCCAAGTAATAAAAAATAACATTCCAATTAATTGCAGATGGATGAGAGATAAAGCAATGTGTTTGTTTGATAAAGACATATTGCGAGCCCTGTGAGCGAATCATCCCGGTTGCCATTTTCCCACATGCTTTCCTCACGTGAAAAGCCGAAGCTCATTGTAATATGCAAAACTGTTATCCACTCATAGCAGTGGGCGTTTACTTCCAAGTCTTCAATGCGGCGCGCCCATAAAAACCGAGCGTTCCATTAGAGAGCCTCTAAACCAGGGTAGAAAATAGCCTATTACTTATTCATTATGATGTTTTTGAATGTAAAAACCACGCGAACGTCATAAGTTGACCTCAGACAACAGTATAAAAAAATAAAAAAGCCAGTTCATGACCCCTTTAAATATTAACATATGAAAAATAAAACTGTTAAAGACAGTCAGATTTTGTTTTAGCTGTTAGCAAATTAAAAGATCTCTATACGAATAAACATGAATAAGTCACTGAGAAATACTCTTTGCAACCCATTTTACCTCCACAATCTGATGATCAATTAGATGGTGAAAATGGGATTTACATGCCATAATGAGTCAGATGGTTGGAGAAAAGGGAACAAATGAGGAATTTGTGATTTTAGCGGAAAAAACTTTAAAGATATATCTTGTAATTTAAAAAAGGTAAAGACACATATATTACAAAAATATAAAAACAAAAAAGGCAATTGTTTTAGATTTTAAATAACATGTAAGTGAATAAGAAGTAAATAGTAAAAAGAGTAAATAGTAAAAAATGTAATTTCATATTGACTGCTTTTTGGTTTAGTACAGTTTGATGAAAGTTCAATAAAGAAATCAAATATGAGGAAAATATTATATATACACTGTAAAAAATAAAAACGGAAAATGTGGTAATTTTCTGCCAGGACATTATCCAGTAATTTTACGGAAATTTCCGTTAACCCTTAAAACACAAATGAATGCAATGTGTAATTCAAAATACAGGTAGAACACCTGTAAAAAAACCAATACGGAAAATTCTTTCATATTTATACAGTACATTATGCCCTATTTTTATATATATATGAACAAAACACTAAACTTAGTTAAGGTATTTATTTATCTGACAAAATAATTTGGCAAAAAAGTAGGTTTTTATTTTACTATGCAAAAAAAAAAAAAAAACACAGGAAAAAGCATTGACTGCAACATAATCAGTCATTAATATTTCATTGGTTCTCTCTTGTTCATAATTTCTTTGTATGACAGTCTGGCCAAAAATGATGTTGGCACATTTTGTCATGTTTCATTGCATCATTACCACAAATAAAACAATCTACTCCAAGCACTACACAACTATGCAATATGCTTACAAAACCTTTAATAATATTGAATTAAAATTATGTTTTCCTAGGCCGGACATCATTTTGGCCACTACTGTCTGTCAAATCAAAACAACAGGAAATGACTACAAGTCAGGTTTATAGGCAGAATTATCCAGCATTGCTGTAGTGATGAACTGCCTCCTACAAACCCTGAGGAAAGAGAGAGAAGGAGAAACACACGGATGATAACATGATGGCGTATTTTCACTGATCGGCTGAGAAGGCAGATCCTGAGAGCGCAGGGATCTGCGGACACACAGTGATCTTTGTTATGGTCCAGACAGAGCATCAGACTGCTGTCTCAACACTGCCGCTCGTGGGCATCGGCGACGGACCGGCACGCGAACCATCCAAGCCCATAGACATCATGTGAAACCCCCTGTCAATGTGTATGTGTGCTTGTCATGGGATAAGAACAGAGATGTGTCTGAATATACAAGACTCCCTAAACATGTAATGACATGATTTAAGTCAATATTTTTAGTGTGATTTAGATCACTGGTTCTCAACTGGATCTGTAAGAAATACTGTAGATTTTGATTAGATGACCTCCATGACCTTTGATAACAAAATACACTGCTGATCAAAAGTTTGGGGTCAGAAAGATTGTTTAATGTTTTCTATGTTCTATGTGAATATATAGTAAAGTGTAATTTATTTCTGTGATCAAAGCTGAATTTATCATCATTACTCCAGTCTTCAGTGACACATGATCCTTCAGAAATCATTCTGATATGATGATTTGCTGCTCAAGAAACATTTATGATTATCATCAATGTTGAAATTATTTTTGGTAGAAGCTGCAATACAGTTTTTTAGAATTCTTTGAATAAAACATTCATATGAATAGCATTTATTTGAAATAAAAATCTTTTGTAGCAAATGTCTTTACTGACACTTTTGATCAAAATAATGCATCCTTGAATGGACACATTCTTGTCCATTTATCATTTGTATTTAGCATTGTTATTTCCCTGCTGTTTGCAAAAAATACCTGCTTTGCACCAGTTGAAACCACGTGACAAATGTGTGAGGTGATGAAAACAACAGTTGAAATTAGACATATGACTGAAATGAGTTTAATGAAACAACATTACATGAGCAACAAAACATCACTTAATGATCTGTACGGACATACAGACAACATCACATCCGTGGTGAAATTCACATTTCAGTGTTATTCGTTAATACAAAGCTATCAATCATACAGTCTCCCAATATTTCAACTCAAAGTGCTTCTTACACTTGCAAATCACCTTCAAAACATCAAACTGAACAGGCCTCTGCTACCTCATATTGAGGCGTTTCTTTATCCATCCCTTTTGAGCATTTTTATAAAGCAACCATGTGCATTATGCTGCCGCCAACGTGATCCCATCCCTTTGTTTAACTGCAAAGTCACCATGATGCATCAGCAGACAGCCAATGGGACGAGCGTGTTGAGATTCATGTCCTAAGCTAGCATGTCAGAACTGCCCCAGCAGTATTTTTTGGGCAAATTTGCCCAGTGATCAGAGAGCAAACGGGAGGAGCTAAAGGCGCTAGGCGGAATAACACGTGTCGTGCAATGTGGCCTCGGCCTGTCACAGGACATCACATCTGCCCGGAGCATCCAAGCGAAAGCTTAAGAACACATCCGCTCCCACATCCAGACACTAATGGGGTATTAACTGCTTGGTAGTAATGGGAAAATAATGGCATCAAAGGAACATTTGGTGGTAGATTGGTAGTTCTATTGCAATTGGTAGTGAATGCAATTCACCATTGGGTTTTAACCATAATCATAAACTAAATTTGGTTTCTAAACGCCTGAATCATCACAAAAAAGCCTGGACAAAGCGAATGTGCATGTGCAGTCCTAAACGCGCGTCTAAACACTGCCTGTTTCTATAGCAACTGGAGCTTCTAACAGCAGCTGCAGTGACGCGATGCCTTTACTAATCAACGATTGGCTCTTTCATTTAGAAGGCGGGGCTTATTCGGCATATTGGGCATTGCACTTTCTCCCATTCTTAAGTAATCCGAGTGCACCGTCTTCATATATATTAAGTCTTTGATTGTAGTCTTGAGTTTTCTTCCAGGAACAAACACGTCACAATGGCTGCATTCGAAATCGCATACTTGCCTACTAAGTCCGAATTTGCAATTCTCATAAAACAGTAGGCGAAAAGTAACCAGATGACCTACTACTTCCGGCGAGATTTTGAAGTGTGCGTACGATGGGCACTTTACTATCCCATGAGGCCACAGGAGAGGATTTATGAATGGCAGTGAAGCGACACAACTGACGCTGGTAGGTCACATTATAATGACGGATGTAGTACATCCGGATTACATTCATACTACACACATTCATACTATATAGAACATACTTTTTTTAGCAGTTCGGGAAGTAATTACTTATTCAAAACAAGTACCTACTGAAATAAGAATGCGGTTTTGGACAAAGCCATTCCCGCCCAAGTCGTATACAAAATAAAGGGGCTGGTTGAGTTAGTTAATAGTGTGTTGAAACTGGCGGTTCTGATAAGGGGCGGGGCATTTCCCAAACACCCTTGAATCGCTTGACCAATCACAACACACTGCTCCAGCCGACCAATCAGAGCACATTGAGCTTTTCAGAAGGAGAGGCTTCATAGAGACAGGAACTAAACAGAGCGTTACTGACAGACTGGGAAGAGAGGAGCTGCAACAATGGAGAATATGGGGGGAGGGGGAAATGTGTTATGGAACATTCAAGCATGAAAGCCTATTCTCGAGCACAAAAAAATAAAAAATAATCAAGACTTATAATAGGCCCCATATAAAGCTGATATGTATAAATTCTGCAACCACATTAAACCAGATATATTATCCAGGTATCTAGATATAAACAAGTTACCTTATCTAGCCAAGAAAGATGTTAATGCCCTCATAGCAACCCCTTTGGAAACATTGAGAATGCATATGAATTGTGCTAAGACACAAATCTTGGTAGACACATCTGCGTGATTCAGGCCTAAATTGCTTAGCTTTTCAGGGGAGTGATGGAGCAGATGCACCTCATATCACATGGTGTACAAATGTTGGGTTTAACTGACATCTATTGTAATAATGTAAGTGGGTCAGACAGCAAGCCCGAAGCAACAGGCAAGGCTGCTAGACAAATATTGCGTGCAGATAGAGGAAGTTGTTGCCTGAGGCTATGCCCACTTCCTGTTCAACAGCACGCTTGTGTTGACAGGAAAACCTTTCACATGGTTTTCGGCGTACCACTCGACTCAGCAGGATTGACGTTATTAACAGCGATGAGTTGGACAATTTATTTTATAACAACATTCATCTAAACCTTCTTGAGTCATGACTTGCTTACCATTACTTGATCGTGTCCAAATTATTCACAGCTTTATTTGATCATTGTGTCTTAAAAATATAGCAACACAGTACATTCATCATCATCAGCATCATCATCACATTATCATAAAAAGTATTAGAAACAACGTATGGATTGGTTTCACTAAAAAAAAAAAAAAGACCCAGCTTCAAGCTCATGCAATTGCACATAGAAAGTCGGCTTTAACATCTAAAGATTGAAGCCATCTGTCAGGGCAAACAAGATATGAAGATATTGTTTGTTATGAAAGGAACAAGTAACGTTAACATAAGGCCCTGCAATAAAGTTCCTAAAGTGTCTAAAACAAGTGTAGTATTGTAGAGCAGTGCCTCCACTATAAGTCCTCAAGTCTCTAACGTTCTTCAATAGTATCTTTTTAGGGAAAATCTTAAATAAAACCAGCATTTCACCCTTGTGCAGTGGCCCTGGTTTCAATAGTTGCTTGGTACATCTCAAATGCAGAGGTCCTTCCCTTTACGAAAGACATTATGGCTCAGAGTTGAGCTCCATATCTCGTCATGTGCTGATGGAGCTCGAGTTTTTTTCCATGTAAACTTACAGCAGAATTGACCGTCTCTCTGATGCATGTACCACGGCAGCTATCGAAACTCAGGACACAACATTCAACCCCTTCCAGACGCTATTGAGAACGAAACTAAAAGCAAGAGAACCCCTACGCAGAAGCCCCATGGTGTGTGTGATTCCTGGAGATCCAACAGTTATAGAAAAGTGTAGTGTGACAGAGTCTGAACATCTTCAATATCTGAATATCCAACTGCATCTTCAGTTTGGCTTCGTCACTCCGAAGCTCACACATCTCTTCACTGGGCGGGCTCATGTCGAACCTTCTCTGTCATCTGTTTGGCACTGTAGTACGACATGCTAAGGCCTACGATGGCCAGCATCATGGCGATCTGGTTGACGGAGCGGTCGTGCGCCGGGGCCTGAATCTCTCCTGCTACCTGCCTCTGCAAAAAGCAAAAAAAGGATCGTTAACAGTCATCATCTTCTAAATACATTGAAATTTTGACTTGCTCATAAAGACCACAATGTTCTGCTCGTTTGTGTGGGTTATATGGAATCATTAAATATTTATTGGCAATAAAGTAACTGCAAACAGGCAGAATTATGTTCCTGTCCTGCTATCAAAAGGACTCAATTCCAACTTGAATTAAATGTACACTATGTAACTTTATTTAGTGTAATGTTGCCGTTTCAGCATGAAAAAGCTCTGCAAAGTCCCTTCAGCGGGAGTTTTTCTCTATATTAGTGTCAGTGTTTCTGAACTCCCTGAAACGCCTCCATTGTGGTCTTGAGTTTTCTTACGGGAACCAACACATCACAATATTTCTCATTTAAATAACTCCCGCTCAAGGCATAGGCAAAAAGTTGATTTGCATTAGTAGTGTGTTGAAACTCGCAGTTAAGGGGCGGGACATTTCCCAAACACGCTCAAAACGGTTGACCAAATCACAACACACTGCCCCAGCTGACCAATCAGAGCACAGTGTGCTTTTTTGGACAAACCCTTGATTTGATTTTGACCGAGGGAGCGAGTCTACTACAATTTATATATATATATAAAAAAAAAAAAAAAATCACACACACACACACAAGTGCTGGTCATATAATTAGAATATCATCAAAAAGTTGATTTATTTCACTAATTCCATTCAAAAAGTGAAACTTGTATATTATATTCATTCATTACACACAGACTGATATATTTCAAATGTTTATTTCTTTTAATTTTGATGATTATAACTGACAACTAAGGAAAATCCCAAATTCAATATCTCAGAAAATTAGAATATTACTTAAGACCAATACAAAGAAAGGATTTTTAGAAATCTTGGCCAACTGAAAAGTAAGAACATGTACAGCACTCAATACTTAGTTGGGGCTCCTTTTGCCTGAATTACTGCAGCAATGCGGTGTGGCATGGAGTGGATCAGTCTGTGGCACTGCTCAGGTGTTATGAGAGCCCAGGTTGCTCTGATAGTGGCCTTCAGCTCTTCTGCATTGTTGGGTCTGGCATATCGCATCTTCCTCTTCACAATACCCCATAGATTTTCTATGGGGTTAAGGTGAGGCGAGTTTGCTGGCCAATTAAGAACAGGGATACCATGGTCCTTAAACCAGGTACTGGTTGATTTGGCACTGTGTGCAGGTGCCAAGTCCTGTTGGAAAATGAAATCTGCATCTCCATAAAGTTGGTCAGCAGCAGGAAGCATGAAGTGCTCTAAAACTTCCTGGTATACGGCTGCGTTGACCTTGGACCTCAGAAAACACAGTGAACCAACACCAGTAGATGACAAGGCACCCCAAACCATCACTGACTGTGGAAACTTTACACTGGACCTCAAGCAACGTGGATTGTGTGCCTCTCCTCTCTTCCTCCAGACTCTGGGACCCTGATTTCCAAAGGAAATGCAAAATTTACTTTCATCAGAAAACATATCTTTGGATTACTCAGCAGCAGTCCAGAGACGCTTCTGACGCATTGTTCGAGAATGGCTTGACACAAGGAATGCGACAGCTGAAACCCATTTCTTGCATACGTCTGTGCGTAGTGCTTCTTGAAGCACTGACTCCAGCTGCAGTCCACTCTTTGTGAATCTCCCCCACATTTTTGAATGGGTTTTGTTTCACAATCCTCTCCAGGGTGCGGTTATCCCTATTGCTTGTACACTTTTTTTCTACCACATCTTTTCCTTCCCTTCGCCTCTCTATTAATGTGCTTGGACACAGAGCTCTGTGAACAGCCAGCCTCTTTTGCAATGACCTTTTGTGTCTTGCCCTCCTTGTGCAAGGTGTCAATGGTCGTCTTTTGGACAACTGTCAAGTCAGCAGTCTTCCCCATGATTGTGTAGCCTACAGAACTAGACTGAGAGACCATTTAAAGGCCTTTGCAGGTGTTTTGAGTTAATTAGCTGATTAGAGTGTGGCACCAGGTGTCTTCAATATTGAACCTTTTCACAATATTCTAATTTTCTGAGATACTGAATTTGGGATTTTCCTTAGTTGTCAGTTATAATCTAAATTAAAATAAATAATAATTTGAAATATATCAGTCTGTGTGTAATGAATGAATATAATATACAAGTTTCACTTTTTGAATGGAATTAGTGAAATAAAATCAACTTTTTGATGATATTCTAATTATAATGACCAGCACCTGTATATTATATATATATAAAAATAGCTGATTGAAGTGTACATAGTAGACTCGCTCCCTATATCCCACAATTCAACTTGATTGTGACATCACAGCAGATCAATGAAGTGTATGATATATTAACTATTTTGAAAATTAATCGAATAATACTTGTAGCTACCTTATGTTCAGTCAAAGTTTATACTATTGATATTTTTTTTCTTCATTTGTGTAATCATTTTCTCCAACAGCTCCTATAAAATTTTATATTTTTTTCTCCAACAACTTATATGCATACAGAATGGTGCATAAAACAAATTCATAACTAAAAAAATTAAAAAAAAAAGGGGAGGGGTTAAATAATAAATCCACTCCATAGTGAATTCCAAGTGATCAAAGGCTTAGTGCATTTCCTTTAAACCTTATGCACAAGTTCCACAACATAAGAAATGACACACATCCGAGTCCACGAGAGGGAGGGAAGTTAGCGAGTGAAGGGCATAAAAATTTGGAGTGGAACGCAAAGTTGAGTTGTTGGAACGACAGCTCTCGACCTGTGGTTAGAAGTGTAGCTTCTTGTTTGCATGACATAAATCCTTATCTTGAGCAAAATAAGCAAGCTGACATTCAGTACAATCAATCTATATCTTTTATTTCAAATATATACAAATGTCATTTACATCTTTTAGTTTGTCAATAGATTTAAAGCACCGTTTTTGAAGAGTGCATGTGTGTACATGCTCTAGTATGCAAGAAAAAGACATCTGGAAATAAAGCACAATAACTGAAAAATGAGAATTAGTCCTCAGATGCCATGTCAGTAATTTATAGCAAAAAATTCAGTCTCAAACGGATCAGTGAAAGAAAGTCATTACTCCACCACCTGTGTGACATTAACCAACGGGGTTTAACATATTTGCGACAGTACGGTTTTGGGAAACAATCGTGACTAGCTAGTAGTAGTGGTAGTTAATCAGTGAGTTACGTTGTTGTACAGGAAACTCAACCCAGAGCATTACTGACAGACTGGGAAGAGAGGAGCCGCAACAATGGAGAATGTGTGTAAAAACAAAATCAAGACTTTAAAAAAAAAAGGGCATAATAGATCCCCTTTAATGAGAGCAAAAAGGATCCGCATTCATCCACGCAGAGGTGCAAAGCCAAAAGCACAACCAAAACATTCAACAAGACTCTTGCAGATAGCTAGTGTAGCTTTAATTAAATAAGAACGTACAACCAGATATGAAGGATTATGACTGCGTTATAGACTCTACTTAGGACAACAAATACGGTTAACTACCGCAAACCTCAATGTGACGACATTAAGAGGGTTTAACAAGTCTCTCTGCAATCTCCATTAAAGCAAGTAGGTTTAGAAGGGTCTAAGAATAGTAAGATGATAAATCTGCTTAAGATTAAAAAGATTAAGCATTCAATCATTAGACAGGGTTTAACAATAAGGTTGCCTAGTGGTATTATTTTGGCCAGACTTTTATGCATTGCAAACTTAATGATTCAGATTTTTGTGAACTGACGAACAGGAGGATTTGTTCAAACTGCAAGAACAATTTTTAATGTTCTTGTGTTTTAATGTCAGTATTTGAGGTTATAAGTTTGACATTAAACATGTTCGACGTGAATCTACATGCACAATACATGTAGAATAATACTGTTAAAATCTGACCTATTGTGACACTATAGAAAAATTCAGTTTAATAGTTTGCTACACCCTAATATTAGTCCAAGTATTACATTTGCTATTCAAAATGGAGGTTTAATCATGTTTTGAATGTTAAAACTTTAAAATGAGTGTCTGTCAAAACAAATTAATCAAGATATTTGCTTGTTAACTACCATTCCCCCCTGTGGCTTTCATGCTATTTTTATATTCCAAGTCGTGAGAATTACATCAAGCTCATGATGCATGAATTTAAACTGGTATTTCCCATGTGTACACAGCCTTCATTCAGCCCTTCACGGTCATTGTTCATATAATTAGAGTCGCTCGCTTTTAGCCATGAGGAATGCAGTGTAAAAGCCAGACCGGCACCGGTCTGATCTTTCCAATAGACATTTACATGTCCCAAACTAACAAACATTGTTTGCTCCTAGCAAAAGCCATTATGCAAGTGTCACATGAACGCATTAACGCATTGTAACGCATACTTTATCATTTAATTTTTTCTCCGATGCACTTTTTTGGTGAACGCCGAATAGGTTGACGTGTAAATGTGAGCAGTCATATTAATGATGTCAGAGCAAGCAATTTATGCAGCTTAGTTTAAATAAGTGCATTTTTCCGCTGGAAGGACGTTGAGTTCGGAAAGCTACTGCATGTTTACGCAGTACAATAGAGAAAATTTGGTTCCTCATGAGATGACTCATTTGTACAAAGGTTCACTTTTCACAGATTTTAACAAACCCACCTGCAAGAGACGGAAGTATCCAGGAGTCAGTCTGCCGAGCCTGATGATCATCTCTGCTGTTTCTGTGCACCACACGGCTGAAACGAACTTTCGGAGGGTTGTGCAATGCCGAAGCGTGAACCTGTAGACCGAGAGGACAAGTCAATTAGTGCAATGTATTGCGAACATTTAAATAAAGTGCGCCAAAGGACCACTTATTTAGCCATTCTGACCAAAAATCATTAGGAGAATGATATTTAAACCTTGTGGTCCTTGCAATGCAAAGTTCAAAATAAAGGTTGAAAGAAAACAAGAGTTTGTTTTGCCATAAACTACCAAATATGGCTGATGCAAGAGCAAGGGAACACATCACGCCGTAGGCAACAATCCCGAACAAATGCAGAGATTCACTTCAGGGTGACAGTAATCTGTTGTCTAAAAATACATACTGTGCTGGTTTGAACCAGACCTACTCTGACCCAAATAAGAAACAGAAGTAAAACATGTCCACTCGTCCATTAAAAAGGCACCATTACTCAGAACAGATGATTAAACAACGATTCCAACTCATTGGGGTTTAGAACAACTAGACGTTTTAGACTAACGACTGCAAATTTGGTACTCAAAATATGATATAAAAAAGGAACATTAACCACTTGTTAAGTGGTAAGAAGTGAGAAGGCAATGGTAGATACACATCTGGGATGCATCTACCAACCTTGCTGCAATTGCACGCTTGTTCAGGAAAAGGAAAGATGACTCTGTCGATGTTGCTCCAAGGCAAACTCCAAAAACAGCTAGAATGGAAAAACCAATGAAACCTTCAAAGGTTAGCAACAAAACAGCATGTCTAGCAGCCGAAGATGGACTTTAAATGCGGAGACCTCTGCCAGTCAGACTGCAAACAGCATGAGGGGTCAGCGTATGAAGAAGCTGCTCCAAGAGGAAGTTTTCTCAGGAGCTCCGCCCTTTTATACAACCTGATCTCTTGCAACCAGATTGGCGGATTGTGTGTTGCTCTTTCTCTCTCTCTCTTCACCACAGCTGTCAGAATGCATCATACGCTTTCTGGCTTACACGTGTACACGCCCACTTTGTCAACCCCCACAATATTATGAACTTGTCAGGTATAATTTTCTCACTTACCAAACCACAAAAATCTGGAGAAACAAGAATGACTTAAAGAGCCATGTGAACAAGAACACACAATTTGAGTTTTATGAAAATGCATGTTATTGTCAAGATCATCCTCCATTATCCCACCTCCAAGTGAGGACGGAGCGACCGCATTCACCCTCCATTATGCTTCCAGATCTCAGACCACACGGCAGTGTTTTCGTTATGCAAGTCTATTCCACTTCACTGGTCTGAATTACAGAATGCATCTCTGCAGAGTTTCCAAAGAGTGATGTAACAAAAGATCACCTCATTGGTTAGGGATGACCTAATTCGGTAGAGGGCTTTATAACATCCGTATTTTGAAATAATCAAACATTTAAGGCCAAGAAAACAGCTTTATGGAAAGATAAAATAGATAAGTTTGAAAGGAATCACTTGATTTCAGCAGAAGAGGAAATACCACAGCCTGTGCATGAGGGCCTTCAAATACTTACTCCGTTTCTGTTATTGTCTTTTGGAGCATGGTGTGGTTGGGGGAACGTTTCTCTTCAGTGAGATTGTGTACATTTCTATCATAATGGGATTTAAGCTCCATTAAAAGACTGTAAGACAATGAAAGTCTCATTTATTCAAGCATGAGTTACTTATAAAAGACAATATCAAACTGTAGACCATAAAGACCAACAGCCACAGGGATCATCAATGACCACGCACTTTAGACTATCCTTTTCAACTTCCTGAATGAGGAAATTTTTACACCAGGTATTAAGTTGCGTTTTAGTCAATCCCGTTTACACCTGGTGTTTTAATCCGTCTCTTTTGTCCACTTCTGTCCTGATTTCTTCGAGGGGGAGGGGGGGGTAAATATATGGGTTTTTCAGATCTGGACAAAATAAGCTTGCGCAAATTTACATATGAACATGACCGGAGACGACGGAAAAACATACGGAGAGCATCAGCTTTCGGTTCTGCTCTGACAGCCGCAAGACCAGCCGAACGCTGTGAGTGTGTGTTAGAAATCAGGAATGCGAGAGAATTGTGCTTGGTACGTTTTTCGTCCTCAAATAAACTTGGGTCTCCAGCCGACAATGTTTAAATCCCATCTGGCTAGCGCGCTTCCCATAATGTTTACGCGTTAGGTCAGTAGGCGGAGAGTAGAGGGCCTTTTGTGGCTGTTCGTACACATGAGCGTCTACACTACGAAAGCAATCCAGTCAAATGAGTTTGACTACCTCGAAAAAAAATTGGTCAAAATGTTTTAGACCCCGTTTACACCTGTATTTAGTGTCGTCCACTTATGATCCAATCGACCAAAATGCATCTTAATACCAGGTGTAAACAGGGCCATAGAGTCACCCTTCAACATTTTGGTTGTATTGCAAGTTATTTTAAATCTAATTCATAAGTGCACAATTAAAATGATGTGAATCCCTGAGGCTAGTCTTGTTGACACTTGCCATTAAAATCCAGCCATACCTACTATACAAACAATAAAAAAACGGTGTAAAACCTATTAAATGTGCAGTAGAACAATGCTCTTAACTATTTACAAGATCTTCAGTTACTAAAAGTACAAGGGTGAATCTCATAAGACCTGTCGTCAAGAACATTTCATCCCAAAACCAAAGAGAAAGAAATAACTCATTTGTAGATATTTTGTGACATTTGTCATGAATTTTGTGTATTATAAGCGTATTAAAGGGATAGTTCACCCAAAAGATGATATTTTTTAAGAATGTCTGTAACCAAACAGTTGATGAGCCCCATTGACTTCTATAGTACGGAGAGTGAAAAAAAAATAAAAAAAAAAATACATGAAGCCAATGAGGTCCATCAACTGTTCGGTTACGGTCATTCTTCAAAATATCTTCTTTTGTGTTAAATGCATACCAGGTTTGGAACAACTTGAGGGTGAGTAAATGACAGAATTTTCAATTTTGGGTGAACTATCCCTTTAAGAGAAAAACATACACTGCAGTTTAAAAGTTTTTGATCGGTAAGATTTTTTATGTTTTTAGAAGTCTCTTATGCTCACCAAGGCTGCATTTATTTTATAAAAAAAATTTAATAAATAATAATAGAGATAGATAGAGATAGATATAGATAGAGAGAGATAGATAGAGATAGATAGATAATTAAAATGTAAATGTTTTCTATTTGAATACATTTTAAAATGTAATTTATTCCTGTGATCAAAGCTGAATTTATCATCATTACTCCAGTCTTCAGTGTCACATGATCCTTCAGAAATCATTCTCATATGATGATTTGCTGCTCAAGAAACATTTATTATTATTATCAGAAACATTTGTGTAAAAAAAATTCTCTTCAGGATCCTTTAATGAATAAAAGGTTTAAAAGAACAGCATTTATTTTAAATGGAATCTTTTGTAACATTATAAATATCTTTACGGTCACTTTTGATCAATTGAATGCATCCTTGATGAATAAATGTTTTAACCATTTAAAAAAATTCTTACTGACCCAAAACTTTTGAACGGTAGTACAATGTTGCAAAAGCTTTATATTTCAGATAAATACGGTTTTATCTGAAAAAAAAAACTTTCTATTCAAAGAATCATAAATTATTTTTTTTTTTTAAATAAAAGGTTTACACAACTCTTTTCAACATTGATAATCATAAATGTTTCTTGAGCAGCAAATCCTCATATCAGAATGATTTCTGAAGGATCATGTGACACTGAAGACTGGAGTTATGATGATAAATTCAGCTTTGATCACAGGAATAAATTACATGTTAAAAAAAAATATATTCAAAAAGAGTAGAATTACATTAATAATATAACTTTTAATAAAATAAATGCAGCCTTGGTGAGCAGAAGAGACTGCTTCTAAAAACATTAAAATTCTTACTAAAACTTTTGGATAGTAATCAGTATTTGGTGGAAATGTTTCATAATTAAAAAATATCAATGCAAAAAGGGTCCTTCATGACTCATTATCCTTGTGCAAAATATAATTCTTTTTACATTATTTTGGTTTTGGGGGTTTAGGGTTTGAATGAGAGATCCTCAAGCTTTGATTGTGCATCAATTGTAGCACAACCCCCTCTCTATAACATGCCCCTCCTCCACCTCTAACTCCACCCTCACGCCTGAAACGAGTCTGGGGGCTTCCCTCCGTTCTCACACAATGAGACCAAAGCAGACGCTCACAGCATCCCTCGCTTTACAGAGTCAGTGATGCTGCACAGCTTACATCATGGCCCAATCAGAGTGATTCCCGGCCATAAACATCATTCCCATTCCTACTAAAGCTTAAGCTCCGCCCTCATCCTAACCACTCACGTTTGTGGCATGTGCACAGTTCTGATGGTCCTTAATGCACATGGCAGCAGCGGCTCTGTAGCAAGAGCCCTTGGCAGTGACACCAAAACATTTAGCATCATCTAACGCGTTTGTGATGAAAAATATAAATAGGGAGCAAATCACTCATCCACTGCGCAAGAGTTAACATGACCAGTTACATGCGTGAGAGCACAAACATATACACTCACCTAAAGGATTATTAGGAACACCATACTAATACTGTGTTTGACCCCCTTTCGCCTTCAGAACTGCCTTAATTCTACGTGGCATTGATTCAACAAGGTGCTGAAAGCATTCTTTAGAAATATTGGCCCATATTGATAGGATAGCATCTTGCAGTTGATGGAGATTTGTGGGATGCACATCCAGGGCACGAAGCTCCCGTTCCACCACATCCCAAAGATGCTCTATTGGGTTGAGATCTGGTGACTGTGGGGGCCATTTTAGTACAGTGAACTCATTGTCATGTTCAAGAAACCAATTTGAAATGATTCGAGCTTTGTGACATGGTGCATTATCCTGCTGGAAGTAGCCATCAGAGGATGGGTACATGGTGGTCATAAAGGGATGAACATGGTCAGAAACAATGCTCAGGTAGGCCGTGGCATTTAAACGATGCCCAATTGGCACTAAGGGGCCTAAAGTGTGCCAAGAAAACATCCCCCACACCATTACACCACCATCACCAGCCTGCACAGTGGTAACAAGGCATGATGGATCCATGTTCTCATTCTGTTTACGCCAAATTCAAACAGAAATCGAGACATTTTTCCAATCTTTAACTGTCCAATTTTGGTGAGCTCGTGCAAATTGTAGCCTCTTTTTCCTATTTGTAGTGGAGATGAGTGGTACCCGGTGGGGTCTTCTGCTGTTGTAGCCCATCCGCCTCAAGGTTGTGCGTGTTGTGGCTTCACAAATGCTTTGCTGCATACCTCGGTTGTAACGAGTGGTTATTTCAGTCAAAGTTGCTCTTCTATCAGCTTGAATCAGTCGGCCCATTCTCCTCTGACCTCTAGCATCAACAAGGCATTTTCGCCCACAGGACTGCCGCATACTGGATGTTTTTCCCTTTTCACACCATTCTTTGTAAACTCTAGAAATGGTTGTGCGTGAAAATCCCAGTAACTGAGCAGATTGTGAAATACTCAGACCGGCCCGTCTGGCACCAACAACCATGCCACGCTCAAAATTGCTTAAATCACCTTTCTTTCCCATTCTGACATTCAGTTTGGAGTTCAGGAGATTGTCTCGACCAGGACCACACCCCTAAATGCATTGAAGCAACTGCCATGTGATTGGTTGATTAGATAATTGCATTAATGAGAAATTGAACAGGTGTTCCTAATAATCCTTTAGGTGAGTGTACATGCACAAAACGTAAGAACATCCACAATATGCCTGATATGAACACAAGATCATGTGAAGCACATACTCAGTCTAGTTAATATACAAACTTGACTAAAATTACATCACATAAAAACATGTTGCTCTTAAACAACATGCAGCAACACGCCAATGTACGTAGTAAGTTGTCTATGCAATTATGAAGTCAGAAAGTCCGTAATGGACTCAAGATGTCAAAAGTGATGGATTTGAGACACATTTAAATACCAGGTGTAAGGGTCAAGCCGTTTCAGCTCAGCTGACCATTTGTGATTGAAAAAGATAGCAACTGTAAACAGGGCTGTGAGCGGCCTCTGAATATTCAGCCCCCGCAACTCTAGAGACATGAATATCAATAGTCTAAACCAAACAGCTACCATTCACACTTCTACATTAATGACAAGAAAATACAATTACATTTACACGAGACATTTGAGCCCCAAGCCGACACATGGCCCTCATCGGAGGACAAAAAGTCCCTCCCAAATGTGCCATCCACAGGTTTAACCTGAATTTAAAAAGTAATCATTTTATAAATCACAATGATCTGAAACATCTTTCAATGCCTATCTACTTATCTTGTCTATACAAAGATCAAATCAAAAATGTGGATATTAACATAACCAAGCTATGTTTAGGTCAAATGGTACATTAATTTATTGAGCCAGTTTCCAACAGTAAACCATCACGAAATATTACAGTTTCCTGGAATTCACAAATCTGCATTCAATACAAGGTCTTCAAATCAATCAATACTCTTTCTTCAGTATGAATAACTCAATATCAACCCAACAATATTTCATAAAGAAGATCCATAATGAGCAGGGTGAGGTTTACAACACAGTAGTTTGGCTAATCTATCTATATCCAGTAATTAAGAAACTTACTAATGTTAAACTATTTTTAAAAAAATAATTATAAAAGACTTATGGTTGAATTCAGGGTGATTGGGACACTTTTTGCCATTGAGATGACTTGGAAAAAGTCTCCAAATCAACCTGAATTCACCTATAAAAGCGTTTTCAAAATATTGTTTTAACAAAACGGGAATATGTTGTTATATATACACTAGTATCACCACATATTAGTATGATCAGATAGTCAGTTGTTGTAAAGCAAGAGATTGGCAATTGAATCCAAAAAGTGTCCCACTCCCAACTTGCGTTGACACATTAGTGCGCTTATTGCGCAAACATGACTGCCATGAAACTCATCCATCTTGCGTTTATTTGTGTATTGCTTACCTGAGGATATGGGCCGCCGTGAAGCGAGAGTGCCAGAAAACTGAAGGCACACGTAATGTTCCTCCACATTATATACGAAGACCGGTCCGCCTATAGATTCAGTAGGGGGCGTGGCTGACTCAGCACGTTGAGGACCGTGTGGACGTGCAGACCCTCAATGAGTGTGTGTTTAGAACTAGAAGAACACAACTTGCACGTTTCCCTCGTAACAGCAGTCGTGTTTTGTTTTATTTCAGACGGGTTTGGAACATCGTTGATTGATTTCTTATCTATGATAAACAGCTACGTGTTTGAGTAACATTGTTTTGTCAATAAACCATGATGATTTACTCATTGTGTTATCTTCTCATTTTTGATGTGTTTCTTCTGGTACCAACGAATTAGCGAACAGCACCTCAACGGAACTCGGAAAGCTCTCGCTTCAGTGTTTATGGAGTAAAATTCAATCTCTTTACAGGTCTAATATATATTTTAGACCATAAACAATCGAATTATCCCAAATTTTTAGTCATGTCAGGTCAACCAACCGCCAATCCGTTTAAAATGTTGACTAGCCGTTGGTCATACCCGCTTTGTGACGAATTAGCATCTAAAAAACAACAAATTAGCAGGTCACAAGATCATTTAGAAACCATGTTCAACAGTTTAAAATGAACTTCCCAGCAGAAAAGTTTTCTTTTATTTATTTTTTTAATATTCATAAACGACCACAACATCTCAGGTGTTTGTAACGCATACAAGGAAACTAATCGGTCTGATATTTATTAAAATATCTCTGTGTTCTCGAGTCTCAACCAGAAATACATGTCTTAAAGTGGCTTAAACATTTCTTTTGGGCGTCCCTTGGCTCCAGGAATGTGTAGGCCACATATACATGTGCGGAGTAGGCGATTTCCAGGGAACACATTCCCACTCTCATAGAAAATATTCCCAGAAAAGGGAGCAAAACAGGTTTTTACACCAATTGTGTTTCCCAAATTCAGGTGTTGCTGAGATTAAAATGTTTATTTGATCATATATTGGTGAGAAAACCGAGCGATATGTTTTAGTTAACAAATAGCGCCACCTGCTGGACAGTGAAAGAATTACCGCTAGAAACATTATCAACGAATTAGCGAACGGCGCAGCACATAAACGGAAAAAATACACTCAGCAAAAACAGAGAAAAATCTCGCTTCATTGTTTATGGAGTAAAATTCTCTCTTTACAGGTATATTTTAGACCATAAACAATCAAATTACCCCCTTTTTTAGTCATGTATCACATGCCAACCAACCGTCAATCCGTTTAAAATGTTGACTAGCCGTTGGTCATACCCGCTTTGTGACGAATTAGCATCTAAAAAACAACAAATTAGCAGGTCACAAGATCATTTAGAAACCATGTTCAACAGTTTAAAATGAGTCTTAATACATCCTAATACAGTCTTAAAGTGGCTTTAAAATTTTGTCAACATTTCTTTTGGGCGTCCCTTGGCTCCAGGAATGTGTAGGCCACATATACATGTGCGGAGTAGGCGATTTCCAGGGAACACATTCCCCCTCTCATAGAAAATATTCCCAGAAAAGGGAGCAAAACAGGTTTTACACCGATTGTGTTTCCCAAATTCAGGTGTTGCTGAGATTAAAATGTTTATTTGATCATATATTGGTGAGAAAACCGAGCGATATGTTTTAGTTAACAAATAGCGCCACCTGCTGGACAGTGAAAGAATTACCGCTAGAAACATTATCAACGAATTAGCGAACGGCGCAGCACATAAACGGAAAAAATACACTCAGCAAAAACAGAGAAAAATCTCGCTTCATTGTTTATGGAGTAAAATTCTCTCTTTACAGGTATATTTTAGACCATAAACAATCAAATTACCCCCTTTTTTAGTCATGTATCACATGCCAACCAACCGTCAATCCGTTTAAAATGTTGACTAGCCGTTGGTCATACCCGCTTTGTGACGAATTAGCATCTAAAAAACAACAAATTAGCAGGTCACAAGATCATTTAGAAACCATGTTCAACAGTTTAAAATGAGTCTTAATACATCCTAATACAGTCTTAAAGTGGCTTTAAAATTTTGTCAACATTTCTTTTGGCCGTCCCTTGGCTCCAGGAATGTGTAGGCCACATATACATGTGCGGAGTAGGCGATTTCCAGGGAACACATTCCCCCTCTCATAGAAAATATTCCCAGAAAAGGGAGCAAAACAGGTTTTACACCGATTGTGTTTCCCAAATTCAGGTGTTGCTGAGATTAAAATGTTTATTTGATCATATATTGGTGAGAAAACCGAGCGATATGTTTTAGTTAACAAATAGCGCCACCTGCTGGACAGTGAAAGAATTACCGCTAGAAACATTATTAACGAATTAGCGAACGGCGCAGCACATAAACGGAAAAAATACACTCAGCAAAAACCGAGAAAAAATCTCGCTTCATTGTTTATGGGGTCAAATTCTGTCTCTTTACAGGTATATTTTAGACCATAAACAATCAAATTACCCCCTTTTTTAGTCATGTATCACATGCCAACCAACCGTCAATCCGTTTAAAATGTTGACTAGCCGTTGGTCATACCCGCTTTGTGACGAATTAGCATCTAAAAAACAACAAATTAGCAGGTCACAAGATCATTTAGAAACCATGTTCAACAGTTTAAAATGAACTTTCCAGCAGAAAATCCTTTTTTATTATTATTCATAAACGATCACATCTTCTCAGGCGTGTTTGTAACTCCTCTTGCAAGGACAATAATCGGTCTGATATTACTACACGATCTCTGTGCTATCGAGTCTTAATACATCCTAATACAGTCTTAAAGTGGCTTTAAAATTTTGTCAACATTTCTTTTGGGCGTCCCTTGGCTCCAGGAATGTGTATGTGCTGAGTAGGCGATTTCCAGGGAACACATTCCCACTCTCATAGAAAATATTCCCAGAAAAGGGAGCAAGACAGGTTTTACACCGATTGTGTTTCCCAAATTCAGGTGTTGCTGAGATTAAAATGTTTATTTGATCATATATTGGTGAGAAAACCGAGCGAGGAGCGAGATGTAAATAGCACCACCTGCTGGACAGTGAGTGAATTACCGCTTGAATAATTTTCTCTCGTTTATTAAACGGCAGTGACATCTAGCGAGAAACAAATGTAACTACAACAACACCATGCATGTTCCTGGATCAGCATATTTTGTTGATCCTAGAACAACATTCCTGTCCGAAAGTTATCCATAAAATCAGAGGGAAATGATGTAGAAGCACTTAACTCTAGCTTTAAGCCTAAACTTGACAGAAACTAAACTTGTCACTCAAATCTGGGTAGAACTTTATTTAACAGTCCTGTTCCCCTTGTGCATACTACTCATTATAGTAATTACAATAACTAGGTACTAACCCCGAACCTACCCCTATTCTGTCACCATTTACTCACCCTCAAGTTGCTACAAACCTGTATGAATTTCTTTCTTCTGCTGAACACAAAATAAGACATTTTGAAGAATGTCGGTAACCAAACAGTTGATGGACGCCATTCACTTCCATAGTATTTTCCCCCTAATGGAAGTCAATGGGGTCCAACAACTGTTTAGTTCCCCATATTCTTCCAAATATCATCTTTTGTGTTCAGCAGAAGAAAGGAACTCATGCAGGTTTGAAATAAATGATGACAGAATGTTCATTTTTGGGTGAACTATCCCTTTAACCCATATAGATAACCATAATACTTTCTTATGTAAGTACACCGTGAGTACACATACTGTAAAATAAAGTGCAACCCAAATCTGATTGGTTGACTGGAATGTTGACCCAGGAACATGTACTTGGTGAAATCACTGTGCCTTCAAACACTATTTGTTATATTTTTCAGATATGAAACATGCATTCTCAGTTACCTAATTGGCAATTGCCATTTAAGTTCACTTGATTGCCATTTGCTTATGTTAAAAACCTAAAATTCTCCAAAAGCAATGTCATTTGCAATAGCGAGATGATCATTTGATAATAATGAACTGGGTTTTATTACAACTTAATTGTTTATTTATCTGTTTTTATATATATATGAAATTATGTATACACACACATGCATGTATATATTTGCCAACAAAAAAATGCATAAACTACATGCAAATATTTCTGTGTATATTTACATTTACATAATTATACACAGTACACATTTTGCATGCAATTAATCGATTTGACAGCACTAATATATTGATTAGACATCTAAGTTTTATATATATACATGTTTGTGCATGTCACATTATATATATATATATGCATGCACACATTTATATACATTTTCGATGAACTGTATGTTTTTGAGGTCATCGATTCTAATTATATTTAGCCCACCATCACATGTGCAAAAGATGACAAAGATGATATATAATTTCTGGACAGTTTTTTAAATTTTTTTATTCAAAACCATTTAAAACAAAGCATTTTAAGAGTCACTGAATATCCTTCCACTGTTTCAGAACATAACTTAATAATAAAAAAAAAAAGACAAGTTCAGAACACACAGCTCTAAAGAAGAAATTGAAGGTTCACATTGTAAATTTATTTAACATTGTTGCCTTATTCATTTTTTTTTTCTTGTGACAATTTCATTGTAATTTCCCTAGAAAAAGAAAACACAGTATTTCTACGTTTAAATGCTAACAACATGGTGAAAACCCTCCTGAAAACATTTTAGAAACACTCTTAAGCTGCCTTTTGAGAATGTTTGGTGTTTAAAATCCAAAGATAAACCAAGAAAGAAAGAAAGAAAGATAGATAGATAAGCAATAAACAAACTTTAGGACAATATTCTTGCGTTTCGCCAACAGATTTAGCTAGGGCAAACCGTTTTGGCAAGATATAGACGCTTGATTAAAAAATGGGATACAAATGGATATGAATGAAATATAGTAACTCCTGTCAAATCAATCAGTACATCAAAAGCAAGTCAACAAGTCAACTATAAATGTTATTTTTAATATAAAACTTGGTAAAAAATAGTTATTTCAAACTGTACAGTCACCAAGTACATAGAAGGATCAGACACTCATTAGCTTCTCATTTGGCATCACCAGCAGCGTCAACCTTCTGTGCCTAGAGGAAAGTGAGAAAAACAGTCAGTTCAACATATTATCTTATACGCTCCATTAATTAGCTGCCGTGTTATCTATGTTAGAGCAGATATACAGAACGAAAAGCAGAAGTAGAAGCACTTGAGGGTCTCATTTATTTATTTATCTCTCTTCTTAGCTGTTGATGTTGGCGGTTCAGAATAAAGATTTAAGCAAAGACGTTTTCAGACAGACCTGGTCTGCCTTGGCGTCTCCGTTTTCAGCAGGGTTGCTGCCCTTCTTCCCCTTGGCTGCCTTCTGTGTGACCAATGACAAAATATATGATTGCAGAAATAATAACAGACACCAAACCGCTGGATTAGGATGTATTCACAATCAGTGTTTTGATGGTAGGCAATGGAACAAAAAACAATTACTAAATGGTCACAAGATATGCGTGTATGTATATATATACATACATACACGCATATCTCGTGACCATTTAGTAATTGTTTTTTGTTCCATATACACACACACACACACACACACTACATCCTTACCTTAGGGGCAGCGGCTTTTTTGGCCTTTGGTTCTGGTTTAGGAGGAGCTGGTTTCTGTAAATTAATTCAAAAATTAATTAGACAAAAGGAAATTAGACAAAGATCTATTTATTGAATAGATCCTAAAGATAATACTTACAGCAGACAACCTCGCGGAGCGTCTTGTTGGCTGAAAAAACCCCAATACAGAATCAATACCAAGCAATCACGTAACCGAATAATCAATACTGGGGAAACCAATATAAATTATTATATATATATATATATATATATATATATATATATATATATATATATATATATATATATGATGGTTGATGTAACTAATATAGGCATAAACTAAAAATAATTTAAAAAAAAACATTAATTGGTGATTATAGTAAATGTATCTGCTGGTTGATGTAACTAATAAAGGCATGAACTAAAAATAATAATAATAATAATAAATAAATAAAAAAACATTAATTGGCGATTATAGTAAATTTATCTGCTGGTTGATGTAACTAATAAAGGCATGAACTAAAAATAATAATAATAATAATAAATAAATAAAAAAACATTAATTGGTGATTATAGTAAATGTATCTGCTGGTTGATGTAACTAATAAAGGCATGAACTAAAAATAATAATAATAATAATAAATAAATAAAAAAACATTAATTGGCGATTATAGTAAATTTATCTGCTGGTTGATGTAACTAATAAAGGCATGAACTAAAAATAATAATAATAATAATAAATAAATAAATAAAAAAACATTAATTGGCGATTATAGTAAATTTATCTGCTGGTTGATGTAACTAATAAAGGCATGAACTAAAAATAATAATAATAATAATAAATAAATAAAAAAACATTAATTGGCGATTATAGTAAATTTATCTGCTGGTTGATGTAACTAATAAAGGCATGAACTAAAAATAATAATAATAATAATAAATAAATAAAAAAACATTAATTGGCGATTATAGTAAATTTATCTGCTGGTTGATGTAACTAATAAAGGCATGAACTAAAAATAATAATAATAATAATAAATAAATAAAAAAACATTAATTGGCGATTATAGTAAATTTATCTGATGGTCGATGTAACTAATATACACATAAACTAAAAATAATAATAAATAAAAAAAACATTAATTGGTGATTATAGTAAATTTATCTGCTGGTTGATGTGACTAATAAAGGCATGAACTAAAAGTAATAATAATAATAATAATAAATAAATAAATAAATAAAAAAAACATTAATTGGTGATTATAGTAAATTTATCTGCTGGTTGATGTAACTAATAAAGGCATGAACTAAAAATAATAATAATAATAATAAATAAATAAAAAAACATTAATTGGCGATTATAGTAAATTTATCTGCTGGTTGATGTAACTAATAAAGGCATGAACTAAAAATAATAATAATAATAATAATAAATAAATAAAAAAACATTAATTGGCGATTATAGTACATTTATCTGATGGTCATGTAACTAATATAGACAAACTAAAAATAATAATAATTTTTTTAAAAAACATTAATTGGCGATTATAGTAAATCTGTATGATGGTTGATGTAACTAATATACACATAGACTAAAAATAATAATAATAAATAAAAAAAACATTAATTGGCGATTATAGTAAATCTGTATGATGGTTGATGTAACTAATATACACATAGACTAAAAATAATAATAATAATAAATAAAACAAACATTAATTGGCGATTATAGTAAATTTATCTGATGGTCGATGTAACTAATATACACATAAACTAAAAATAATAATAAATAAAAAAAACATTAATTGGCGATTATAGTAAATCTGTATGACGGTTGATGTAACTAATATACACATAAACTAAAAATAATAATAATAAATAAAAAAAACATTAATTGGCGATTATAGTAAATCTGTATGATGGTTGATGTAACTAATATACACATAGACTAATAATAATAATAATAATAAATAAAACAAACATTAATTGGCGATTATAGTAAATTTATCTGATGGTCGATGTAACTAATATACACATAAACTAAAAATAATAATAAATAAAAAAAACATTAATTGGTGATTATAGTAAATTTATCTGCTGGTTGATGTGACTAATAAAGGCATGAACTAAAAGTAATAATAATAATAATAAATAAATAAATAAATAAATAAAAAAAACATTAATTGGTGATTATAGTAAATGTATCTGCTGGTTGATGTGACTAATAAAGGCATGAACTAAAAATAATAATAATAATAATAATAAATAAATAAAAAAACATTAATTGGCGATTATAGTACATTTATCTGATGGTCATGTAACTAATATAGACAAACTAAAAATAATAATAATTTTTTTTAAAAACATTAATTGGCGATTATAGTAAATCTGTATGATGGTTGATGTAACTAATATACACATAGACTAAAAATAATAATAATAAATAAAAAAAACATTAATTGGCGATTATAGTAAATCTGTATGATGGTTGATGTAACTAATATACACATAGACTAAAAATAATAATAATAAATAAAACAAACATTAATTGGCGATTATAGTAAATTTATCTGCTGGTTGATGTAACTAATATAGACATAAACTAAAAAATAATGTAGTTATTTATCAAGCACAAGCATGACAAATTTATGCAAAAAACGTAATTTGAATGCAATAATTTATGTAAAAAAATGTGATTTACACAGAAAAGTGTTCTGCTTGAGCTTCATGAACCTGGTTTAAATTATAATATTAAATAATAAAAATATACGTAAACGGACAAACCTCCTCCTTGCCTTTGGCGGCTTTCTCACCATCAATCTGTAAAAGAACAAAACACAAAAGCGTTATAAAATATCGAAAAAAAAAACACATATTTTATGTATAAACGCATTCGTCGAAATACACAAAATAGATCGTCCTGTGTGACAGTTACGAGGCGTTACGTCACAGACGACAAGCCGCAGTTATTTTCCATAACGGATAACTTTATTCTGCTCTGTCTTCCCGCGCATATTCAAATTCAAATCCGGGCTGTCAGTGCGCGCGGGCAAGACGGCTTCCTTTTGTTTGGCTGCATCACTACGCGCCTTTTAAACGACAGAGGGGCGATTCTCAGCGTACTGTTCCTTTGTTTTCGTCACGAAAACACTGTAACCCGCATAAAAGCACATTGGATACGGAAATATGACATAAAAAATAAATTTACACAGTCAAAACGGATAACTAGCAAGGCACCGTCTTTCTAAAGACACAGGTGCTGTAAAGATGGCAGCTTGACGTTTCGAGTAGGCGTAGTGCACATCAACAATGACAGGAGCCGCTTAAAAGGCACCAAAGAACAAGACTAAACATATTATTTTTAATAAAACTGACTTGATGGGCAAAAATACACACGTTTGCTATCTAAAAATCAACCCAAAATTGTTAAATAAGAGCCTTTTCCCCTGAAATTCCAACACAAATCACTGTATCTGCAGTGTGGAAATAATAATATCTTAGTTGATGTGAAAGATGAGAAAAGCTAGGGATATTTGCCTGTTGGAGTTCGATCAGCAACATGCAAGTTCCCTCCATTTACATTACCAAGTGATCAGGCGGATGTTACGGATTTGTTTTGCTCGAATAATTACAGAAATAATAATGCACATGTACAGGTTACAGTATTTGTCGTCTTTAAAATGCCCGTCTGGTTTTATTTTCCGTTAAACGTCGAGTTGGCGGTTATGTTTTCGTCCCTGCGCGGTAAGACTGACAGTCTAACAGTGAATATGTAAAATCGACTGTCCGCCATTATAAAACAACTACACGATCACAGCCCATAACAGCAACTACACAAATGTAAAAATACAGGCACATGTGTACAAATAACAAAATTCGTGATTTTTTTTTCAGAAATAGAAAATAATACAGTGCATCCTTACCTTTCTTTTGGGCATCTTGACTGCAGAAAAACCCCGAAAAAATGGCAAAAATCTGAATATTTGTCTGAACAATGTGCTCGTGAGCAACGGAACCGTGCACGCCTCACAGCGTCTCGCGTAAAATACAATAACGGCTGTATATGTTTTATTAAGTTTTTATATTGAAATTTAAGATAGAAACCGGTTTAAACCAGATTTAGCATATTCCGCTCAGCGATTGGCTGCGAGAACGATCACGTATCACTGGGCGTCGCTTATCTCTTAAAGCAACAATGCCAGAATTCCCCGCTCAGGTTTCACAGCTCAGACTCTCCGCGGCGCCTCTGCTGGACACAGTGGAATTACACCGGAAATGTAAAAAAAAATGAATTCAGAGAAAACTGCTTGTCATAACTTTATACACACATACTCATTTATTTACATCATTTTTACAGGTTATTTTAATAGGTGAGCTGGATCAGATGTAAAAGCAATAAGTGTCTATTTTGGACGGATAGATAGATGGATACATAGAACTATTAAAATATGGATGGATGGACAGGTGGATACATAGAACTATTAAAAGACGGATGGACAGATGGATGGATGGACAGATGGATACATAGAACTATTAAAATATGGATGGATGGACAGGTGGATACATAGAACTATTAAAATATGGATGGATGGACAGGTGGATACATAGAACTATTAAAAGACGGATGGACAGATGGATGGATGGACAGATGGATACATAGAACTATTAAAATATGGATGGATGGACAGGTGGATACATAGAACTATTAAAATATGGATGGATGGACAGGTGGATACATAGAACTATTAAAAGACGGATGGACAGATGGATGGATGGACAGATGGATACATAGAACTATTAAAATATGGCTGGATGGAACAATTAAAAGATGGATGGAGGAATGGAACTATTAAAAGACAGACAGATGGATGGATGGGTGGATAGATAGATAGAACTATTAAAAGACGGATGGACAGATGGATGGATGGAACAATTAAAAGACGAATGGAGGGATGGAGCAATTAAAAGACGAATGGAGGGATGGAACAATTAAAAGACAGACGGATGGGTGGATAGATACATAGAACTATTAAAAGACGGATGGACAGATGGATGGATGGACAGGTGGATACATAGAACTATTAAAATATGGATGGATGGACAGATGGATACATAGAACTATTAAAATATGGATGGATGGAACAATTAAAAGATGGATGGAGGAATGGAACTATTAAAAGACAGACAGATGGATGGATGGATAGATAGATAGATAGATAGATACATAGAACTATTAAAAGACGGATGGACAGATGGATGGATGGAACAATTAAAAGACGAATGGAGGGATGGAGCAATTAAAAGACGAATGGAGGGATGGAACAATTAAAAGACAGACGGATGGGTGGATAGATACATAGAACTATTAAAAGACGGATGGACGGATGGATGGATGGACAGGTGGATACATAGAACTATTAAAATATGGCTGGATGGAACAATTAAAAGATGGATGGAGGAATGGAACTATTAAAAGACAGACAGATGGATGGATGGATAGATAGATAGATAGATAGATAGATAGATAGATAGATAGATAGATAGATAGATAGATAGATAGATAGATAGATAGATAGATAGATAGATAGATAGAACTATTAAAAGACGGATGGACAGATGGATGGATGGAACAATTAAAAGACGAATGGAGGGATGGAGCAATTAAAAGACGAATGGAGGGATGGATACATAGAACAATTAAAAGACAGATGGACGGATGGATGGATAGATGATACATAGAACATTAAAAGATGGATGGATGGAACAATTAAAAGATGGATGGAGGGATGGAACTATTAAAAGACAGACAGATGGATGGATGGATAGATAGATAGATACATAGAACTATTAAAAGACGGATGGATGGCTGGATGGAACAATTAAAAGACGAATGGAGGGATGGATACGTAGAACAATTAAAAGACAGACAGATGGATGGATGGATAGATAGATAGATAAATACATAGAACTATTAAAAGACGGATGGATGGCTGGATGGAACAATTAAAAGACGAATGGAGGGATGGATGAATTAAAAGACAGACGGATGGATGGATGGATGGATGGATGAATTAAAAGACAGATGGACGGATGGATGGATAGATGATACATAGAACATTAAAAGATGGATGGAACAATTAAAATATGGATGGAGGGATGGAACTATTAAAAGACGGATGGATGGATAGATGGATCAATTAAAAGACAGACGGATGGATGTATAGATAGATAGATACATAGAACTATTAAAAGACAGATGGATGGAACTAGACTGGTTTCCCACTGAAGCTAAGCAGGGCTGAGCCTGGTTAGTACCTGGATGGGAGACCTCCTGGGAAAACCAGGTTGCCGCTGGTAGAGGTGTTAGTGAGGCCAGCAGGGGGCGCTCACCCTGTGGTCTGTGTGGGTCCTAACACCCCAGTATAGTGATGGGGACACTATACTGTCAAAGAGCACCATCCTTCGGATGAGACGTTAAACCGAGGTCCTGACTCTCTGTGGTCATAAAAAATCCCAGGATTTTCTTCGGAAAAAGAGTAGGGGTGTAACCCCGACACCCTGGCCAAATTTGCCCATTGGTCCCTGTCCATCATGGCCTCCTAATCATCCCCATATACTGATTGGCTTGATCACTCTGTCTCCTCTGATTTGGGAATTAGTTGCTCTTGAGGTTTCAATTAATTGGTCAAATCAGTCCACAAATCTGAGTTTGAATTATATACACTGTATTTAAATAAATAAAAAAACGACAAGGTGAATCACAGCCAGCGTGAGCGATCAAACAGATTTTGTCAATAAAAGAAGCCCCTGTGGTCAATCAAAGTGAATTTATTTTCAGATTTAAGATCAGCTCTATTGTAATGGCAAACATACATAGCCACTGCCCCATAAAACGGGGTGAAACATCCTTCCAGATGTAGAGTATTTACAGATCAGTACATAAAAAAAGTTCAGTGCTAAGCCACGACAGCCTGGCTGCTTAAATCGCTGAAGAAAGTGTCTCTCTTGTGCTGAAGGGCATTGAGAAAGCAGCGCACCCTCTCCTCTCGGCTGGCGGTGTAGTTCAGCAGTGCTGTCTGTCGACTCTGGGCATCCATGGGCTTTCCATTCCCACGATGCTGCAGGAGCTCAGCCACACAGGAGCGATCCGCTTCCATCTGCTGGAGCGCCTGGCCTTCCATGTGCAGCTCCCGAGCTTTCTGCAACACACAACATATGTGCAGCAAATGTGAATATTAATGTAACTGCACGTGTGAATTGAAAACAAATAATCAAAATTATGCTTTTGCATCTTTACTCAACTTTAAATAAAAGTTCTGATCTTCCCAAAATTGTTATTAGGAAACCATTTAGTTAACGTTTACAAAAACATAAGCATTAAGCAACAACGGTACATGCTGTAATACAATATCCTGTGTCCTCATGCCGAAAGGTTCTTAAATCATAGCAAGTTGTCTGGTTTTTTACAATAAAGTGCCATTATTAATCTAAGAATATAAGTGACCTAAATACATGAATGGTCCATTCAAAACAATGGGTGTCATTCAGTAATAAGTGCATGGATTATTTCTTATTTGTATGCACAGGAAAACTATCTGCATAATTCACAACACATGCATATTAATTTGTTATTAACCTGGTTCTAATGTTAATACATTTTGGCCTGGTTTCACCAAAGATTAGGCCTTTTCAAGATTAGGCCTTTTAAGTAGCTTTTGAAAAAAACTTTACTGGTGTGCATCTTGAGACAAAACAATGGCACTGACATATTTTAAGATATGCATTCAGTTAAAACGGCTTAAACATGCATTTTAGTCTGAGACTAGCTTAAGCCTGGTCTGTGTATCCGTCTTCACACCCAAGCCATGTTCATATAAGGGCTTTCTGCAGAATGTTTCCACTCTCAGAAATGTAAGACCTTTTTAAGGCCACTTAAAGAAAATTGAACGTATAAATTGAAGGGAACATAACACGCCAATATGTTCTCTGAATGTAAATGTCTAGGAAGCACACACAATGAGTTGTATTAGCAACCTTTCAAAGTTTAAAATACAATTTCCAACAGATCTCCATTACTTTTAAATTTATTTTACGAAAAAATAACTTAAAAGTTTGAATCGCTCTGCTCCCAAACACTAGAATATGGAAACAACTTTTACTGAACCTTCTGATCACATGTTCTTTTTCAGTAGCTTTGTCTTGTTTTCCAGTGCGAAAAGATTCTTAAAAATCAAGATACATTTACTTGAGAAGCAAAATGACATGATAAGAAATATTGTGAAAGTGATTTTATTATTAAAACAAGAACAAATATCTGCCAATGGGTTGAGAAAAATCAACTTAATTCAAATTAAAGAGTCATTTTCATACCCATTGACAAATACTTGTTCTTGTTTTAAGCATAAACTCACTTAATTTTGTTGAAGACTTCATTTTGCATCTCAAGTATATGTATCTTGATTTAAGGATGTTTAGATATTTGTACTGGAAAACTAAAATCCTGAGAAAGATTTTTGCATTGCATGCAATTAAATGTTGGAATTGAATTTAGAGCCCTATGAAATCCGTTTAATTCATTTTTTTGTTTAACCGTTTTAATGGTTAAATACAATTTGATTACTCAAAAAGCATGTCTAATTAATGGAAATCATTAAACATACACAATTTAACAACAATTTATTAAAAGTTTAACAAATTTTTTTTAGGGCCCTATGCAATGTGTTTTATTTTTACCAAATTCTGTGTATTCCAATTTTGGGTGAAGTATTTATTCACATTAGGGCGAGTAAATGATGACAGAATTTTTGGGTGAACTATCCCTTTAAGTGTACTGACCCGTACTACTTTTGATTTATTCATAACAAATTCCATTATATTCCACATTATACAGTAAATTCCATTTTTATGATTAAGCGCTTCCATACCCGTTTTCTGCATCGTAGAAATCATAGGGCCCTAATTTAATACCACGATATTGAATTTAAGACTTTAAGGCCTTTTAGCAAGATCTGAGCAATGGCATGTGTAAAATTAATCTTAACACGATTATAAGGCCACTCATTTGCATACGTGTGGTCACCACAAACTGACTGCAGTATTTATTATAAAGTATCTGTGATAAATAACAAAAAAATGTATTTATCCGTGGCTGTGCACATCATTTTTTTAAATTCATGTGCTTTGTTATCTTGAACCAAACCATCTTCCCCTCCCTCTTGCAGCGGCTGCTTTACACATGAGATCCGCCAATAGCAAACCACAACCATCCAATCAATTCCCAACGGACAAAATCAAGCTCCGCCCTACATTTGTTCTTGGTCGTTTCACTCAGATATACGGCACAATAGAGAAGAAAATAAATGTTTTAAACGTTGAATCTTTTTTGTTTCAGCATGTGTATTAATCTCCCATTTCTATCAATATAGTCATTGCCCGCTCTAACCTTAAACCCGGATGATGGGACTTGTTTAACATGATCAACCCGTTATTTTGTATGATCAACTCTTTGTATGAAACAACTTAATTTGATCTAAGACTGGGGATTGCATCGGAAAGTAAAGTAAGTGAGTGAAAGCAATGGCCAATTGTTTAATTTGTATCATCTTTACTCTTAATCTGGTGGTGTCATAAAGCCTACCCTTGTTTAGTTCTAATTAATGCTGTTTAATGAGATGTGTGATCTTTTATTTCTTTAATACAAAGGTGTTCAGATTCTGACGTGTTCTACATATTACACATACAATATAAATGCTTGCGCGCTCCTTTCAATCATGAAATGCGACGGAATAATGACTTCATCATACAACATTTATGTTGGGAAACTTAAATTGGTAGACTAAGTACTCTATTTGTGATCGATTGTAGGCTACTTTTCTTGAATAAATCACAAAAATTCTGTGCTGTGTGCACTGCCATAGAGGCTAAAGTGAAAGTTGTTTTACGCTATGAAGCCATGCCTTTCAAACACGCCAGACATAATTTAAATATTGTGTGGGGAAAAAGAAATCCGATCCAGATACAGAGGCCCCTTAATGTGAACAAATGTAAACACACCATGATTGGCTAATGATCGGATCACGATGATCGCAGCCTATGTGACAAAGCAGCAAGGCATACACAATGGTAATTCAAAGTGCTTTACACAGAAAAGAAATTCAAATATTCATTAAAGCTGCAAGCAGCGATGAAAGGGCCCTCGCACCCGGGAGCACTGCCACCCAGTGGCCTCAGGAAAACAGCGAATAGTGGGCGACATGCATTTAAGCGGGTAAATATAGGAGAAATATGGCAGAGTCACTTCAATGTGCCACACTTCCTGCTGCCAGCAGGTGGCGCTTTGACTATAACTGAATATTGGCATTTAGAGGTCTTCAGGCCAGGACTATTATCAAACATGTGAAGTTTGGGGCAGATCGGACACTGTATGCCTGAGTTACAAAAACTTCCTGTTTCGTGGCGTAAATCGCATACATTAGCACTTAGCCAAGTTTTGCTTGATTTAATGTGTTTCTAGCATGTTTGGGACTTGATGGCATATTTAAATGTGTTTCTGGGAGGGAATTACAGTGTAAAGCATGCCATTTCCTGTTGCCAGCAGGTGGCGTTATGACTGTAACTGAATATTGGCGTGTAGATGTCTTCAGGCCAAGACTCTAATAATACATGTGAAGTTTGGGGCAGATCGGACATTGTATGACCGAGTTACAACAACTTCCTGTTTTATGATGAAACATCAAATTTTGTCAGGCCGCCATGGACACGCCCTCCAGGGAAAACTCAAGATCTTCGCAATTTAACGTCGCAAAGGCCTTTAGATTAGACTGACCAAATATGATGTTGATATGATACAATCTCTAGGAGGAGTTTGTTAAAGTACAACGTCTGGAAATGGCAAAATTTGCAACAATTTTGCAAAGAAAATTCAAAATATCTCACTTCCTGTTGGTTTTCAGATTTCGTACCAGGAGACTTTTTTGTAGGTATTGGGCTGTTACATGTGTCTACCGAATTTCATACCTGTATGTGAAACGTAGCGGGAGGGGCACTTCGTTGAATTTTGTAGGTGGCGCTATCAAGCCATTTTGCCACGCCTAATTCTGAAACCCATATCAGACATAAATTTTCCAAAAAAATTTGACGCGTGTGAAAAGTTTTGTGAGTTTTCGAGCGTGTTTAGGCCCTCAAAAATACGATTCATTTGGGAGAAGAATAATAATAGGCTGAGCAATTCCAATAGGGTCCTCACACCAGCGGTGCTCGGGCCCTAATAAGAAATCAAAAATATAACCTGAATCACTAAGTTCAGGGTACCCCTATCTGGAGTGGCAGGTTCGCGATTTTACTACTACTTAAAAATATTTGTCAGGTGACTGAGTTTAAACAGTACCCTTGCTCTGTTATCCATCAGAGGGGGTCTAAGCGGATCTTCCTCGTGCTGGAGGGAAATTTAGGTAAATTATTTAGCCATTTTTTATTAATTGTCAAACGGAATATTCCCATCAATACTTTGTTGTCCGCCACAGCAGATCTACCCAAGTAAGCTGTAAATCACCATAAAAACAGAGCGACACAAGAGTTATGGCATACCTGGAGAGATGGATGACTCAGCTGGTACTGCAAAACTGCTTCACATAGATTCCAGAAAGAATATTCCGGCCACAGGACAGACTGGAATACTAGACACGAATATGAGGTCTGTGGAGTACAATATAATGCAGGAATATGAAAAACATTCATCACTTCAAAGTTGCAGGGGAAGGTAAATATTAAGAACAATATGTGCTTAATGCACAATGGGCAAGGCAGATAGATATCCATGGGAGCGGTGCCAGACTTTCAGCTGCCATGAGTGTGTTTTGATGGGAAATCTCATTTGAAAAAGCAGTGATGGGAATTACTCCGCTCTTAACAGCCCAACTTCATCATACTCATAGAGAAAAAGGAATCTGGTGCCCCAGTAAAATAATACAGATAAATCCTGTCATTGGAGAGACCTGAGAATCCTTTCCTCTGATAATATTTCAGCAATCATGTAATGTGTTTTCTATCAGCTCTGTTTAGATAGCATTCTCATCTAATCTGTCAAACGGGTTTGCAAAAAGGTCTGAAATTGTTCTAATTCTATTTGATTCATTAGGATAGTTCACACACGTGCTGAATCGCTTGCAGCGGTATCTTACACTGAAATAGTATGGGATATTTTATAATAAAGAAAACAAAAAGAGCACTGGATGAGGTGGATGTTTACTTGGGAAACAAAAGCAAATTTCTTCTATCATTTGTCATAGACGAAGCAGCTCTTTATTGCGCATGTAGCTTGTGAATGACAATTTATAACAAAACAAAACCCTTGTTTGACCTTATGGACATTTTTGTCTTTTTCAGTTTTTTGACCTTATGGACATTTTTGTCTTTTTTTTTATTTTTATCATTTTGCCTGTGTTAATGCCAACTGCATACATTTTGGCACAGGTGTGCATTTTTATTGGAATTTTACTATTTCACCCCCATTTCCTTTAATAAATCTATGTTGCACTAGGTACACAAAATAGTTCTCTCAGGACCTTTTGGACAAAAATGTCCCCATTGAAACCCATTAAAACTGCAATTTTTAATCACAGGGACATTTAACTATAAAATGATGCACAGCCATTTTCAGATCTCTCCAGAGATGTTCATTTGGGTTCAAGTCTGGGCTCTGGCTGGGCCACTTAAGGACATTCACAGAGTTGTCCCATAGACACTCCTTTGTTATCTTGGCTGTATGCTTAGGGTTGTTGTCCTGTTGGAAGATGAACCTTCACCCCAGTCTGAGGTCCAAAGCACTCTGGAGCAGGTTTTCATCAAGGATGTCTCTGTACATTCCTGCATTCATCTTTCTCTCGATCCTGAATAGTCTCCCAGTTCCTGCCGCTGAAAAACATCCCCACAGCATGATGCTGCCACCACCATGCTTCACTAGGGATGGTATTGGCCAGGTGATGAGCGGTGCCTGGTTTCCTCCAGATATTATGCTTGCCATTCAGGCCAAAGAGTTCAATCTTTGTTTCATCAGACCAGAGAATTTGGTTTCTCATGGTCTGAGAGTCTTTCAGGTGCCTTTTGGCAAACTCCAGGCGGGTGGGCTGTCATGTGCCTTTTACTGAGGCGTGGCTTCTGTCTGGCCACTCTACCATACAGGCCTGATTGGTGGAGTGCTGCAGTGATGGTTGTTCTTCTGGAAGGTTCTCCTCTCTCCACAGAGAAACGCTGGAGCTCTGTCAAAGTGAGCATCAGGTTCTTGGTCACCTCCCTGACTAAGGCCCTTCTCCCCCGATCGCTCAGTTTGGCCGGGCGGCTAGCTCTAGGAAGAGTCCTGGTGGTTCCAAACTTCTTCCATTTATGGCTGATGGAGGCCACTGTGCTCACTGGGACCTTCAATGCTGCAGAAATTTTTCTGTACCCTTCCCCAGATCTGTGCCTTGATACAATCCTGTCTCAGAGGTCTACAGACAATTCTTTGGACTTCATGGGTTGGTTTGTGCTCTGACATGCACTGTTAACTGTGGGACCTTATATAGACAGGTGTGTGCCTTTCCAAATAATGTCCAATCAAATAAATTTAACACAGGTGGACTCCAATAAAGTTGTAGAAACATCTCAAGGATGATCAGTGAAAACAGGATGCACCTGACTTTTTTATTTTTAATACATTTGCAAATGAATTTAATCAATTTTGGAATAAGTTTGTAACATAAGATGTGGAAAAAGTAAAATGCTACGTGTGTGTGCTTGTAATATTTGAGAGAGAAAAACTCTGTCACAAATCCAAACACTGTGTGTATCAGTGCAGCTTTGCTGGCATCTAATGATAAAAAATTTGCACTGCGCCAAAAACAAAATCTTACAGAAAGCTCATTCTTTGAGATATCAACCTCAAATTTGGAACATAACTTGTTTAAATGTATGGCTTTCATTTTCTAGCAGTTTTAGATAATATATATTTTGTATAAAATACTGTACCCAGTACTGATGAAAGGCTAGAAACACCTCTGGAAAGAACAAAGATTGTTCCACCGTGAATCAAACTATGAATAGCAGCTGAACTCAAATCTTGTATGTTTGTGCAAGTGCTTCATTTGTATGGGAAAGACACTGACCAATGTGAATCTCCGTTACCTGCCACAGTAAGAAGTCACTAAGGCGCACTTCTCCAGATGTACGGATGAGCAGATCGGGGTTTGGAGAATTACTGCTATACAGACACTCACCGAGAAGCGCCTCAGACACATCGCTGACAAATCACAGAGAGAAGAAAGCCATTAATAACAGTGCTTTACAGGAAATAAAACAGCTGTTATAGTGTGGTGCAGGTATCACTTTGTAGGCCATAACGAGTTAGCATTTTAGCACTTCCGGTTCACTCGTCCTAAAGTCAATGGGTTTTTGAATGGGGTTTTAGTTAAATGGCTGAAATAAGGTCTGTGGTGAACAAGCTCAAAACACTTTCACGTTTTATTCTACGACATAAAATACATCAGTATTACCCCACACGTGATTTTTTTTAAAGCTGTTGCGTGTCTTGAAAAAGGCGGTTACGGCAAACAAGTGTCTAATGGGACAACAGAGGCTGTTGAGAAGATTAAACGTCATCACGCCAAAAAGGTAAGCTTTTACAGCCTCATTATGCTCATAATTGTGCTCTTATAAACTAGTCTAACTAGTCTAGTCTGGGAAAATGTTTTGAGATAAAAACAGAGTTTTCGGAAGCTTAGTGATGGTGAGGTTGAAATCGTGGGACCGTGGTGTAGTCCTATTATAGCCTAGCTTTAGGTTTTTACTTCTGGCAGCTGCATTTAGGCTTCAAAATTCAAAAGAGTTCATCTGTGAGAATTATCTTGATGGAAAAAACGTGAAAGAATCAAACTTTTGTTGATCACAGAGCTTGTTTTTACCGATAATCCAAAAGCCTATGGGAAAATCCTATTGGGTTTTTCTTGAGGGAACCAGTGTGATGCTAACTGCCGCTTGGCCTACAAAGTGACGTCATGCATGCACCGCTCTATTACTTCCTCACGGTTCTTAAAAAAAGCATAGTTTACCTGGATTTTATCAGGCCCTGTTCTACTCCCCATGCCATTTCCTTCACAGCATTTGCGATTTCATGTCTTGAGGTGTATGCGAAGCACACATTCAGAAAACACCTGCATAATCAAACAGAGCAACATATGAGATGAATGAACTTCAGCAAATGCATCCGATACAGATCATGTTCTAAAAACTGAATGTTTTTTAACCCATATAACTACCATGCAACAGAGTTTATCTGTACTTGTTTATTCAACCCTCTACACACACCTTGGCAACAGAATCGCTATTGGCTAGTATATTTTTTAGTTTACTTGCCAGACTGATATATATACCGATTAGGCATAACATTACGACCACCTTCCTAATATTGTGTTGGTCACCCTTTTGCTGCCAAAATAGCGCTGACCCGTCGAGGCATTGGACTCCACTAGACCCCTGAAGGTGTGCTGTGGTATCTAGCACCAAGATGTTAGCAGCAGATCCTTTAAGTTCTGTAAGTTGCAAGGTGGCGCCTCCATGGATCGGATTTGTTTGTTCAGCACATCCCACAGATGCTCGATTGGATTGAGATCTGGGGAACTTGGAGGCCAAGTCAACACCTCAAACTCGTTGTTGTGCTCCTCAAACCATTCCTGAACCATTTTTGCCTCGTGTCAGGGGCATTATCCTGCTGAAAGAGCCAAAGCCACCAGGGAATACCATTTCCATGAAAGGTTGCACATGGTCTGCAACAATGCTTAGGTAGGTGGTATGTGTCAAAGTAACATCCACATGGATGGCAGGACCAAAGGCATTTTGGAAAATTGCCCAAAGCACTACACTGCCTCCGCCGGCTTGCCTTCTTCCCATAGTGCATCCTGGTGCCATGTGTTCCCCAGGTAAGCGGCGCACGTGCACCCTGCCATCCACGTGATGTAAAAGAAAACGTGATTCATCAGACCAGGCCACCTTCTTCCATTGCTCCGTGGTCCACTTCTGATGCTCACGTGCCACTGTTGGCGCTTTTGGCTGTGGACAGGGGTCAGCATGGGCACCCTGACTGGTCTGCGGCTATGCAGCCCCATACGCAACAAACTGTGATGCACTGTGTATTCTGACACCTTTCTATCAGAACCAGCATTAACTTCTTGAGCAATTTGAGCTACAGTAGCTCGTCTGTTTGATCGGACCACACGTGCCAGCCTTCACTCCCCACGTGCATCAATGAGCCTCGGCTGCCCATGACCCTGTCTCCGGTTCACCACTGTTTCTTCCTTGGAGCACTTTTGATAGATCCTGACCACTGCAGACCGGGAACACCCCACAAGAGCTGCAGTTTTGGAGATGCTCTGACCCAGTCGTCTAGCCATCACAATCTGGCCCTTGTCAAACTCGCTCAAATCCTTACGCTTGCCCATTTTTCCTGCTTCTAACACATCAACTTTGAGGACAAAATGTTCACTTGCTGCCTAATACACTCACCTAAAGGATTATTAGGAACACCATACTAATACTGTGTTTGACCCCCTTTCGCCTTCAGAACTGCCTTAATTCTACATGGCATTGATTCAACAAGGTGCTCAAAGCATTCTTTAGAAATGTTGGCCCATATTGATAGGATAACATCTTGCAGTTGATGGAGATTTGTGGGATGCACATCCAGGGCACGAAGCTCCCGTTCCACCACATCCCAAAGATGCTCTATTGGGTTGAGATCTGGTGACTGTGGGGGCCATTTTAGTACAGTGAACTCATTGTCATGTTCAAGAAACCAATTTGGAATGATTCGAGCTTTGTGACATGGTGCATTATCCTGCTGGAAGTAGCCATCAGAGGATGGGTACATGGTGGTCATAAAGGGATGGACATGGTCAGAAACAATGCTCAGGTAGGCCGTGGCATTTAAACGATGCCCAATTGGCACTAAGGGGCCTAAAGTGTGCCAAGAAAACATCCCCCACACCATTACACCACCACCACCAGCCTGCACAGTGGAAACAAGCCTGATGGATGCATGTTCTCATTCTGTTTACGCCAAATTCTGACTCTACCATCTGAATGTCTCAACAGAAATCGAGACTCATCAGACCAGGCAACATTTTTCCAGTCTTCAACTGTCCAATTTTGGTGAGCTCGTGCAAATTGTAGCCTCTTTTTCCTATTTGTAGTGGAGATGAGTGGTACCCGGTGGGGTCTTCTGCTGTTGTAGCCCATCCGCCTCAAGGTTGTGCGTGTTGTGGCTTCACAAATGCTTTGCTGCATACCTCGGTTGTAACGAGTGGTTATTTCAGTCAAAGTTGCTCTTCTATCAGCTTGAATCAGTCGACCCATTCTCCTCTGACCTCTAGCATCAACAAGGCATTTTCGCCCACAGGACTGCCGCATACTGGATGTTTTTCCCTTTTCACACCATTCTTTGTAAACTCTAGAAATGGTTGTGTGTGAAAATCCCAGTAACTGAGCAGATTGTGAAATACTCAGACCGGCCCGTCTGGCACCAACAACCATGCCACGCTCCAAATTGCTTAAATCACCTTTCTTTCCCATTCTGACATTCAGTTTGGAGTTCAGGAGATTGTCTTGACCAGGACCACACCCCTAAATGCATTGAAGCAACTGCCATGTGATTGGTTGATTAGATAATTGCATTAATGAGAAATTGAACAGGTGTTCCTAATAATCCTTTAGGTGAGTGTATATCCCACCCACTAACAGGTGCTGTGATGAAGAGATAATCAGTGTTATTCACTTCACCTCATAATGTTATGCCTGATCAGTGTATATATATATATATATATATATATATGCTTATACTTAGCTTCTAACACACACACTGGCAAGTAAAGCCTAAGAATTTATAAGCTAATGGCTAACGATTATTTAGTCGCCCAGAGTGAAGATTTAGTCGCGTATGCGAGTGATTTACTCGCATTGTAGAGGGTTGTTATTGAGTATGGCTGTGGCGATATAGCTTGATATATATTTTGATGAAGATCTGTGACGTTGAAGATCAAAAGTTAAGAAAACGGTATCATGCAGTGCTTACCTGTTGTGTGCTCTAGTTGACACCACAGCTTTGGCAATAACCTGCTGCAGATCTTCAGGCAGTAGAGTCAGGTCTCCCAGCACACGAATACACACACCATGCTTCTCAAGATTCTCCCTAGAAATCACATATGCATTGTACAGAATTCTATTTAGCCAACCAATAGAAGAATAGATATTGTGCAGGAGTAACTTACTGCTCCGTCAGCAGGCGGCTGAACTTCTGTCTGGCCAGCTCCATCAGGCCATCCACCTCCTCTTTGGAACGCTTAAAGTTCTCAATGCTGAATGCATATACGGTCACCTCGTGAATACCTAGGTTTAGGCACCAGCGGAGCGTCTATGAGAGTGGAAACAATGCATATTAAGAGAAAACGAAATGTAGAACAAAAAATTTCAAACTGAGAACATCATATAAAGGATCCAACCACAGTTAATTTTGTTTAACATGACATATGGGATTTAGATATGGTGCATCTGATGGGAGCTTGTTGCCAGTTTTATGTGTAATATGCATCAGACAGTTAGTGAACTGATGGTCTGGTGATTGATTAAAGGTGCAGCAAGCAATTTCTGAGAAACACTGTTGAAGTGGATCGGGCCGATCGGACCGAACACACTTGTAGCCAATAGAGGGTATGCACTGACGTCACTTTCCCACCGGAACACGCCAGACTGAGTGGCAGAAGAGCTGCTGCATGACTGGATTTAATAGGGCGAAAATTACACGAGTAAAACAAACAATTATATCAGTTTAAAATAAAGATTGGACTCAATAGTGTTCCTTACCAAAGATCCAGTGATCCATGGATATTGGCATGCAGCCAGGAATGGAGTTTCCTGGCATTTATGTGTGCCTGATTTGGACGCCGGGGAAATACATAAAGCAAATTTGCCTGTGACACTTTATATAAATACAATATAGGTCTAAATTCGGGTGATCACTTATATCATAGTTTATATATATATATATAGTCATACCGTCCAGCCCTAAAACGTGTATAGTTTTTGTCAGTGTTTATTTAAAAACATCCAATTATGCAGAATATAAGATGGTAAATATTTATTTGAAGAGGTGTCAATACAATATATAACAATACAATATATAGGGTATTTTACCCCAAAATTCAACATATTGACAAAATGATAACTGCAAACCGTGTTTCGCTGCCTAGTTGTTTCTGTGAATTACAGCGATCCATTTACTTCTCTTTTCTGTAGTTTTCGACAGTCTGTTAGAGAACCTTTGGGCAGATTTCTGGCTGCCCTGCTTATTTTCACGTAACGTTACCTCACGTTACCCTCGCTCCAGACAGAGATGATTTCAGTCCACTTCAGATATGTGTATATTAGTCTGCATCAGTTCAGTAACTAGTTGGCATGTGTGTTCTTCCTATGTGGAGTAGTGTATCAAATTAATAAAAGTATAAATCCTTTAGTTTAAACATGCTCATGTGAATAGATTTTATATACATGTGTTTGTTTTATGTTTGTTCTGTGAATAGACATGACTTTGTTTTCCTCACTGGAATTCCAACACAACTTGTAATATTCTAAAACAACATTTGGATGCAATAAATACTATAATAAGGCAATTCTAAGATGGCATTCTATGCGTTTGTCATGTGCACTAAAGTCTCATCATCATTAGAGCGCCACCCTCAGGCTGAATAATGCAATGACATTAGAATTATGTCAAAAGTGTGTCTGATGTGTTCAGTGATTAGAATATAAAGCTTACAAAATGATTATCATAAACTAGCGCTAAGACACAGAACCTGCCAGGAACGAGAGGAGGAAAGAGAGTAAAAAAAGAAAGATGGCTGAGAGACATTACAAAAGAGAAAAGGTCAGAGGAATATCTGGAAAAAGACGGGATATGATCAGGCAAGAGCTTCAGGAACCATGTTATTATTAGAAAAGCTTTCCAGCGCTGGAGAGACCTAAGTGGGAAGGCCTGAAAACAGACGCAGAGGTTTTGTTGTTTCTGCTCCATATGCGAGCAACATTTTGCTGAACTGAGATCTGCCATTGTTGTAAAATTAGCTCTAGTAACAGCACCGTTTTGAGTGTCATTGTTTGTCTGGAGCTGCTGGCGACTAACAACAAACTCTTGCTTGTATATACTCGTGTGCTGCATGTTAATTCTTTGTTCTTCCTTGTCGTTCATTCGTCATCGTCACTTTATTTTTCACTGAGCATTATTTTGCTTCACTTCAGCTATGATAAAGAGTGGACTAACGTAGGGAATAGTGAATGAGGGTTTAGGGGCCGATTTCGGATTCAGCCCTCGACTCCTGCATTTTGGGGGTGGAGCAATAAGGGGAGGGGTGTGTGTATTGCAGAGTTTCCACCTAAATTTGTCCCAGGAACTTTTTTTCCCCCCCCAGACCCGTTGCTGTCTGCTTTTCCACTGCGGTCTAATGTACCGTGAAGAATAGGCAAATTAGTCCGGTGATGTAGGACTGCTCGTGACTTTTATGACTTTCCAGTTCCCTCTGCATATAAGCTTTTCGTATTTTTTAAACTCCTTTGGTGATTCGAATAGCAAACAACTCTTACTGCACGCACCGCAACAGACTTTTAAAAATGGGGGTTGAAATAAAGTGCTGCATAAACTCAACCTATCAGCATGTTCAGCGCACAAGTCCCACCCCCAAAAGTTCCTGAACTTTGAAAAAGTACTACCTCGCGAGCAGGGACTTTCGGAGGGGGACATTTTTACCCGGAACTTCATTTAGACCCCGGTTCCTGCAGCTGAAACACATTCCAATTCTGATTACCCCACCAAAGTCCCTAGTTCATGGGGAAAGTTCCTGTGGTGGAAAAGCAGCTTGTTTGGGTTGATTTCAAATATCAACAGTGTTTCTCAGAAATCACTGAATGAGTTTTTTTTTTTTTATGGCCAAAACTGACAGAGTCAGCCGGTGTAACGCAGATATATATAAAGTACAATTTCATGGTCAGTGACATATATACAAAATTGCTGAATAAAAGTAAATGCAGATTGTGTAACAGACAGAAGGCGGAGGTAAGACGTCTGTTAATCGCTCAAGCAGTCAAAATGGCTGAATATTGTCTATTAATGTCAGTATCTGAGACTATCTGCACACTTACCTCCGCCAGTTTCTCAAAGCCCTGCGAGTGGCCCTCCTGCCGCTCCACATGCGTCTTCTGGGCATAACGCCTATTACCGTCCATGATAAAGGCCACATGTTTGGGCATGGGCCCAGCCTGAGAAAGAAAATAGTTTAAGAAAGCCATTAGGGTATTAGATGAATATTTCAGTTCAATTCACTGTACAGGCCACTGGGTGCTCCTCTGAAACAGGGTTTTCAATCTTTTAGGGTGTGTTCACACTTGTAGTTCGGTTCGCTTGGTTCAGACCAAAAACAGTTAGTCTTGGCAGTTCACATTTGCATTTTTAACACCGAAATTAAAAGGCATAGGGATATGTTCACAACCTGATTTTATTATTTTACCTGGCTTTTATTACGTATATTTCGCAACAGAACTTACACACAAATGAAGTTCTGCTATGAGGAGACACGGTGCGCCTGTACTGATGGGCAACATCGCAGCTATGACGAGAAAAAACAGGTGTGCATTCTGTCCTTTTTAGGGGCTCATCTTGTGACATCATGTCCTGTTTTTGATTCGTTTACATGTCTTTGGTCCGTGTTGCATTCATATTTCAGTCGAGTTTGTTTGGAAGCGGAGCGAGACCCATCTTTTCAGGTCGTGGTCTGCTTGTTTGGTGTGCACCAGGTTCAGATGGCAGTGCTCACACTTATTCAAAGGAACCGCATACTAATATGCTGATTTATATCAATGTTGGAAAGTTGTGCTGCTTAATATTTTTTATAACCTGTGATACTTTTTTCAGGATTCTTTGATAGAAAAGAACATTTATTTACAAAGAAATATATAGTAACAATATACACTAACATTCAAAAGTTTGGAGTCAGTAATTTGTTTTCTTTCTTTCTTTTTTGAAAGAAATTAACACTTTTATTCAGCCAGGATGTGTTTAACTGATAAAAAGTGATTTATATTTTTAATAAATGCTGTTCTTTTTATTCATCAATGAATCCTGAAAAAAGTATCACAGGTTATAAAATATATTAAGCAGCAAAACAGTTTCCAACATTGATAATAAAATGTAATGATGCAGAAAATTCAGCTTTGACCACAGGAATAAATTACACTTTACTATATATTCACATAGAAAACACTTATTTTAAATTGTAATAATATTTCATAATACTACTGTTTTTGATCAAACAAATGCAGCCTTGATGAGCAATTTTTATTTATTTATTTTAATAATTTAATCAATTTAGATTCTTTTTTTTTTTACAGTCTTTCTCTAGGACCCCCTTCTCTGAAACACACCTTCAGGATGTTGGCAGTGAGCCTTTCTATCAGGGACAGTTCCCGCTCTCGAATCCACGACATGGCAGTTCTTTCTGTGAAAGAAGAAGAGAGTTAATGTCACAATATGAACAATACTGGCTGACCGAACAAGACCAAAACAAACGGTTAAACACATCTTGTGCAAACCACAACTTTAAACAGGCACTTATAATCAAGCTTATTTATGCACTGCAATTGTACTAATCTAGCTTAATATTCACCTAATTTATATGATTAAATACACTTAAAATTATAAACAACACTTTTGTTTTTGCCCTCATTTTTCATGAGCTGAACTCAAAGATCTAAGACTCTTTCTATGTACACAAAAAGCCTATTTCTCTCAAATATTGTCCACAAAATTGTCTAAATCTGTGTTAGTGAGCACTTCTCCTTTGCCGAGATAATCCATCCACCTCACAGGTGAGGCATATTAAGATGCTGATTAGACAGCATGTTTATTGCACAGCTGTGCCTTAGGCTGGCCACAATAAAAGGCCACTCTAAAATGTGCAGTTTTATCACACAGCACAATGCCACAGATGTCGCAAGTTTTGAGGGAGCGTGCAATTGGCATGCCGACTTTAGGAATGTCCACCAGAGCTGTTGCCTGTGAATTGAATGTCCATTTCTCTACCATAAGCCGTCTCCAAAGGTGTTTCAGAGAATTTGGCAGTACATCCAACCGGCCTCACAACCACAGACTACGTGTAACCACACCAGCCCAGGACCTCCACATCCAGCATCTTCACCTCCAAGATCGTCTGCGACCAGCCACCCGGACAGCTGCTGCAACAATCGGTTTGCATAACAAACTGCAGAGATCAAACTGCAGAGGGAAGCTCATCTGCACGCTCGTCATCCTCATCGGGGTCTTGACCTGACTGCAGTTCGTCGACTACTGCAACCGACTTGAGTGGGCAAATGCTCACATTCGATGGCATCTGGAACTTTGGAGAGGTGTTCTCTTCATGGATGAATCCTGATTTTCACTGTACAGGGCAGATGGCAGACAGCGTGTGGGTGAGCGGTTTGCTAATGTCAAAGTTGTGGATCGAGTGGCCCATGGTGGCGGTGGGGTTATGGTATGGGCAGGAATATGTTATGGACAATGAACACAGGTGCATTTTATTGATGGCATTTTGAATGCACAGAGATACAGAGATAAGATCCTGAGGCCCATTGTTGTGCCATTCATCCACAACCATCACCTCATGTTGTCAGCATGATAATGCACTGCCCCATGTTGCAAGGATCTGTACACAATTTCTGGAAGCTGAAAACATCCCAGTTCTTGCATGCTCAACGGACATGTCACCCATTGAGCATGTTTGGGATGCTCTGGATAGGCGTATACGACAGCGTGTTCCAGTTCCTGCCCATATCCAGCAACTTCACAGAGCCACAGCCTTTTATTGTGGCCAGCCTAAGGCACACCTGTGCAATAATCATGCTGTCTAATCAGCATCTTGATATGCCACACCTGTGAGGTGGATGGATTATCTCGGCAAAGGAGAAGTGCTCACTAACACAGATTTAGACAGATTTGTGGACAATATTTGAGAGAAATAGGCCTTTTGTGAACGTAGAAAAAGTCTTAGATCTTTGAGTTCAGCTCTTGAAAAATGGGGCAAAAACAAAAGTGTTGCGTTTATAATTTTGTTCAGTGTATAAATGATGCTGATGTCTGTAGAATCAGTGTAAATTAATAACACTTATATGTGACCCTGGAGCACAAAACCAGTCATAAGTCGCACGGGTGTATTTGTGGCAATAGCCAACAATACACTGTATGGGTCAAAATTATAAATTTTTCGTTTATGCCAAAAATCATTAGGATATTAAGTAAAGATCATGTTCCATGAAGATATTTTGTAAATTTCCTACCGTATATATACGTATGCATTACTAAGGACTTCATTTGGACAAATTTAAGGCAATTTTTTTGCACCCTCAGATTCCAGGTTTTCAAATAGTTGTATCTCGGCCAAATATTGTCCTATCCTAACAAACCATACATCAATGGGGAGCTTATTTATTAAACTTTCAGAGATGATGAATTTCAAAAATTGACCCTTATGACTGGTTTTGTGGCCCAGGGTCACATAAACACTCACCTAAAGGATTATTAGGAACACCTGTTCAATTTCTCATTAATGCAATTATCTAATCAACCAATCACATGGCAGTTGCTTCAATGCATTTAGGGGTGTGGTCCTGGTCAAGACAATCTCCTGAACTCCAAACTGAATGTCAGAATGGGAAAGAAAGGTGATTTAAGCAATTTTGAGCGTGGCATGGTTGTTGGTGCCAGACGGGCCGGTCTGAGTATTTCACAATCTGCTCAGTTACTGGGATTTTCACGCACAACCATTTCTAGAGTTTACAAAGAATGGTGTGAAAAGGGAAAAACATCCAGTATGCGGCAGTCCTGTGGGCGAAAATGCCTTGTTGATGCTAGAGGTCAGAGGAGAATGGGCCGACTGATTCAAGCTGATAGAAGAGCAACTTTGACTGAAATAACCACTCGTTACAACCGAGGTATGCAGCAAAGCATATGTGAAGCCACAACACGCACAACCTTGAGGCGGATGGGCTACAACAGCAGAAGACCCCACCGGGTACCACTCATCTCCACTACAAATAGGAAAAAGAGGCTACAATTTGCACGAGCTCACCAAAATTGGAAAAATGTCTCGATTTCTGTTTGAATTTGGCGTAAACAGAATGAGAACATGGATCCATCATGCCTTGTTACCACTGTGCAGGCTGGTGGTGGTGGTGTAATGCTGTGGGGGATGTTTTCTTGGCACACTTTAGGCCCCTTAGTGCCAATTGGGCATCGTTTAAACGTCACGGCCTACCTGAGCATTGTTTCTGACCATGTCCATCCCTTTATGACCACCATCCTCTGATGGCTACTTCCAGCAGGATAATGCACCATGTCACAAAGCTCCAATCATTTCAAATTGGTTTCTTGAACATGACAATGAGTTCACTGTACTAAAATGGCCCCCACAGTCACCAGATCTCAACCCAATAGAGCATCTTTGGGATGTGATGGAACGGGAGCTTCGTGCCCTGGATGTGCATCCCACAAATCTCCATCAACTGCAAGATGCTATCCTATCAATATGGGCCAACATTTCTAAAGAATGCTTTCAGCACCTTGTTGAATCAATGCCACGTAGAATTAAGGCAGTTCTGAAGGCGAAAGGGGGTCAAACACAGTATTAGTATGGTGTTCCTAATAATCCTTTAGGTGAGTGTATATACATTTATACTATTTACTCAACATATTCTGTCGTTTACAGGTTTTTAAAAAAAAAAACTGATATAAACACAATGTGTAATGTCTCTCCATTCCTGAAATGATCCTCATAGGATTAATAATGTATTAAAATATAACGTTTGTTATATTTGACAGCATGATAGGAAAATATATACTGAACCATTTTCTCTAAGTGAAGCTTACCGACCTAAAAACACTAACACCTTTAACTACATCCGTAAATAGCGACTCATTAAGATCAACAGAATGAAATGCATCAATATTATGATTATTATTATTATGACTTCTAACTAGTTACTCCATGAAACGCACAATAGCGCGATAACTACCCCAAATATCACACCATTACGATGTTAAATGATCATGTCGCTTTCATTAAAAGGAGGCTTTCATTCAAAGAATTAGAAATTAGCGCGATTTGAAGCGTTATTTCGCTGTTTTTAAAGAAATCATAAAGCTCCAACTCACAGCCTGTCTGTAGGATGACGTCTTCTTCCCCTGACAGGAAGTGACGCCACAGAAACGCGACAGCAAAGCAATCGCCAAAATATTATTTTTTTTATTATTTTTTATTGGTTTTAAAGAATTACAAACTGCAGTCAGGGGGTACATTTAATAAACAAAAATAAAAAATAAATACACAAATAAAATAAAACATTGACGAACGTAAAAGTTAAATACAAATATGAAAGCTTTCTTTTTAAAGCTTTCTTTATTTTTTTAAAAACATAAATTATATTTAGTTATCGTTGAACTTCTGATTTTAAAATTAATTAAATTAAAAACAAATGTATATTTATGAATACTAAATTTAGCTAAAAGAAGTATCAGATTAATTAATTAATATTCCTTATGATAATGTTTGTTTTTCTTTTCTTTTTTTTGATCAATCGCCCAGCACATTAAACAATTTAACTTAAAACGTTGCAATCAATACAAATAACATACATTCGCCATATAGTTGTTGTTGTATTATTTTCAGATGCTTTTTATTAAATGCAAAAAGCCAGGACAAAACAAAACATCAAAATGCATAACATATTTGTTATGTCGTATTTTGCACAATTAAATAGTTGTCATAGCTTTACAAGTGTATAATATAAATAATATTTTTTTATTTTATTTAAAATAATTCCGTATACTATTAGTGGGGACAATTAAACTAAAATAAATTATATCTCAAATACGTTTTGGACACTATAATCATGAAATAATTTGTCTAATATTTTGCTCACCTGTCTAAATCATGAACATTTTGTAAAATGTAGGACTATTTAAGACACTTTACATTTCCTACATTTGCAAATAATTACAAAAAGTTTTGGAAATTCATTTTAATGATGCTAATTTGAAATAATGTGCTATAGCTTTAACTATAACTGTTTTGCACATTATTCAATTTGACATTTTACAAGGACTTTCTGTTGGTAATTTTATGCTGATGTTCATCTCACAGAATTATGGAAGCCCATATCATAATTATAATCATAATTATGGCATACTAAGTCATAATTATGAGATGGAAAAAGTCTAAATAATGACATTAATAAGTCGGAAATTATGACTTAAAAAGTAATAATTATGTCATAAAAGTCAAAGTTATGGCATACTAAGACTTTTTATGTTATAATTATGACATAAAAGTTGAAATTATGGCATACCAAATCATAATTATGACATACTAAGTCATAATTAGCTGTAAGATTAAAAAATCGGAATTATGAGATAAAAAATTAAGCCTGGTAAATCATAATTATGGCATACCAAGTAATAGTTCAGACTTATATATATGACATAAAAGTTGAAATTATGAGATAAAGTTGAAATTATGGCATACCAAGTCATAATAATAAGTAGAATGAGATAAAGAATTAAGGCTTTCCATAATTAGGCATATTCTCTGTCATAAGTTCGACTTTTTATGTTAGTCATAATTTTGGTTTAGTAAGTCTTCACTTTTATCTGATAAATATGACTTGTCATAATGACGACTATAATTATGATTTACAAAAGCTTCATCTCACAGAATTATGGAAGGCCATTTCTGACACATCAGAAAAAAATCATGCTTTGGTAAATCACAATTATGGCATACTAAGTCATAATTATAAGATAAAAAGTCAGAGTTATGACAATAAGTCAGAAATTATTACTTAAAAAGTGACATAAAATTTGACGTTATGATATAGTTCTGGCTTTTTATTTATGACATAAAAGTTGAAATTATGAGATAAAGTTGAAATGATGGCATACCAATAAATAATTATCACATACTAACTCATAATTAGCTATAAGATTAAAACGTCTGACTTTTTATGTTAGTCATAATTTTGGCTTAGTAAGTCATCACTTCGATATTTCATCTGATAAATATGACTTGGTATGTCATAATTACGCCTTTTTATGTCATAATTATGATTAACAAAAGTGTTTTTTTTCTTATGTGGAGGAAATGGGATTCCATACGCACCGATATAGTGCACTAAATAGACTAACCCCTCACGTCCTGCTCGTTTCCTGTTTACACTTCAATATGACCCCAAACCTTTGTAGAGCGACTGTTTAAAAAAAGATATACATTTTAATTAGACAAATTATATATCTTTTTTTTTCTTTTTTCGTTTACTTCTCATATATATGTTTATACTGTGTTTTGGGGAATATTAAGTACTTTTCTTTACCCATTTACTGCAAAATTCCTCAACTACACCATTAGCATGCATATGAAATATTACATTTTTATTGTACTCACACCTGTGTGTGTGTGTGTGTGTGTGTGTGTGTGAGTGATCATCTAGCACCGGGCCTTCATTTATGTGTGAAATTTTTAGATTTATGTTGGATTTATTGTTTTGTTTTGTTTTTTGACAAATTTTTTCCACTTTTTTCCATTCATTTTCAATGTGGGGTCATTTTGACCCCAAACACCACAAGTATGATTTATTTTTTTATTTTTTTACATACCTTTAGAACAACCGAATCAAGCCCAGATTTTTTGTGTGTATAGATAGATAATGTAGAAAAAGTGACAACATTTTATGCAACTGATATGAAGGGAACCATGTTTATTAACTAAAGAAATAAACAATGAGGAAAGTCCCACTGAAGTGTCTTTAAACGTGAAACACTTATTCAATGTGTTTATGTAATTTCCACTGAAACAGGAAGACAGGGCGGGACATATCGAGCAGCTCCTCTCCTCCTGTCTCTGGACCGACTCGATCACGTGATCCGCTCTGTGCTGTCGTGTCTCTGGACCGACTCGTTCACGTGATCCGCTCTGTGCTGTCGTGTCTCTGGACCGACTCGTTCACGTGATCCGCTCTGTGCTGTCGTGTCTCTGGACCGACTCGTTCACGTGATCCGCTCTGTGCTGTCGTGTCTCTGGACCGGCTCGATCACGTGATCCGCTCTGTGCTGTCGTGTCTCTGGACCGACTCGATCACGTGATCCGCTCTGTGCTGTCGTGTCTCTGGACCGACTCGATCACGTGATCCGCTCTGTGCTGTCGTGTCTCTGGACCGACTCGATCACGTGATCCGCTCTGTGCTGTCGTGTCTCTGGACCGACTCGATCACGTGATCCGCTCTGTGCTGTCGTGTCTCTGGACCGACTCGTTCACGTGATCCGCTCTGTGCTGTCGTGTCTCTGGACCGGCTCGATCACGTGATCCGCTCTGTGCTGTCGTGTCTCTGGACCGGCTCGATCACGTGATCCGCTCTGTGCTGTCGTGTCTCTGGACCGACTCGATCACGTGATCCGCTCTGTGCTGTCGTGTCTCTGGACCGACTCGATCACGTGATCCGCTCTGTGCTGTCGTGTCTCTGGACCGACTCGATCACGTGATCCGCTCTGTGCTGTCGTGTCTCTGGACCGACTCGATCACGTGATCCGCTCTGTGCTGTCGTGTCTCTGGACCGACTCGATCACGTGATCCGCTCTGTGCTGTCGTGTCTCTGGACCGACTCGATCACGTGATCAGCTCTGTGCTGTCGTGTCTCTGGACCGACTCGATCACGTGATCCGCTCTGTGCTGTCGTGTCTCTGGACCGACTCGATCACGTGATCCGCTCTGTGCTGTCGTGTCTCTGGACCGACTCGATCACGTGATCCGCTCTGTGCTGTCGTGTCTCTGGACCGTCTCGATCTCATGATCCGCTCTGTGCTGTCGTGTCTCTGGACCGACTCGATCACGTGATCCGCTCTGTGCTGTCGTGTCTCTGGACCGACTCGATCACGTGACCCGCTCTGTGCTGTCGTGTCTCTGGACCGACTCGATCACGTGAAAAATTTTGTCCGACTTGAGGCAGCGGCAGCGGCAGCGGCAGCGGCAGCGGCAGCGGCAGCGGCAACGCCACGTGACTGTGACGTATGTCAACAAAGTGCCGCGAGAGCGATTCGAGAGCAGCCCGCTGGTGCATTTTGCTACACGAGCTCTGATGACGACACAGCTGTTCCACGATTGGCCGGATTCACCGCATGACGGCGATCACGTGTGTTTCGTGTTTATTCTAAAACCTTCAGTTTCACTAATGCTCACAAATCTGTTTTTTATAACAGTAAAACCTCCTTTCATGTAGTCGCAATGTTATATTGTCATGTTTATCAAAATAAAACTGATAAAAAATGTAAACCCCACTTCATTGATAGTGTAGGCTTATATAACTTTATTCTTGTACAAACACGCTGTATTAAGCAGTGCATAACGTATAACATGACAACAATGTATCTGAAACATCTGTGTATTGCATTTGTTTCACTTCAGCTGTGATAAAGTATGCAAACACAGCGCGAGCATCACTACGGGAAGCAGAAAGTGTCCGACTTCACGTCTCCGTTTGCAGCTCCTCCCCGCCTGCACGTGGCTACTCTCGCCGATCGGTTACATCCAGTCGCAGACGATGTCGAACACACCTATTGTGTCTCTGACTCGATCACATGATCCACTCTGTGCTATCTCGGTTTACTGACACTAACGTGAAGCCAGACTTTATTCGCCCCAATGGAAAGCTTATTTACACTGTCTGATTGTTCCCTATCCCCTATATAGTGCACTATGTGCCATCCACCATGTAGAAAATAGTAAATGTGTGAACAAGTGACTGATAATGTAAGTGCAGCGTGATATCATCAAAATCATTTATCCATATTGGTGGAAGTGAGAGTCTGTAAGCTTTGATTTCATGGGGACTTTAAATAAAAGGGGGTCAGTATGTAGTATATAGTGTGTAGTATGCAGTAAGCATTATGCCTGCATTCCTTCCTGCTCTAAATGAATGAATTGGGAGTTTCAAGCGCACACTAGAGGGCGAGCACAAAACAGACTAGCAGACAGCCAAGAATCTCAGCAGTGGGAGGAGGAGAAGAAGAAGAAGAAGAAGAAACGGGCTCTCGGGCTGTGGGGGGTGACGGACGGGTCGAGCGTTTTTGTTCCGCTGGTGGATCCAGCTTGAACGGTGAGCAGGAGGCACAACAACCCGAAGCAGAGCAGCCCGACCCGCAGCATCCAGCCACGGACGGAAAGAGCCCGGAGGAGAGGGTCATTCGGGATCGGAACTAAGGAGCTTTTGTTTCCCTCTCAACTCCTGCGGGTTTGGGGGCTCCAGCAGCGGCGGCGGAGACGATCCCGCTCGCCCAGGAAAGGAGGCTGGAAGTCGGGGACGCTTCCAGCCTGAAGGGCCGGGCGCCGTGGCGATTGAGCATCGGGACTTTGGTGAACCCTTTGTGGCTCAGTGGATGGGATGGAGCCGGGACCATCTGGCGCTGGTGGGTTTGGATCTTTTAAGTTGTTTGCGAAGCTTTTGAAATGATATCCGTGATATTATTGCCACACAGAATGTATCACTCTATAATGATACATTGTAACGTTCCATACGTTCTACATTGTTTCCTTTTGGTATGATACATTGTAACATTCCAATAGAATGTTCATTACTAGGTGATGCCTGGAAATGAATGTGCAGGTTACAGTGTAGGATAACTGATCTGTGCTTAAGGGGAAAATGATGAGAGATTGTCCCAGGTCAGGGGTCGTGGGAAGACTTGAGGTTGAAGCCCGCCTTCAGCAGATGCAGCAGGGGAAAGTGACCCCCAGGGGTCTTTATTGATCCTGCTCAAATGAGGCTCAGGCCAATGTTACCAATTTCACTTCCATTAACAGTATAAATGCACACGACTGTACGGCATATGACCAGATAAATGATTTATATTAGGAGGGATAAAAGCTGCCTGGCAGCTGCAGTGGGTTTTTGGGAATATGATTTGATTTAATTTTTCAGAGACAGATAAATGATGAACTGTTTCAAAGGGCATCTTTAAATGCAGATGAAGGAAGTTGTCAATTTTGAGTCGCGAGATGTTGCATTGGGTGTTGTTTTAGTAACGAGTTTCTGATGAACGTAGAACATAATTAAGGAAACTGTAAAACCAAATCTTGATGATAAAGAGTTTACTTGGAGATCAGACTTTATTAAAGTACCAATTCACTTTTTTTTAGATTAATTTGATATGACCTGGAATGGATTTTATAGCTGAACTGATCATTTCCTCTTCTCTTTTTTTTATCCCTACCAATTTTATCAGTATTTGTAATGCGTTAAAGCTGAGGTTGTAATTGCTCAAGTGTTGAAATACTTTCTTCTAGCCCAGTTTAACATACAGAGGTGTTTTTATGTTGAAACAGTGAGTTTGTGACACTTTCAGGACATTGATTTTTTTTGTTTGATCATCATGGTGCGTTTAAGTCCTCCTGGGAAGTTCATATTTACGAGTTGGAAAGATGGCGGTGTATCTTCTTTTAATTAACTACACACAAATACATCAAGGCTTTTAAACTCTACTTAGAAAATGAAGAACAAAGAATATGCATCAGGTGTGTTTTGCTTCTATTATAGGTAATTATTTTCTAACTTTGTTACATATTGTTATATTACAGTGCTATTATATTTTGTGCAGGCAGTAAATAAAAAAGCCTGTTAATGTCCCTGCTAAATATCTAAGTGTAGTGGATTTCCGCCATGTTTCTCACTGACACACCCCCAACTCATAAACAAGGGCCGTAAAGAAAATTCAGAGCTTCCGACTCATATTTATGCGTTCATGTGCATTTGACTCATAAGTACGATCTTTCCGGCATGACTTGAACACAACACCGTTAAATTGACTCGACCAATGGTGTGAGTTTGGGGTGGGGCTACCTTTTGTCTGACCAATGGCAGGAGTGTTTGAGAAGCTTGTTTGAAAACAAACATTATTTTTGCAATTCAATTTGGTGATGCTAGTGAAACAGAAATTAGTCTTATCCCATGCAGTGTTTTTGGAGAGAATTTTGTCATATATAAATATTATCTTTTTAGTAACTCATTTTAAAATGATAGTATTGGTCTTGAATATCGGACACCCTGGCCATTGAACAGCCCACTTTGCCAGACCAAAACTTCTTGATTTAGTAGTTTTTCTGACACTGAGGGTGGCCTTTATTAATGAGCGGCAGGGGAAGGGTCACAGGGGCTGTGCACTGGCCAGGTGGCGTCTCTGTGGATCGTACACACTTCAGTGCATTATTCTCTTGAGCCCTCAACAGCAGGACATCTGGGACTCCAGACCCAGTCAGCACCCTGCCAAAACCTGGCTTCTGTTCCTCACTCACAGTTCTGCCCACATCTGCTTCTTTACTATGGCCGATATATAACACAATTGGTTGTTCTGGCTTTTGGCAATATTCAGTATATGCCTTTATGGTAACACTTTTCAATAAAGTTCAGTAAACATTAGTCAACATGTACTAAGTATTCATTAATCAAAGTTAATGTCAACATTTACTAATACATTATTAAAGTCAAATGTTATATCTGTTGATATTATTTAGTGGACCTGAGACAACATGAACTAACGATATATAGTTGTGTTTTTAACGCCAACAAAAATAGACAAATGCTGTAACAGATGTCTTGCTCATTGTTAGTTAGTGCTACTAAAGTGTTACCATCTTTATATTTATGTATTTGCTCTTAAATGGCTTTAAAAAGTTTATTTGTCAGTGAGAAGAACCAACATTTAGTTAAAAATCAGTTCATTATATCTGTTCATTCATCCATCCATCTATCTGTTCATTCATCCATCCATCATCCATCCATCTATCCATCTGTTCATCCATCCATCATCTATCCATCTATCCATCTGTTCATCCATCCATCCATCTATCTGTTCATCCACCCATCCATCATCTATCTGTTCATCCATCCACCCATCTGTTTATCCATCCATCCATCCATCCATCCATCTATCTGTTCATCCATCCATCCATCCATCCATCTGTTCATCCATCCCTCCATCCATCCACCCATCCACCCATCCATCCATCCATCCATCCATATCCATCCATCTGTTCATCCATCTGTTCATCCGTCCATCCATCTGTTCATCCGTCCATCCATCTGTTCATCCATCCACCCATCCATCCATCCATCTGTTCATCCATCCATCCATCTGTTCATCCATCCATCCATCTGTTCATCCATCCATCTGTTCATCCATCCATCCATCCATCTGTTCATCCACCCATCCATCCATCTGTTCATCCATCCATCCATATCCATCTGTTCATCCATCTGTTCATCCATCTGTTCATCCACCCGTCCATCCATCTGTTCATCCACCCATCCATCCATCTGTTCATCCACCCATCCATCCATCTGTTCATCCACCCATCCATCCATCTGTTCATCCACCCATCCATCCATCTGTTCATCCACCCATCCATCTGTTCATCCACCCATCCATCCATCTGTTCATCCACCCATCCATCCATCTGTTCATCCATCCATCCATCCATCTGTTCATCCATCCATCCATCCATCTGTTCATCCATCCATCCATCCATCTGTTCATCCATCCATCCATCCAAATTGGTAAATAAAAAATGCCATGCAGAAACTTTCATAAAAATTTGAGCATAAAAATTTGAGCATTGATGCAAAATAAATGTTAAATCAAAAGTTTTGAATTTTGATTCATTGAAATGAACTGATGAACAGAAATGAATCAAAAGTTCCAACTTTAACACAGTTTTGCTACTCTTTTTTTTTTGTTGTTGATTTTTTTTGCTTTAAATCTCATTAAAATAGTTGGATATTTTCATTAATTTTATATCACCTACAGAATAATTGTGAATAATGTTATTATAAAATTTAAAAGCAGCTTTTAGTAAATATGTCTATCTATCCATCTATCGTCTATCCATCTTTCTATCTCTCTATATCTATCCATCTATCATCTAACAGTCTATCCATATCTATCTATCTATCTATCTATCTATCTATCTATCTATCTATCTATCTATCTATCTATCTATCTATCTATCTATCTATCTATCTAAACACAGAGAGCTGCCATTGTTTACTGGTTTCTTGAGATCTGGCTGCATTTCTCGCCATCTGCTGCTGCTTGCCTTTGCGCTGGTGTAGGAAAGAGAGTTTGCCATTGATCAAGACTTTAGCAGAGTATATATCCTCAACCAAAAAAAAGCGTACGAGTGTTTTCCGAAGCGGCTTAGGCTCTTAAATCATAGGCGAGCTATAAAGTGCGCCGTGTAGGATAAGATTGATGACCTTGTCTCGGTGTAATGTTGAGGTGCTCGCTGACACTATACGATGAATAAGGCGAAGGTCCAGCTCCACAAACCCCCACATATCCCTGGGTCTCCTGATCTCCATGACAATGTGTGTTGCTCTTCTGTTGCTATGGTGAGGCTGGGAATGTTTTGGGGCCCCTGTATTTGTGTGTGCTGATGTGGAGGCGCGGGGGCTCCTCTCCTCTCCTTCCCCCCTGTATGAGACGGAGGGCAGCTGGGGTCTTTGTTATGATGGAGGGAGTGTTCGTCATGGACAGAGAGGTTAAAGGCGTCAACTCGTTAGACTAGTGCTTCACAACTAGTTTTGTTTCGGGATGCAGATTTGGACGAGCAGCATCAACATGCTAACAAAACTGTCTATCATACGCAAGTAAACACAATGTTGGCGTGTGTAATTTCTGTGCCACTAGCATCACCAAATTGAATTTTCAAGCATGTTAATATCCCAAATATTCCTTTCACTGCCATTGGTTGAGTCAATGTTGTGTCGAGCTGGTCGATGTACTCAGACACAGTATTAGGGATGCACAATATATCGGCCACCATATTTGTATTGGCCGATATATGTAAATTTTTCTATAAATAATGTATTTTTCCTTCAGCTGAGACACTTCAGATGCACTGTTCGCCATGATGGGTTTGAATTGCTTGAAATATGATTGAAATCACTTCAAAAAAGGAAAATACTGTTCAGTGTAAATGTGCAGCGCAAGTCTGTCATATAGGCTACATAAAATTATAATAAAAATATTATAATTGTGTGCTTGGGACATGGATTTTAATGGTGAGCCTTTTGTTTTTGTGATCAAGCTCTCAAAAAGTATATAAACATTTGGATTTAGATTTATCGGCCAATATATCGGTTATTAGCCTTTAAATATAAAGAATTATCGGTTATCGGCATCGGCCAAAATGTTCATATCTGTGTAACCTAAGAATAACTCACTTATTGTCTGTCTCAACTTATCAAAATGGGATAAAGTATCAACATCAATTTTAAAATCAAACATTGAAATGCATTAAAGTTACCATGACTACACAGACCCAGCCCAGTGTTGTTATTACGATGCTACTTTTTTGTTTATTGAAATATAGCTATAGATATTAGATTAAAAACTTAAACAAAAGAAAATGTTTCCTTGGCAATTAACTGAAATTAAATACATTTACGTTGAATTACTAAAACTGAAATAAATATAAATGAGAAAAAAAGAAAATATAAAAATAAAAGCTCAAAATATCAATAAATACTACAATATTATATAAAAGGTAATACTGTAGTTTAGGGTTCAATTCTCACTATTAACTAGTTGCTTATTTGCATGCATATTATATGGATATTGGCTGTTTATTAGTTTATAAAGCACATATTAATGCCTTATTCTGCATGACCATATTCTACATCCCATATACCTAAACTTAACAACTACCTTACTAACTATTAATAAGCAGTAATTAGGAGTTTATTGAGGCCCTGGCCAACATTAACCAACTAAACTGCTTTAGTTTACCCACCCAAATTACAAGTTCTGCATCGTCTTGCCTTGTTTGAAGTAAATAAATATCATAAATTAGTTCTGTTTTATTGATTTACAGAAATATACACAACCGTTCAAAAGGTGATTTTTAAGAAATTGATAGTTTTATTCAGCAAGGATGCATTAAATTGATCAAAAGTGACAGTAAAGACATTTATAATGTTACAAAAGATTTCTATTTTTTAAATAAATGATGTTTTTTAACTTTCTTTTCATCAAAGAATCCTGAAAAACTTTATCGGTAACACTTTAGTTTAGGGTTCAGTTCTCACTTTTAACTAGTTGCTTATTAGCATGCATATTACTAGGATATTGGCTGTTTATTAGTACTCATAAAGTTCATATTAATGCATGAGCATATTCTACATGCCTTAATCCTACCCAATACCTGAACTTAACTACCTTACTAACTAATAATACGCAGAAATTAGGAGTTTAAAAGTCATAGTTAGTGAGAATTGGACTCTAAACTAAAGTGTGACCAAATGTAAAATGTGTACCTTGAATGCAATGTAAGTCGCTTTGGATAAAAGCATCTGCCAAATGCATAAATGTAAATGTAAATGATAATAAAATAACACCGGACCCAACAATATTCAAAATGATTAACATGACACAATCAACAACTTTGGTTTCTAAACATCTCTTTAATTAGAAAGGTTTCATGCTCTCATCAGCCAGTAATTTACCTTCAGATCAAGCCGTGCTTATTCTCATTGTAAACATTTTCTTCTTGTGTAGATGCTTATGGTTTTTGAGGATGAGGGCGGGTCAACTGTTGACATTTGTCCAATTGGACTAGCAAAGTGACAAATACATTTCCAGCAAAACAAAGTAGAGTTTGATTGGACACACAACCTTGTACAAAAACAGATTTTCTTCTCCATTTTAAACGTTGATAAGTATTTCTGGTTATATGGTTAGTTGTATGTTTATTACTCTTTCTCTAGGTGTCCTAAAGCACACAACATCACTGCAGGAGTCACTATAGTTTATCATTACACAGGCCCGACTGACATAACACACTGATAGATACACAACTGTTACAGTGAAGCAGGTTTGCTTTGGGCTGCGCTGTTATCAAGCTTTATTAAACGCGAAGCAACTCGAGATTGAAACAGGCTCTTTATATTAGTGGGCGACTGATGTGGGTTCTTCATAGAGCTGGGTCCAAAAGTCTGTTTCTGTTTTGCATCGTTTTCTAATGAACCAAAACACATACTTCTGCTACACTGTGTAGCCTATGTTGTGGTAGATATGTTTGTGTACACTGCCATTCAAGTTTGTGGTCTGTAGGATTTTTAGATATTTTTGTAAAAAGTTTCTAATGTTCACCAAGGCTGCATTTATTTGATCAAAAAATAAAGTAAAATTCTGAAATACTATAACAATTTAATGTAACGATTGCCTATTGATATACACTCACCTAAAGGATTATTAGGAACACCTGTTCAATTTCTCATTAATGCAATTATCTAATCAACCAATCACATGGCAGTTGCTTCAATGCATTTAGGGGTGTGGTCCTGGTCAAGACAATCTCCTGAACTCCAAACTGAATGTCAGAATGGGAAAGAAAGGTGATTTAAGCAATTTTGAGCATGGCATGGTTGTTGGTGCCAGACGGGCCGGTCTGAGTATTTCACAATCTGCTCAGTTACTGGGATTTTCACGCACAACCATTTCTAGAGTTTACAAAGAATGGTGTGAAAAGGGAAAAACATCCAGTATACGGGAGTCCTGTGGGCGAAAATGCCTTGTTGATGCTAGAGGTCAGAGGAGAATGGGCCGACTGATTCAAGCTGATAGAAGAGCAACTTTGACTGAAATAACCACTCGTTACAACCGAGGTATGCAGCAAAGCATTTGTGAAGCCACAACACGCACAACCTTGAGGCGGATGGGCTACAACAGCAGAAGACCCCACCGGGTACCACTCATCTCCACTACAAATAGGAAAAAGAGGCTACAATTTGCACAAGCTCACCAAAATTGGACAGTTGAAGACTGGAAAAATGTTGCCTGTGTCTGATGAGTCTCGATTTCTGTTGAGACATTCAGATGGTAGAGTCAGAATTTGGCGTAAACAGAATGAGAACATGGATCCATCATGCCTTGTTACCACTGTGCAGGCTGGTGGTGGTGGTGTAATGGTGTGGGGGATGTTTTCTTGGCACACTTTAGGCCCCTTAGTGCCAATTGGGCATCGTTTAAATGCCACGGCCTACCTGAGCATTGTTTCTGACCATGTCCATCCCTTTATGACCACCATGTACCCATCCTCTGATGGCTACTTCCAGCAGGATAATGCACCATGTCACAAAGCTCGAATCATTTCAAATTGGTTTCTTGAACATGACAATGAGTTCACTGTACTAAAATGGCCCCCACAGTCACCAGATCTCAACCCAATAGAGCATCTTTGGGATGTGGTGGAACGGGAGCTTCGTGCCCTGGATGTGCATCCCACAAATCTCCATCAACTGCAAGATGCTATCCTATCAATATGGGCCAACATTTCTAAAGAATGCTTTCAGCACCTTGTTGAATCAATGCCACGTAGAATTAAGGCAGTTCTGAAGGCGAAAGGGGGTCAAACACAGTATTAGTATGGTGTTCCTAATAATCCTTTAGCTGAGTGTATATTTTAAAATGTAATTTATTTCTGTGATCAAAGCTGTATTTTCAGCATCATTACTCCAGTCTTCAGTGTCACATGATCCTTCAGAAATCATTCTCATATGATGATTTGCTGCTCATTAATCTTTTCTTATTGTTATCAATATTGAAAATATTTTTGTAGAAATTGATAATTCATCAGTTTTGCCCTTCGACTTTTGCCTCAATAATCTCCTAATTACTGCTTATTAATATTTAGGTAGTTTAATAAGTTTAGGTATATGGGATGTAGAACATGATTATGCAGAATAAGGCATTAATATGTGCTTTATAAACTAATAAACAGCCAATATCCTAGTAATATGCATGCTAATAAACAACTAGTTTAACAAGTCTAATCTAAAGTGTTACCAAACATTTTGAAGGAATTTTTATGTTTTAATTAAACAGTAAACCACTGTTGTGCAGCACTTTGTTTGCCAAAAAATGAATAATTTGATTACATTTTAAAAGATTAAATTGTTAAAGTGTTATGTATTCATTATGATTACCACTGTTTTTGATAATAAATTTGTATTCATAAAACATAATCCAGAAAAAAGACAGAATTTGGGGGGGAAAAATAAAACAGGACCTATTGTCAGCTCAAGTCTATTAAATATGAACAGATACAACTTTTGAGTAACATATTAGTTAATGTTGAAAAGAACAAACTAAGAAAGTATTTTTGGTAACACTTCAGTATGGGGAACACATTCACTATTAACTACAACTTTTGCCTCAATAAACTCATGATTACTGCTTACTAATAGTTAGTACGGTTGTTAAATTTAGTTATTGGGTAGGATTATGGGATGTAGAATACGATCATGCAGAATAAGGCATTAATATGTGCTTTATAAGTACTAATAAACAGCCAGTATCCTAGTAATATGCATGCTAATGAGCAACGTGTTAACTGAACTCTAAAATAAAGATGACTGATAATGTTTTTCAGGATTCTTTGATGAAAATAAAATAAAATAAAAACCATAATTTATTTAAAAAATAGAACTTTACTGTCACTTTTGATCAGTTGAATGCATCCTAATTATAAAAGTATACAATTCTTTAAGAAAACGTTTGAACGGTTGTGTATATTTCTGTAAATCAGTGAAACTAAACTAATTTATGATATTTATTTACTTGCAGAACTTGTCATTTTGGTGGGTAAACTAAAGCAGTTTAATTGGTTATTGTTGGCCAGGGTTACATTATTATCGTATTAATCTGATGTGCATCACATCTTTTTGTGTATCAGCTACTTCACACTCTGATCCAATCAGAAGTTAAAGTCTGAAGTAAACTGCTTTGAAATATTAGTTTGAATGTTTTGAGGTTTCATAATGGCTTATAATGTATGAACGATCAGATCTGTTGGTTGCAAATCACATTCGTATTGAAATATAAACCATTTTTGATTCACTTTCCAGCTAAAATAAATATATTGTGATATACACTGCTAATGTGATTGTGGTCTTAGCATATATATATATATATATATATATATATATATATATATATATATATATATATATATATATATATATATATATACAGCACATTGTTTGTGGGAGAAACACTGGACAGGATGTTGAAAGTGCTGAAAAGCTTTCTCTGTTTATTGAATGAGTAATGATTGTCAAAATTGCTGTAGATTGCAGTTTTGAGTTCACTCTTATGTTCTTTTACCCCCATCTTCCCTACTTTCTTTTATTCGTTTTTTCCTCCTATTGCCTTCCCACCCCCTTCCAGTTTTAGTCACCATCCTCTTTGTTCCTTTTCCTTGCTTTTGTCCCGTTTCCATACACACTCCTGTCACCATATCTCTAGTCCCATAATCCCCCAAACTCCCCCTGAACTCTTCCTTTCAACGTGTCCCGCTCTTATAACCTTCTATCTGCTTAATGACCTCTCTCTGTCTGTTTCTGGTCCGCAGTGCCCATCGGGCCGTACCCCCCACCCCTGCAGCAGGTGTTCCAGGCGCCCCGCAGGCCGGGCATGGGCACCGTCGGCAAACCCATCAAGCTGCTCGCCAACTACTTTGAGGTGGAGATCCCAAAAATGGATGTGTACCACTATGAAGTGGACATCAAACCTGATAAGTGTCCTCGGCGGGTCAACAGGTAAACGTCCCGTCACCTTCAAAGGTCCACTGTCATTCCTAAGGGATTTTCACCATCATGGAATTTTGACTTAATATTAAATGTCATATAAATATGATATAAAATAATTAGTGCTGTCAAATCGATTAGTCGTGATAAACCACATCTAACATAAAAGTTTGAAAATATGTAATATGTGTGTGTACATAGTACCGGTCAAAAGTTTGGACACATTACTATTTTTAATGTTTTTGAAAGAAGTCTCTTCTGCTCATCAAGCCTGCATTTATTTGATCAAAAATACAGAAAGAAAACAGTAATATTGTGAAATATTATAACAATTTAAAATAATGGTTTTCTATTTTAATATACTTTCAAATATAATTTATTCCTGTGATCAAAGCTGTATTTTCAGCATCATTACTCCAGTCTTCAGTGTCACATGATCCTTCAGAAATCATTCTGATATGATGATTCAATGTTGTGCTGCTTAATATTTTTTATAACCTGTAATACTTTTTCAGGATTCTTTGATGAATAAAATGTGAAACAATATGCACTACCGCTCAAAAGTTCAATTTAATACATCCTTGCTGAATAACGGTAGTGTATATTGTTATATATTTATATTTTCAATTGTAATAATATTTCACAATATTACTGTTTTTTTCTGTATTTTTGATCAAATAAATGCAGTATTGATGAGCAGAAGAGACTCTCAAAAACATTAAAAATAGTAATGTTTCCAAACTTTTGACGAGTACTGTATATGTACACACACACACACACACACACACACACATTATATATTTACAAACTTGTTAGATGCCATTAATCATGATTAATCAATTTGACAGCATTAAAAATAATATAAAATAAATATAATATAATAGTAATTTTTCCACATTGATTTTGGAATAAGAGGTAGAATAACATGAAAAATAATAATCACTAAAATTGAAGTAAATATAAATATGAAAATAGAAATATTAAATAAAACGTACAAATTAAACTAAAATTAAAATGGAAACTGAAAATATGAAAATAAAAGCTAATTCATTATTTCCCACATTTTCCTTTCCTCAATATGAATTGAGATAAAGGTTCCCCTATTATAAGCTATTTCTCTAAAAACCTTTGGATCAGTAGACTCAACCTCGCAGATGTGCACGGCCCGGTGTGGCGAGGGCCAAAATATTCCAGTTACCTCCCTTACGTAAAGCGTGACCTAGAAAGAAACCTTCTCACGCTGTTCTCCCCTGGAAAGGTTTTAAGATAAAATGTCCTGGTAGACGTGCACAGACAACGGCTGACTCCTGTTCATCCTGTAACTGTATTTCAGTTCAGCTAAGCCTTCTGCCTGCTGAGTTAAATACAACTTAAGCCTGGGTTATTCTTGACACGTCTGCACAAGTGTGAGGATGAGTGTGAGAAGTGACGTCTTGTGTGTGCATGAGCCAAGATAGTGCACTTCAGTGCTTTTGGGCCCTTGAAAATCACATTTTTGAGGCAGAAAAGGATGCAAATAATCTTCACTTGCACAGTGAAATTGCCTGTTAAAGCTCATCAGTTGTTTTTGTTTAGAGTATTTATATAAGTGTTGATTTATATATTAAGTATTTGCCCACTGCTTTTTTTTAACACATTTTTTCTTAACCTGAATGCAATTTGATTTGAATTAAAATGATTGTAAATGTAAAGGTCAACATCTTGGGGGTTTAAAATGTAGGTTTAATAAATTCACTTATTTAAAGAAAATATATTAAAATGAAATTTGACTCTACAGTTCAAAAAAGTTTTTTCTTAATACATTAAATTGATCAAAAGTGACAGTAAAGACATTTATAATGTTACAAAATGTATATTTCAGATAAATGCTGTTCTTTTGAGGAATATATGTATATATCAAAAAACAATGTATCAGTTTCCACAAAAATATGAAGCAGCCCAACTGTTTTCAACATTGATAATAATCATAAATGCTTCTGATTAATAGCAAATCATCATATTAGAGTGATTTCTGAAGGATCATGTGACACTGAAGACTGGAGTAATGATGATAAATTCAGCTTTGATCACAGGAATAAATTACATTTTTACTATATATTCACATAGAAAACAGTTATCTTAATTTGTAATAATATTTCACAATATTACTTTTTACTGTATTTTTGAACAAATTAATTCAGCCTTGGTGATCAGAAGATATTAAAAATATTTAAAAAATTCAAAACATTTATATGGCAGTGTATGTCCATGTATGCATTTACATATTTGTCAGTGGTTGTGTATTGAGTGGGACGTTGTTACACAGCCAGTCTGTCATTTTCACAAAAAATGTTTTGATCAGGTTTTATAAAACATGAATAATCACAGTTAAATGTGACCCTTCACAGGGAGGTTGTGGAATACATGGTCCAACATTTCAAACCGCAGCTCTTTGGTGACCGAAAGCCAGTTTACGATGGGAAGAAGAATATCTACACGGTTTTAGCGTTACCTATAGGCAGTGAAAAGGTATGTAAAGGATTTAATAGAGAAGATGAATGTGATGTGAATGTGATTCATAATATATTCATGATGACTGCTGGTGTAATAAATGATGGCAACATTGTCAATATTGCGACTATTTTATGTGCTTTTATTTGACTATTAAAGGTACACTTTTTGTGTTCAAAATTAGCAGTTTAAATACATCATCAATTCTTAAAGCTTTTTTTGGTTAAAAATCCAAAATCAATTTTTGAGCAAGTACATAACCAGCCAGTGTTCAAAATGATCTCCTTAGCCCGATTCACAACTGTAAACTTGTAATAAATTATGTGTTATAATTTGAGTGGTACTGGTGGGTTTCCGCAGGAAATTCTTTAACTTCTGTAAACATAAAGGAGTCCGGCTAGTAGGCTATCGGATGTGAGGATGCTGCAGGTGGCGGATCATTTATAGCTTTTTCTCACAGCAGCTGGAATAATTAAACGTATCATTTTGATGGCGGATTGTAATCCAGAAAGGTCCAAACAACAATCATCAGTGACAACTGGAGATTCACCCGTAGTCAAAAGCACTGTACAGAAATTGAAATCTACAGGTGACGCTAATTAGGGATGGGTATCGAGAACCGGTTCCATTTTAGAACCGGTTCCAAATTCCCCCGAATCGGTGATTCGATAAGAAACGCGCATTTCGCTTCCACTTATCGGTTCTTGTGTGCACAAAAGACTCGCACGCTGTTTTCCGTGCTCTGCACACATCCAAAACATGCGCACAGAAAAGGTGATTTTAAACATTCTGTGCCGCTGACACACACACACGTGCGCACAGAACGGCTTCTTGCGATAATGAACTGAGTCCTCTTCCTCGTCTTTTTTCACAGCACACGAACGGACAAATACACACAAAATATGTCCAAATATTCTCGTAAACACAGTTGGTTATGTCTCAAGACAGAGAAGAAAAGATGAAAACGTATGTGTGATCTGTGTGCAGCTCTTAAAGTGACAGCAGATTTTACGGATATCGTCTCTATGACAACATTAATCAAACAAAAGACAACGAGAAAACTCACTCTCTGTTCTAGACAGAATATAATTGAACTATTTGTAATGTATAGCCTATGTTTTATTAATAAAGTGCAGTGTTATTTTACATTTGATTATACAGTTTCTGTACCTGAATACCTGAAAATGTTTATTTCTTTCTATATTTATATCTTTGCTCAGTTGTATTTATTTGTGCAATTGATAATTTATTTGTTCTTTTTTTAAGTGTTTAATTGTCTTTAATAATGCTTGAAATTTATATGTATTCCTCTGGTTTTAAACCATAGGCAGAAGTTCCTTCCAGAAGTGTTCTTCTAAAACATCTGAAATGTTTCACCATAAATGTGAATGATATCTAAACAAGGTTTTTTTTTTTTTTTTTTTACCTTATTGGAATCGGAATTAGGAATCGATAAGCAGAATCGGAATCAGAATCGTTAAAATTCAAAAGATACACAACCCTAACGCTAGTACACACTAAATACACATAGTCACACAATGCTGATAACAATTTGAGAACAAAGTATAACAATAATAATAATTTGCACGGTTTGATGTGATGTGAGCCAAGCGATCATTAGATTTAATCACCGTTGTTAGCGCGATTTATTGTAATGCTTTTTTTCTCAGTTGTTCAGAACAAAAGTGACAGACATGTTAACTTACTTCTTCAGATTACATTTTCCAGTGAAAATTCTTGTTTTGGTCATACTTCCAAGATGTAGAATCTGTGATTCTGAAGTACAGTATGAATATGAATATGAATGACAGCCACACACACTCCTCAAAACATTAGATTCCTCCGCGCTGAGGAGACGTGCCGATGATAATTCAGCAAATCACTGCAACTGCAGGTTTCAAACAGAGATGGCGACAAAGAGAAAAACTTATGGACTGCAGCTTTATATTTCCTATACATTCCTGTCATTAAACTGGTTTTGAACTGCCTGTTTCAGTTAATCAGTTCTAAAACTCATTGATTCATTTCAGAGCAACATAACATGAATATCGCCGAGCGTTTTTTAAAATATAATCACCTAACCGAGCCTTAATTGTACATGCTCTTCTCATTCTGGACCTTTCATTTCATGTTGTAGGTTGACTTCGAGGTGACCATCCCTGGAGAGGGGAAAGATCGCATCTTTAAAGTGTCCATTCGTTGGCTGGCCAAGGTGTCGTGGAGGCTGCTGCAGGAGACGCTGGTCAGCGGACGTCTGCAGGTCCCGCTGGACTCTGTCCAAGCCCTCGATGTGGCCATGAGACACCTGGCCTCCATGAGGTATGCTGGTATACTGGCATTCTGGCCCTATGATTTCCGCGATGCACAAAATGCCGACAGAATCGCGAAATCCAGTCTTGAAAATGGAATTTACAGTATAACATGGAATGTCATGGAATTTGGCAAATTTTGGATAATCAAATCGCAATATGGACTAGTGTCCAGGAATGTTGAAGTGCAAAAGATTTGTGTTTAGGCAATTTAGTCTACTATACATACTCAAACATGCGCATTATTATTAGGGGTTCAAGCCCGTAGTGCTGAAACCCTATTGTAATTATCATTATCATTATTAATAGTAATAAATTATTAAAACTTTGTTTTAAGGAATAGCACACATTTTTATCTTCCATTTCAATTACATTTTAAAAGATTAATTAAATAGTAAATTTAGAATACAGCTGTGATCCGCACTCAAAATTAGAAAATTCAAGTTCAAAATCAAAATGTAGTCGCTTTATTTCATATTTTTTCACATTATTCAAAGGGGAATAATCACACTGAGGAAGGCCTGTGAGTCGAAAAATAAAGTGAATAAAACAATTGTGAATTTTGAGTGCGGATCACAGCTGTGTTCTTGAAGTAACTAAATAGATTCACACACCAAAACAGGATGCAAGGTGCAAACGACTCTGTGGAACTGTTTTTGATAATAAATTTGTGTTAAATCATAAATTCAGAAAAATGTAAGCAAAAATAAGTAAATTCTGGAAAAATAACATTTCATAAGGTCCTATTATTGTAAAATTATGTTTAAAATTAAAATGATGCCTATTTTAAAGGTTCCTAATTTTGTTTTGGAGTCTCCTACAACAAGTTTACATGCATAAAAGGTCAAAAACACTTTAATTTTCTCATTATATATTGCAGAATCAGCTCTTTTCTCACTGTGTCTGAAATGGTTCGATAAAGGATCTGGTCTCTCTAAACTCCTCCTTTCCACGAGCTACCTTGCTCTGATTGGTCTGTCGTGATTGGTCTACTCTGCTCTGATTGGTCGGATGGCCCAGTCTGTCGTGATTGCTCTGCTCTGCTCTGATTGGTCGGATGGTCCAGTCTGTTGTGATTGGTCTACTCTGCTCTGATTGGTCAGGCGGCCCAGTCTGTTTATCATTGCTCGACCGCTTACAGCGAATGTCGGAAACAAAACGCACATTACCATATCTGAATTTCAGCTGCTAAGTCTTCCTAGGTACTTGATACACTGTGATATGATGATTAATGAAGGTGTCGGTTTTACCATATCAATTCGAGCCCGAGTTTCATTCTTTGGAAGTGCATCAAAGTAGATTTGCATTGCAGAAAACAGCGTCATCTCGACATGAACAACACAAACCAAACTCTTCCAGTCTCAGCTTCAACTACAGTGTTTGAGGGCAGCCAATGAGGACCATAGTCTGGCGTTATGCAAATTTGTTACAAACCTACGTGGGTTCATACAAGATGAAAGACTGGGATTACTGACGACTCGTTTTTTTAGGCAGAATCTCTTCTTTCTTTTTGGAGAATATAACATTATTTGTTGTGCACTTTGATCTTTAAAACATTGCAGACCTTTTACATTCACAAACAGCTCTATTACACACTAAAGTAAGATTTGGAGCTATTGGACCATCCGTCTTTCTCATTTGCAGGTACACTCCAGTGGGCCGCTCCTTCTTTTCCCCTCCTGAAGGATACTACCATCCTCTGGGTGGAGGCAGGGAGGTGTGGTTCGGCTTCCATCAGTCTGTTCGGCCAGCCATGTGGAAGATGATGCTCAACATTGATGGTATGATGTCACTGCTTTTTTACTCTTGATTGCTCACTGATTTAATGTCAATCAATGTTTTGTACTTAAATATATAAAATGTATATTCAAACTCTCTGTTTTTTGTTTTCAGTATCTGCAACGGCCTTTTATAAAGCTCAGCCTGTCATTGAGTTCATGTGTGAAGTTCTGGACATCCGCAACATCGATGAGCAGCCGAAGACACTTACTGACTCGCAAAGGGTCCGTTTCACCAAGGAGATCAAAGGTGGGTTTATCCTTCATTCTGAACACCTTAGCAACTGTCTAGCAACATTCTAATTATCACAAAATACCCTGGCAACACCTTAGCACCTGCATAATAACAGCCTGGCAACCAATCAGAAAATGTAAAGTGTTTCCAACCTTTGGCTAGTTTGTAGGGGTGTAACGGTACTCAAAAATTATGGTTCGGTATATACTCCCGTTTTGAAGTCACGTTTCAGTATGTTTTTGGCAAGGCAAGAGGAAAAACAAATAAGGAAAGGGATTTAAAGTGCTTCTACTTATGGTTGCAAAATACACTATATTGCCAAAAGTATTGGGACACCCCACCAAATCATTGAATTCAGGTGTTCTAATCCCTTCCATGGCCACAGGCACTAGGCATGCAGACGCTTCTACAAACATTTGTGAAAGAATGGGTCGCTCTCAGGAGCTCAGTGAATTCAAGCGTGGTACCGTGATAGGTTGCCACCTGTGCAATAAGTCCATTTGATGAAGTGGTAGGCCACGTAAAATCACAGAGTGGGGACAGCGCATGCTGAGGGTCACAGTGCGCAGAAGTCGCCAACTTTCTGCAGAGTCAATAGCTACAGACCTCCAAACTTCGTGTGGCCTTCAGATGAGCTCAAGAACAGTGCGTAGAGAGCTTCATGGAATGGGTTTCCATGGCCGAGCAGCTCATCCAAGCCTTACATCACCAAGTGCAATGCAAAGCGTGGGATGCAGTGGGGTAAAGCACGCCACCACTGGACTCTAGAGCAGTGAGACGTGTTCTCTGGAGTGACCAATCACGCTTCTCTGTCTGGCAATCCCATGGACGAGTCTGGGTTTGGCGGTTGCCAGGAGAACGGTACTTGCCTGACTGCATTGTGCCAAGAGTAAAGTTTGGTAGAGGGGGGATTATGGTGTGGGGTTGTTTTTCAGGGGTTGGGTTTGGCCCGTTAGTTCCAGTGAAAGGAACTCTTAATGCTTCAGCATACCAAGACATTTTGGACAATTTTATGCTCCCAACTTTGTGGGAACAGTTTGGGATGGCCCCTTCCAATCAATTCCCCACAGACAAAATCAAGCCTCGCACTACATTTGTTTTTTGTTCCAGAAGCTGTTTCACTCAGATATACGGCACAATAGGGAGGAAAAGATTATCACAACTTCCATTTCATGCTGACTTTAAGCATTAAACATTGCATGCATATGACATGACTCATGAGGGCAAACCACTTTAAACTGTATGCTCTTGAGTGAGTTTGAAGCACTTAATATAAAGCACATATCATGTTTAGGATAACTCGGATCACGCACTTCTCACACAGCAGTTCACTCTGTGTCTTTTATTGTTTTTCAGATGCATTCGCATCAAAGTATATCGATATAAACGGTATTATCCCATCCAAGGGGGAAACTCGAGAGTTTCAAATTTGACTTAGCTCACAAAGAAAAAATGCATGCCGAACCAAAAGCCCCGTACCTGAACATTTTCTGTGTGAATATGTGTACTTTTACACCCCTACTATTTTGAGATGAGGTATCAGGTGAGGTCATTGGATGATCTCAGCATCCTGCCATGGATTTGCCTTGTAATTTATTTGTTAAATTGAATTAGATGAGTCATTTTGATATCATGCTTTACAGAAATCGATATAAAGGGCTCCTATTATGCTTTTTTACATGTTCAGCTTTCTTCCAAAGCACAAAGTCCCTTCAGAAGGAGTTCTTCTCTATATCAGTGTCAGTGTTTCTGAACTCCCTGAATCGCCTCCATTGTAGTCTTGAGTTTTCTTCTGGGAACAAATACGGCACAATATTCCTCATTTAAATAATTAATTGAGTTAGTTAGTAGTGTGTTGAAACTGGCGGTTATGGTAAGGGGCGGGACATTTCACGCTGGAAGTGCTTGAACAATCACAACACGCTGATCCAAGCGACCAATCAGAGCACAGTGTGCTTTTCAGAAGGAGGGGCTTCAAAGCGACAGGAACTAAACAGAGCGTTACTGACAGGCTGGGAAGAGAGGAGCTGCAACAATCAAATTATGAAAAAATTATGTTTTTTTTAAACATTCAACCATGTAAATCTATTCTAGTAGAGCCCCAACACAATATCAAGACTTTGAAAAAGGATGCATAATAGGTCCCCTTTATAAATCAGTTATGTAATCCTAAATTCTGACCTGTCTTCATGTATTCCAAAGGGAATTATTGTGGATCGGCCCTTCTTTTTGGTCTTATACTGAATACTGTAATTGCTACCCTGCTGTGGCTGTGAGTGCTGCCCAGTTTCTGTAATTCACACTGGTGAAACGCCGAAATGGTGCTGGTTCTGGTGCAGGGAACTGCAAAATAAATTGGCTAGAGGAGCAGAACAGAAATGTGGTTTCTGTCAATTAAACCGAATGCTTGAAGTGTAGTCAGATTTGTTGATTTGTAATGCATGCAATCTAAATGTTTTGAACACTATAATTATAGCCATAACAACCTATTTTTGTGTGTTTTGTTCTGGTGGTAATTTCCAGGTCTGAAGGTGGAGGTCACGCACTGTGGTCAAATGAAAAGGAAGTACCGTGTCTGCAACGTCACGCGTCGCCCTGCTAGTCACCAAACGTGAGTATAGTTCTGGGAACGGAACCATAGTATAATTTTCACATGGGAGTTCAAACTAGGGGTTGCACGACTTTAATGCTCTGCCATGATGCATTAAGCTTGACGTCGACTAGCCGCTGGTCATGGCCTATAGAGGGCACAACAGGATAAGAAATCTTTGAAGTCCACTTTTACACTCCGTTTCCAAACAGTTAAAATGACAAATAAATGCATACTCCGAGAGCTCTCCACAAGACATGTTTGATTATACCATCTGGATGCTCAAAACTGATCGTGTGAATGCATGTTTTAAACAACTTATTGTACGTTAATTGCCGCTCTAAACTAACACGCTGCTGCATTGTAACATACACACACATACAGACAGTAGCTCGCACATCACGTGCAGATCATGCACGCACAGAAACATTCAGTGGCGCAGAAACTTACTGTCAACACTGTTCTGTGATTTATCAATAAAATAGTTTAGAAACTGAAAAGTTCTAGCATTTATTTCTTAGTAACTGAAACCCACAGCTTCACCATTAGTAGAGAGATGCTGGCAGGTAGTATTAATTCACACTCTCTCACTAATGCATTCATATAAATGTAATCTTTTCTGTGCTACTTTATCTGTATCTGATTTAGAACGAGCAAATCTGTGAGAAATATAACGACCCAAAGACAAAATAACTGATAATAATAAGCTGTTATGTAGGAACAATATGTCAAATGCCATAGCATGTTCATTAATGACATCATCAGCGACTAGTCGACTTTAATCACATAAATGTCGACTTTAATGTCTCGTCAAAGTCGTTCAACCCCTAATTCACACTTGTTTCATTTTTCATGATGTTCATTCTTTGAGATAGTTTTGATATTTTACATAGGGATGCCCTGAAATCCCAGCAACTGAAAATATTTGGCTGAAAATAATTTACAGTTGTGGCCAAAACAGTTTTGGAGGAACCGAAATGATGACGTTTAATTAGCGCTTCTCAGATGGTGCATTTTTAACTGCATTTCAGTGTTATCAGTGTCTATAAATAACTCTAGAGAGGAGCATTATGCTAAATATATGCACTATAATAATTATATTTTTACTTAACATGTCGTCTTCATTTATTTAATATTTGTTTGAATAAATCTGTCATGAAAACTATTTTTTATGATGTTTAAATGCTTATGTTTAAAAAATGAACTGAAGTAAAAATATAATTATATAATTTAAAAGTTGATATAAAAAATGTACTTCCGTGCAATTTAAATGTTTAGTGCAACAGTTTTATTTGAGCATTGACAAATGATTAATTGATTTATATTTGGTTTTTGGCTAAATTAAATCTTTCATTTAGGTTTCAGTATTTTGGTGCATCACTAATTTCACATTATGTATGGGTAAACCCTGGGTTAATGTTAATGTTTAACATTGATGTGCGATTTATATGTGTATCTGTATGAAGTGCGTCTTTGTTTTCTGCAGTCAAATAGTTAGTAAAATAGCTGCCAGTGTGGATGTAAATCTTGAACCTGTCAATGGTGTCCCCAGGTTTCCCCTGCAGCTTGAAAGCGGACAGACGGTAGAATGTACCGTGGCTCAATACTTCAAGCAGAAGTACAACCTGCAGCTGAAATACCCCCACCTGCCCTGTCTACAGGTGGGGCAGGAGCAGAAGCACACCTACCTGCCCCTGGAGGTGAGTCCCGTCATCCGCACGACTGTGACTCCGATTGACCACATTCTCTGTTCTTATACGGTTTGCTGTTCTCGTAGGTGTGCAACATTGTAGCAGGGCAGCGGTGCATCAAGAAACTGACAGATAATCAAACATCCACCATGATCAAAGCCACAGCACGATCAGCACCAGACAGACAGGAGGAGATCAGCAGACTGGTGAGTGCTGACCTCTAGTGTGCATGTGGGAAACCATGGCCAGGTTTGCATATAATGAGCACAAGTGCATTGTTGCCATGGCTACATAGCCAGAGTATTTTTACCCATAGGATAATATGGGGCTGGACATTTTTTATTTTCAGCCTCAACAAGATACAGTAGTGGCCAAAAGGTGTAAGGATGTAAGGAAGGGATATTTAAAGGTGATGCAAGGAAGGGATATTTGGTTTTAATGACCCTACAAGTTTGATCAAACCATCACAATATGAGGCAAATATTTTTAAATGTTTTATATGAAGCAAGAACTAACCTTAGTTAAGGTATTCATCTGACACAATTATTAAGCAAAAAAAGGCAAACCACAGCTGCAGGTTTTATTTTGTGTAATTTCGAAGGCTGCGTCCTCCGGAGGTCATATTTGTCGGCCGCATACGTCATTGAGGCATTTACGCTTCACTAAGAACAATGGTCAATGTTATAATGGTAACTGTTCTGAAACAAGACTTCCTATATGATGTATGCAGCCTTTGAAATGAGAATTTTTTTTTTTTACATTTTTTGTGTTCTTCAAAAGTACTGTTATGTTTAAAGTAGTGCTGTCAAACGATTAATTGTGATGTGTATATATAAATACACACACATGCATGTATATATTTAAGAATATTTTATATATATATATATATATATATATATATATATTATCAATTATATAAATATATATACAGTATATGCATGCAAATATTTCTTAAATATATACATGCATGTGTGTGTATTTATATATACAGAATTACACCCCATACACACGCATATATTATGTAAACACAAACTTTTTTGGATGCGAGTAGTCGTTTGGCAGTCCTAGTTTAAAGTTTATGTTATTAAATAAAATTTTAAACTTGTTATTAGCCTTGTAAAACGTGAAATAATTCAATAATAATGAGAAGGGAAACAAACTGAAATGGAAGTTTTTACACCGTGTCCTAACCAGTCGCAATGCGATAAGATTCCAGACGCGACGCGACAAAACCGATCAAAAACCACAGCCAATCAGAACAGCGTGTGGGCGGGCTCTCGCGGCAAGTGCACGACGACACTAGAGATTAATCTGGACGGCACTCGCGAGGAAATGGATAAGTACATAATCAAATTCACGCATATCACACCATTTAAACGTTAATAAAAATCCATACGGAGTTACTAAAACAATCTTTGTCATAGAATACACTTGTTTGTTCACAGTTTGAACGTTCTTGTGTCCATTTGTTTAATTTCAAGATCTAAGGTGAATTATCCGTTGTTGCTTTTAGTACGGCTACAAAGCTGGGAGCACTAAATGGTATTCAAAGTCACATTACACGGTTTTAACATTAAATAAAGCACTATAAAGTTATCATTGCCATACTTTGTGTTGTTGTTTCAGCCGCGACGTCGCAGAAAAATAGATGTCGCGTGTCGACATCATAATGTATAATATCACGTGTCACTCTATCTCCCAATAATATGTTTTAGTAAGATGATATTTAAATGCTTAGTTTTCATGATGAAAGATCTGCAATTTTTATTGTGGAGGGCAAAACACAATACGCCTACAATGATGATGAACACATAAATAAACCTTCCTCAAAAGCCTGTTGTATTTTAACACGCTAATGATTTTGCTCATGTGTAATAGAGCTTTTTCTGCAAAGTTTTGTTCATGTTGATAATTTAGAGCCCTTAGAATCATATTTAGAGTCCTTATTAAATATGATACAGTAGGCTTTAGAGGGTTAGGAGGACAACACTTGGGTTTCTCTTTTTGTTTCTCTCATTATTCTCTTTTTATAAATTACAGAGCCTGTTTCTTGAGCTCAGAAAAGTAATTAAAATGTTAGAAAAAAACGTTGTCTGTGGTATATTTTCATTGCAAAACAGCAGAGGAAATGCCGCAAATTTAGAGAAAAGACACCGCAAATTAAGTCGTTTTAGGCCGCAGAAATCAAGCCTGATTGGCGTCTTTGTGCACTTGAACAGACAAATACACACAAAAACAGTTGACAAAGAAAACGCATAACAGTATGTTGGATCCGTGCAGCTCTTAAAGGGACAGCAGCCTAATATTCCGGCTGCGGTCTCTATAATAACACTAATCAAACAACAAAAGACTCGCTGTTCTTGACTGAATAACTTTTGTAACTATTTTTGTACTTTTATTCATAAAGTGCAGTGTTATTTTACATTTGATTACAGTTTCTGTACCTGAAATCTTAAAACTGTTTATTTCAATCGTATCTTTGTTCAGTTGTATTTATTTGAGCGATTTGCTCATTTGTTCTTTTTTAATTAGTGTTGTTTACTTGTCTTTAATAATGCTTGAAATGATATTAGTTAGGCAAAAGTTGTTTGTTAGCCTGTTGATTTTTGTTCATGATATTCAGCTACAAAGAGAAATGTTTTGTAATAAGACTTAAATGTACCTAAGTTTTTTTTACTTTACTGAAATTGAGCAGAATCCGAGTCATTCAAATTTAAACGATACCCAACCCTAATCATGAGTGTGCCAATATGAAATTGTGAGTTTGTTGTGACACTGATTCACTTGTCATGTTTTTACTTGTCATGCATGTTTTCCTTCCAGAACAAGAGAAATAAAGGAATGTTGATGGTTTTCATTGGGATTATGTTCATGTGTTATTGTAAACAGTAGTAGAGGTTATTGAAAAAATTATGGCTGAATATTTGACCATTTTGAGATTGTTGTGCATTTCAGAGCCACACTGACAGCATGCGAACACCGAATTCAGTTCTCTTTCCCGTCTTTTTGTGCTTGAATGGACACATACATGCAATATTATGTCACAATGCCCTTCTCGCGCGAGTATCCTCATAAACACAGTCGCTTTATGTGAACGTAAACAAATGAGAAAGAACCAACGTGTATCATTATATTGGATCCGTGCATTAGGTCTCAAAGTGACAGCAGCCTAAAAAACCTGCTGCTGACTGTCATTTAATGTTAAACAACAAAAGAAAAAGACAATCACTGTTGTAGCTTTAACAGTGATTATTATATTTAATTTATACAGTGCTGACTATGCAGTGTTATTTTACATTCTGTTAGACTTGCCTGAAAAACATAAAGCACTGTTTGTAACAAAAATGTCTTTATTATTTTCTATGCATATTCACTCGCCCCCACAGAATCATTCTTTCCAAATAGAGTTATTCAAGTCATCTGGTGAAATTGTTTTCGTATCGCGCAGTATATATAACTATTGCAATGTCAGTTTTTTTCCAATATCAAAAAATAGAATATAGAAAATGTTTTCTTTCCCATTTATTTTCTTGATGCACAGTTTTGGTCTGAATTGTTTACCGTTCATCACCGTAAAATGCAATAACTTGCCTTGCCTCTGAAATTACATTTCTTTTCTAATGTCATATTGTTACACCCAATTTTCAAATCATTTCCTGATGGATCAAATTATTAAATTTCTTTCCTCATTCTCGACTATCTTGTTTCAGTCAATAATGCATCACATTACAGAAGTGAAATGGGCTGTGATGCAGGTTCATATTGCCTGTATGAGAGACATTTTCATGATCTTTATTTTTTTTTTGCTCAGATGAAGAACGCTAATTTTAATCTGGATCCCTACATTCAAGAGTTTGGAATCAAAGTGAAGGACGACATGGCCGAGGTGACCGGGAGAGTCCTTCCAGCTCCAATCCTGCAGTACGGTGGTCGGGTAAGAGCCTTATTACTGTATCTGAAGCTCAAACTGCTCCTGTTCCAGATCTGTTCTTGTAGCTTAAACAGGAGTTCATGGCGCTTGCAACGCCAATGTTAGGGGTTTGATTCCCAGTGAATGCATGAATGTACAAAATACACTACCACTCAAAAGTTTGGTATAATTATGACTTTGTAAGAAGTGTCTTCTTCTCACCAAGGCTGCATCTATTTGATAAAAAAATACAGCAAAAACAGTCATTTGGCGGAGGCTGTTTTTCCGAAATGACTTACATTGCATTGAAGGTTTTTGATGAATAGAAAATGTTTTAAATATTTTTGAGTCTCTTTTGCTCATCAAGGCTGCATTTATTTGATCAAAAATACCATAAAAACTAAAATATTGTGAAATATTATTACAATTTAAAATAATTGTTTTCTATTGTAATATATTTAACATTTTAATTAATTCCTGTGATCAAAGCTGAATTTTCCGCATCATTACTCCAGTCTTCAGTGTCACATGATCCTTCAGAAATCATTCTAACATGATGATTTGCTGCTTAATTTATGATTATGGCTGGGTATTGACACAAATTTCACAATTCGATTTGATTAAATATTGAAGAACATTAAAAATTATAATGAATATGTAATATGATGCATATATTTAGCAAAATGCTCCTTTCTAGAGTAGATTTTTCTAGCTGACTATCGAGTTTATGGACACTGGATATGTTTTTTCTGAGGTAAGTTGACGTGAGATTGTTCACAAGCTGTTTCACTGACGTCGTTCCACGGTTGAAACACTGATTGAGCGATTACATGAGACATGATACTGATTTCGGTAAGTTGTACTGTATGTTTAACACACTTTCAGATGTTCATTCATGTTTATTTTGCGCTGTAACTGGTGTTAAAGCTGAGGAGATCACGCGCCGCTTCTCTTGATCTCACGCCACAGCGCCAAAACGGTTCTTTTTTGGGATTTTCTTGGGATTTAAGAATCGATATTGGTTCGTAAAAATTAGAATCTATTAAAATCGAGAAATCAATATATTTTTTACCCAGCCCTATTTCTGATGATTATTGCTTTTTGACATTTTTGTGGAAACTGTGATAAGCTACCATTCAAGTCATTTAATTAATACTTTCATTCAGCAAGGATGCACTGAATTGATCAAAAGTGTTTTTTTTCTTCTTAAATTCTCAATTATTTTATTTTACATTTTAATAGCAATATTTCTTATTTTGTATATTTTATATTTATGTTTTTTTTTTGTTTTTTTTTTTTAAATAAATGCTGTTCTTTTGATCTTTCTATTCATCAAAGTATCCGGAAAAATATGCATCACAGATTCCACAACTGTGTAATTTAACATTGATAATCAGAAATGTTTCTTGATTTCTGAAGGATCATGTGACACTGAAGACTGGAGTAATGATGCTGAAAATTCAGCTCTGATCACAGGAATAAGGTGCCCTGCCACACAAAACCACATAAAACGTTTTTACTTGTATTTTTTGAAATATGTTAGGGTCCATATGTGTTTGTGTGAAAATGAACTGCTACCTCCTCTGTCAGCTCAAGCCACTGAAAAGAAATAAGCGGAGAAATCAGGCCATTTACAAAAGCTGGTCAGTCTGACGTGGTGTTGCCTGAGATCATTACTATTCATGAGCTCGCCCAGTTGAGACCGCGCCCACAGAATTCGTCTAGCTCAGTGACAGTTTCCGTAAACAGCAAGGATGGCTGAATGCCATATATGCCATATACACTCACCTAAAGGATTATTAGGAACACCATACTAATACTGTGTTTGACCCCCTTTCGCCTTCAGAACTGCCTTAATTCTACGTGGCATTGATTCAACAAGGTGCTGAAAGCATTCTTTAGAAATGTTGGCCCATATTGATAGGATAGCATCTTGCAGTTGATGGAGATTTGTGGGATGCACATCCAGGGCACGAAGCTCCCGTTCCACCACATCCCAAAGATGCTCTATTGGGTTGAGATCTGGTGACTGTGGGGGCCATTTTAGTACAGTGAACTCATTGTCATGTTCAAGAAACCAGTTTGAAATGATTCGAGCTTTGTGACATGGTGCATTATCCTGCTGGAAGTAGCCATCAGAGGATGGGTACATGGTGGTCATAAAGGGATGGACATGGTCAGAAACAATGCTCAGGTAGGCCGTGGCATTTAAACGATGCCCAATTGGCACTAAGGGGCCTAAAGTGTGCCAAGAAAACATCCCCCACACCATTACACCACCACCACCAGCCTGCACAGTGGTAACAAGGCATGATGGATCCATGTTCTCATTCTGTTTATGCCAAATTCATCTGAATGTCTCAACAGAAATCGAGACTCATCAGACCAGGCAACATTTTTCCAGTCTTCAACTGTCCAATTTTGGTGAGCTCGTGCAATTTGTAGCCTCTTTTTCCTATTTGTAGTGGAGATGAGTGGTACCCGGTGGGGTCTTCTGCTGTTGTAGCCCATCCGCCTCAAGGTTGTGCGTGTTGTGGCTTCACAAATGCTTTGCTGCATACCTCGGTTGTAACGAGTGGTTATTTCAGTCAAAGTTGCTCTTCTATCAGCTTGAATCAGTCGGCCCATTCTCCTCTGACCTCTAGCATCAACAAGGCATTTTCGCCCACAGGACTGCCGCATACTGGATGTTCCCTTTTCACACCATTCTTTGTAAACTCTAGAAATGGTTGTGCGTGAAAATCCCAGTAACTGAGCAGATTGTGAAATACTCAGACCGGCCCGTCTGGCACCAACAACCATGCCACGCTCAAAATTGCTTAAATCACCTTTCTTTCCCATTCTGACATTCAGTTTGGAGTTCAGGAGATTGTGTTGACCAGGACCACACCCCTAAATGCATTGAAGCAACTGCCATGTGATTGGTTGATTAGATAATTGCATTAATGAGAAATTGAACAGGTGTTCCTAATAATCCTTTAGGTGAGTGTATATATATGGCAATATACCTGAAGAAGCCATTCTGCAGCGATTCCAGACGATAAACAAAGTTCCTCTACTTGTTGCACTGGGTAAAGGATGCTGATAGCCAGGCTCTCATTGGCTAGCTGTTAGCCAATCAGAGTCAAGCAGCTTAGCTTGTTGAATATTCATGAGAACTGGCCCAAATCTTCCTGCAGGCTTTCTATGCCACGCTAGAATGGCGTGAAACAAGTTAACCAAGGCATTTTTTCCACAAAAAATGTCCATGGTAGAACTTCAGACATTACCACAAAAGTAATGAAATATGCTTGGCAGGGCACCTTTAATGATTTTACTGTATTTTTGGTCAAAGAAATGCAGCCTTGGTGAGTAGAAGAGACTCTCGAAAAATCTTTTCTGTTCATCAAAAACTTTCAATGCAATGAAAGTCACTTTGGTTAAAAGCATCTGCTAAATGCATAACTGTTGACGTGCAGCACTGACACTTCCAGTGTAGAGAGACTCCAGTGATGCACCATCCTCACCTCCAGTGTGAGGTTTCTAAATTCTCTCACTTTATCTGACGGTGAACAGAATCGTGCCATCGCGACTCCCAACCAGGGTGTGTGGGATATGAGGGGAAAGCAGTTCTACAACGGCATTGAGATCAAAGTTTGGGCCATCGCTTGCTTCGCCCCGCAGAAACAGTGTCGGGAAGAAGTGCTCAAGTAAGGACGCCCACATATAGTACAGAATAATACAGCCACGAATACTTCAGTGGTAATGTTTGCGCCGATCTCTTCCTCAGGAACTTCACCGACCAGCTGCGTAAGATCTCAAAGGATGCTGGGATGCCCATCCAGGGTCAGCCGTGTTTCTGTAAGTACGCTCAGGGAGCCGACAGCGTGGAGCCCATGTTCAGACACCTGAAGAACACCTACTCTGGACTGCAGCTCATCATCGTCATCCTGCCGGGAAAAACACCCGTCTATGGTAAGAACGTCACACGCAGAGCCGCCCTCCTGCCGAATGCCTTCAGACTAACAAACACACGTTTGATTTGTGCAGCGGAAGTGAAGCGTGTTGGAGACACTCTTCTAGGAATGGCCACTCAGTGTGTGCAGGTGAAGAACGTGGTGAAAACCTCCCCTCAAACGCTCTCCAACCTCTGCCTCAAAATCAACGTCAAACTCGGCGGCATCAACAACATCCTGGTCCCGCATCAACGGTGAGAGTGTTACTGAAGTGTCTCTGCCTGGATGTGTTTAGATTCAATATGCAGTCTGTAAGCATTGATGCTAGGGCTGAAATATATTAGGGATGGGCATATTTCCAAAATATTGTATTTGAATATTTGGGCTAATAAAAATGTTGAAATTATGAGTTTTTGTCACCATTTCTGAACAAACGTATGATTAGGTAATATACACAACAAGCTTACGTTATATCTTATTTTTTTTATCCAGTTCAAAACATTAAACAATATGTGTAAACAAAAAATATAGTCATAAAGAACAAAAGCATTATAAGCTCAAGCAGCGCGAGCGGGGAAAACCAATAAAGCAGAGCGCGCCAGTTATCGTGCAGAACGTACATGCACTCGAATCAATATGGTTATCGTGTTTATATTGTTTCACATTTTCATGTTGAGAAAAACAGTAATATCATGTGGATGATATTATTCTCGGGTGAGAGAACGCGCTCCGCTGACAGACGTTGCAGAGACACACAGATAACGGTGTTAAAGTTTCTAACAGCACTTTGTTTTCTGTTCTTAAACCCTCGACAAAACTTAAAGGAAGCATTCGTCTCGAGATCATTTTGCTATCATTAGTTATCTCGCGCTCACTCGGGGCACACCTGCGCTTACCTGCACCCGTGATGCAGTGATGGACAGCTGTCTTTCCTCATTCGACAGGTGTTAGGATTTCATGTGATTTCTCATTGTGGTCGTGATATAATGAAAACATTTTATCAAAAGTAACTCAATTTTGTAAGATCCAATTATTATTTTGTAATTCCAAACATCAGGAGGCAGACTGTATTTGATCATTATGTGATCAAATACACTTAACTTAACCCGCTCCACAGCACCACCCAGTGGATTTAGTTATAACTGCGAGTTTTAGAGGGATTTATCATGGATTCACTGCATTTACGGCCAGCAAAGCAACATAGTAAAATTCTAATAGTATTTTTATTTTTTGAATATGAATTACAGATTGAATATTCGACTATTCGTGCACACCCCTATAATATGTATGTGATATGGCTTAGTGCGATTATCAAATCGCAAAGCATGCGTTTTAATGAAATACATACAGTATATGCGCCGTGTTTCTGAGTTAAGCGTGGCAATGTTTTTACCTCCCCGCAGTTTTCTGTCAAAATAAAAGTTTGGTGGTGTAACATTTGAAAATGAAGAAATAAAGACAGCCATAAATATTAGTATTGTAATTTTACAGTTGTAATGTGAAACAAAATAATAATTATGTATATTGTTTTTCTTAAATTCTATATAATAGCAATATTTTGTTTAATTTAGTATTTTTATATTTTATTTATTATTATTGTTATAACTATTATTAGTAATAATAAATCAAATATAAAAATACTAATTAAAAACAAAAGAACTATTACTTTTGTGATATATTTTTTTTCTTCTTTTTTTATATTATATTTCTTTATTATTGTTATTATTTATCTTTAATAACAATAATAGTAATAATAATAAATAAAATATGAGAGCTATTACTTTTGTAATATTTTTTTCAGATTTTTATATTATATTTATTATTATTATTATTAATAATAAATAAAATATTACAAATACTAAATAAAACAATTCAAGAAAAATTACTATTGTAATATTTTGCTTTTATTTATTATTTTTATATTTTATTTATGTAGTATTATATGATTATTAATAATAATAATAATAATAAATAAAAATTAATAACATAAATAACTAATAAATAAAACTAAATAAGAAATAATACTATTGCACTATTTTGTTTTTCTTTAGTATTTTGTATTTATTAAAAATAATAATGTTTTATAGCCATATTTATATATAATCATAAAATTTGGGCCAAATTGTGCAGCCCTACATACAAACTCAGCAAACCTAGATTTTTTAAAATCGCATTTTATCAGAAAAATGTTTTCCCCAAATCGTGCAGCGTGAATCAACACTTTCTTTATGCTTTGCACAGGTCTGCAGTGTTCCAGCAGCCAGTGATCTTCCTCGGAGCAGATGTTACTCACCCGCCGGCTGGTGACGGGAAGAAGCCGTCTATTACTGCTGTGAGCATGTCACACACACACACACACACGCTGCGCTTCAACACTGTTCTTATCAATTCTCTTCTGCATTTCAAATGAGATTTTAAACCCAAGTAGTGCTGAGAAGCTGTTTAAGCTAAAATCAGCTGACTTCACATGAATAAACATTTAAAATGTGCAACTATCACACTGTTTAGAGAGTGCAACCATAGTCATGTAGACAAAACAGTTAGTGCTGTTTAGATGCAGGTTTATCTGAAATAGATCATGCAACAATAATAGTCTGGTGTAGAAAATCTTTTACAGTCTTTGTGAGTGCAAACTATAAAATATATTTAAAAATCCATAAGTCACAAACAGCTGGAATAGTCATGAAAATTCATTGGTCAAAAACCGTGTCGATCGACACTGCTGATAAAGCTTAAAGGGTTAGTTCACCCCCCATAAATGTTGTTCTAAACCTGAAAGTCTTTTGTTCATCTTCGGAACCCAAATTAAGATATTTTTGATGAAATCCGAAAGATTTCTGTCTCCATTGACAGTCTACGCAACTACCACTTTAAAGGCCCAGAAAGTAATCCATGTGACTCCAGTGGTTCAACCTCAATTTTGTGAGTGCTTTGTTTGTGCAAAAAAACATAGTTTAACACTTTATTTACAAAATAATAATCTCAGATGCGTGTGCACGAGAGCACCATGACGCATGCGAGAGCTGACGTTGTTGTTGTTCATGTCAATGTTCATCTTTCTTTAGTGTGTAATGTTGCTGTTTGATGCAATGTCTGCAAAGTCCCAAAGTCCCTCCAAACTGATTTTTTTCTCTATATCAGTGTCAGTGTTTCTGAACTCCCTGAATCGCCTTCATTGTAGTCTTGAGTTTTCTTCCGGGAACCAACACGTCACAATATTCCTCATTTAAATAATTCATACGCAGAATAAAGGGGTTAGTTAGTAGTGTGTTGAAACTGGTGGTTATGGTAAGGGACGGGACATTTCCCAAACACTAACACTTGACCAATCACAACACACTGCTCCAGCCGACCAATCAGAGCACAGTGTGCTTTTCAGAAGGAGGGGCTTCATAGAGACAGGAACTAAACAGAGCATTACTGACAGGCTGGGAAGAGACGAGCTGCAGCAATGGAGAATATGCGGAAAATAATCAACATTCAAGCAGCAAAACCTGTTTTAGTAGAGCCCAAACACAAATTCAAGACTTTGATAAAGGACATAATAGGTCCTCTTTAAACCAGACTTTTACCAGCAACAATTTTATCCACATGTATTTCATTGTTATTGAGATAAACAAAGCCTGAATTGACCTGTCATCAAATGTATTGTATAACAAGAGGAGCTATTATTGATCTGGGACATAATGAAGTTATATAAATGCAACGCAACTCTCAGACCCAACCTGAGCTGAAAGGCACTTAATTTTAGTCTTATATGGAAGGCTATAATTATCGCCCTGCTGCTCATTGTGGCTGAGAGCTGCCCAGTTTGCTGTACTTAACGGTGCTGACAACCCTGGAGTGGCTCAGAACACAGGCGGGAGTGAAAGGGAGGATGTACCGAAGGAGGGCAGGACAGGATGGGAGCTTTGAAAAGGGAAAATGGCTCGCCGGTGACTCACAGATGCGGAGGAAATGATGTCACCTCCCGCCCTGCACATGCAACCACTTGTAAGCGTGTACTCTTTTGCCCGTTGCCAAGCGATGGTGACAAAGGGCTGAGTCACGCAGACGGATACAGGGAACGTTTACAGTGGCTTGTTGATGTGGAGGGAGTGTAGGGAACATGAGGTAAACTGCTGACGACAACCAATTTTGGTTTTCTGCAACTAGGGGCAGCAGATTTCTGTGACTTCTCCGCAGGCCATCTGCAGACACATTTTTGCATTTTTTTCAGTGTTGCTGACACGCACTGCTCTGGTGTATGCAGTTTTATATTTTCACTTTGTTTATATTTTGAGATTTTTTTTCTCTCATTTTTTTTTAGCACTTTTTGTTAGGCGGTTGCTTACTAGACAGTCTAGAAACATTTGCATTGTCAACCATTTTGCTTTTTTTTGTCGCACGTGTAAACATTCGAAAATGTTTGTGCAACTATTGAAATGTAGTTTTTTATCTAATACACTACCATTCAAAGGTTTGGGGTCAGTAAGATTAAAAAAAATAAATAGAAATGAATACTTTTATAACAGCAAATATACATTCAGTTGATTAGAAGGAACAGTAAAGACTTTTAAAATGTTACAAAATATTTACATTTCTTTTAAACTTTCTATTCATCAAAGAATCTGGAAAAAAAGTTTCCACAAAAATATTACACAATTTTTAACATTGATGATATAATACAATAAATGTTTCTTAAGCAGCAAATCCTCATATTAGAATGATTTCTGAAGGGTCATGTGACACTGAAGACTGGAGTAATGATGATAAATTCAGCTTTGATCACAGGAATAAATTACACTTTACTATATATTCACATAGAAAACACTTATTTTAATTTGTAATAATATTTCAGATTTTTTTACTGTATTTTTTACTGTATATTTTATTCTGTATTTTTACTGTATTTATACTGTATTCTGATGAGCAGAAGAGACTTCTTTCAAAAACATTTTAAAAAAAAAGTCTTACCAACCCCAAACCTTTGAACGGTAGTGCACCTGGTCACCTGATCAGCGTCTAAACCAGGGGTCGCAATCTACTTTAGCTTTTATCTAGCTTAGATGAATGAAAGCTTACAGTTTGTTCTGCTGTATTTGTTGTGCTTGGCTTTGAGAAAAAAGTAGTTCTATGCTTTTCGGAGATATTCAACTAAGTATATAGAGTCCTATCAAACACAATGACTGTTATTCAATATCTAAGTAAAAAATATTAAAGGTGTTAGTTCACCCAAAAATGTAAATTCTGTGATTAATTCCTCACCCTCATGTCGTTCCAAACCCTTAAGACCTTCGTTCATCTTCAGAACACAAATTAAGATATTTCTGATGTTTAAATATTTTTCAAAACATGTAATTGTTAAAAATAATTTAATTAAAATGTGTTAATTTTTTTATAAAATTTTTTTTATTACAACATTACTGTTTTTGCATGTTGTCATATGAACAGTCAGAAATGATGCTGATTTATATCTCATATTAAAGTTTTAATACACAAAGCAATAACTCATAAGTTCGAGACTTGTGAGAGTTTGTACGGAGCCCCTAAAGGGACATGGTGAAGAAAAAAATATGAGGGGGGGTTATTTGGCAATGCTTTTGCGCTCACTCGCAAAATGTTTGCTTTCCCCCGAGAAACTTTGCGTTCACTCGCAAAGAACACAAAAGTTTAGCGGCGAATGCAAACGTTTTTTGAGGGAATGCAAAGGTTTTGCGAGCGAACGTAAACATTTTGCGAACGAATGTGAAGTTTCTTTCGATTTTTTTTTTTTTTTTCTTCTCCCATCTCCCATCTCAAAAAAGATTCATGAGTCGCTATTTAAAAAGAACCGGTTCATAAGAATAATTTGTTCGTTAACTGTTCTACATTGGTTGAGATGTTTGTAGTCGAATGCAACCAAAATGCAAACTTTTAACAAAAAAGATTTAGTAATGGTGCAGACTGTGTTCTGTCCACAATGGCGGAAGTGTACAGACATTTATTTGAGAACCGTTAACCGAACATCAATTATATCAGTTCTAGTACTTTTCTGAATAAGAACCAGCTCTCCATTCAAAACCATAGTTGTATTGTGCATGTATTGTGCATTTGACACTCCAGCTTGTGTGGGTTAAAACTTGCCATTTTTACATAGACGGCAATTTAATTAACACTTTCACGGCCCAGAAAGGTAGGAAAGGCATTGTTAAAATAGTCCATGTGACTCCAGTGGTTCAACCTTAATGTTATGAAGTGGCGAGAATACTTTTGGCACAGACGAGAAGAAATTGTTGAATAAAGTCGTTATTATCGCACAAAAATGATTCTTGTCACTTCATAGGAATTAATGACAGAATTTACATTTTTGGATGAACTATCCCTTTAAGGTTTTGCACTATTTCTATGTTACTAATCAAACAAGCAAGTTTGTGATTAATCAAGTAATGTTTAATCATCAAAGCTGTTATGAACTTTCAAAATCATGGGGGTCATGGCACAGTGATTAACTAGGAAATCTAAGGCTGTGTTCACACTTGGCATGCTTGGTCTGATTAAAACGACCCCTGGTGCGAATGCTCAGTTAGTGCGGTTCATTTAAATAAGTATAAACGCTGCCATCTGAACCCTGGTGCGAACCAAACAAGCAGATCGAGACCAAAGACATGCAAACTAACCAAAAACAGGACATGGTGTCACATGCGACCCTAAAAAGGACAGAATGCTCAAGCACATCTGTTTTTTTCTCGTCATAGTCGTGATGTTGCCCATCACAGTTCGGTACAGGCGTCAGAACCGCATCTCCTCGCAGCAGATCTTGGTTTGTGTGTGTGATGGAGGGATTCCTGTCGCTGTTTTGACTCCTTTACACATTTTATAAGCTCTTCACGAGTTCTCAGCTGGTCAAAATACCATCATTTGTAGCTACGCACACAACGAGTGCATTTAGCCCAGCACACAGCATTGTTTTGGGATGTTCAGTAAGTTCCTCTGACATATTATCTTCTGATATAACTGATCTGGGCAGGTGGTGGGCAGTATGGACGCTCATCCCAGCAGGTACTGCGCTACAGTACGAGTACAGCGACCCAGGCAGGAGATTATTGAAGACCTCTCCTACATGGTGCGAGAATTACTCATCCAGTTCTACAAGTCAACCCGCTTCAAACCCACCAGAATCATCTTCTACAGGGACGGCGTTCCAGAAGGACAGTTACCACAAGTAAGTAAAGTACCACAATCGAATGCACTACATTTCAAAAGATTGGGCTCAGTAAGATTTTTCTAATGTTTTTGATGTACACTGATATGAATATGAATATGATTTGCTGCTCAAGAAACATTTATGATTATTATCAATGTTGAAAACAGCTTCATATTTTTGTGGAAACCCTGATACATTTTTTTCAGGATTCTCTGATGAATAGAATGTTCATAAGAACAGTGTTTATTTGAAATAAAAATCTTTTGTAGCATTTTAAATATCTTTACTGTCACTTTTGGTCAATTGAATGCGTCCATGCTGCAGTCTCATGATGATTTGTCATGTGTTTTCCTTGTGTAGATCCTGCACTATGAGCTGTTGGCCATCAGAGACGCCTGCATCAAGCTGGAGAAAGACTACCAGCCGGGAATCACATACATAGTAGTGCAAAAACGCCACCACACCCGCCTCTTCTGCGCTGATAAATCTGAACGAGTGAGTTTCTCAAAAACAGAATTTTAATATTACATAAATACATTAGGGGTGTGAATCGTCACTGGTCTCACGATTCAACTGCACATGCATGCAGCCTTGCACACACTCACACTCATGAAGCCTTGCACACACTCACTCACACATGCATGCAGCCTCGCACACACACTCACACTCATGAAGCCTTGCACACACTCACTCGCACATGCATGCAGCCTCGCACACACACATGCTTGCATGCACACGCATGAAGCCTCACACACACACTTGCACGCACACGCATGAAGCCTCACACACACTCGCATACACACACACACACACACACACATGCAGCCTCACACACTTGCACGCATGAAGCCTCACACACACTCGCATACACACACTCGCACATGCATGAAGCCTCGCACACACACACTCGCACGCACACATGCATGCAACCTGCACACACACACTCGCATGCACACGCATGAAGCCTCACACACACACACTTGCACGCACACGCATGAAGCCTCACACACACTCGCTCGCATGCACACGCATGAAGCCTCACACACACACACTTGCACGCACACGCATGAAGCCTCACACACACTCGCATACACACACACACACACACATGCAGCCTCACACACTCGCACGCATGAAGCCTCACACACACTCGCATACACACACTCTCACACACACACTCGCACGCATGAAGCCTCACACACACTCGCATACACACACACTCGCATACACACACACACACACACACGCACGCACACACACGCATGAAGCCTCACACACGCACGCACGCACATGCATGCAACCTGCACACACACTCGCATGCACACGCATGCAGCCTCGCACACACATGCATGCAACCTGCACAAATACACTCGCACACACGCATGCAACCTGCACACACGTATGCAGCCCTGCGCACACACGCTCACAGGCTATAATCGATTATGGTCTATCACTGCATTGATGCAGAATCGCCCACGTCCGCATCGCGATGCAACGATTAATGGAGTAGCTCTAGCCTTTCTCCAGGAAATCAGCTCATTAAACTCTGGACTAGACTAAGTGTAGGACTATTTAAAACCATGACGGAGAAAGCTGATTTCTTTTAAACTGGTTGAAAAGGCTATTTTAGTCTAGGACTAGGCTCTGTCCGGGAAACCTATTAAAATGTAATTATTTCTATTAAAATTAATGTTTATTTTAAGTAATGAAAATGTTTTTTTTTATGGTTTTAGTTAATGATAATAATTCATGGTTCATTCTAATTCCTGTGGTTTTGCTCAGATTGGGAAAAGTGGGAACATTCCAGCAGGAACTACGGTTGACACCAGCATCACGCATCCATTCGAGTTTGATTTCTACCTGTGCAGTCACGCAGGTATTCAGGTAAGCACACAGACTTGGTGCAGACGTTCATGGCTGTGTGCTTGTGAATGTGGTTTGATTTTCTGTTGTTCTGGTCTCAGGGCACCAGCCGGCCCTCACACTACTACGTCCTGTGGGACGACAATCGCTTTACGGCTGACGAGCTGCAGATTCTCACCTACCAGCTGTGCCACACCTATGTGCGCTGCACCCGCTCCGTGTCCATCCCAGCGCCTGCGTACTACGCCCGGCTGGTGGCTTTCCGAGCCCGCTACCATCTGGTGGATAAGGAACATGACAGGTGAGACAGACGAGCATCTGTAGCTTTGAAGCCATGAAACTGTATTAGCAATGCGTTTCATTTGGGTGGAGCCTCAAAAGTGACGCATGCAGTGATGCATGTGCTTATATTTTCATAATTTTTTGTATGACAGCCTGGCCAAAAATGATGTCGGCACAATTCGGCATGTTTCATTGCGTTATCACAAATAAAACAATCACTTTATTTTACAGTGTCCTTTTTACATATGTTACATGTGCTAACCATATTAATAACAGTAAATTATGCATATTACTGTACATGCAACTAACCCTCAACAAAACCCTAATCCTACCCTAACCCTGTAGTAAGTACATGTAGTTAATTAATATTACTCCGTACTTAAATATATAATTACACTAAAACAATGACACCGTAAAATAAAGTGTAACCCAATATGATTACAAAATCTTTAATAATATTCTAATAAAGGGTGAAGATGTCAGTTTTCCACTCTTTTTTTACTTTTGGCCACTACTGTACAAATATCGGGGGAAAAAAATCTATTTTTAATTAGAACTTAATTAGAATAAACTTTCAGTATTGAATGAATAAATGTTTATAATCAACACATAATGCACATGCAGTTATGCATTTATTTGATTTATTGAGCTCTTCACAATGCATTCTGGGATTGCCTTTTCTAAAAAGATACATGCTTTAATTTTCATTAGAATTTTGTTTTTGGAATAGCCTTTGATTCTAGAACTCGCCCAATTTTGACATAAATACCTCAGTGATTTATAAGTGATAAATAATGTATCAACTAATAACTCATCAACCATATTCCAATGATCTCTTTGATTTATTTTTTAAGATAACTTAACACATTTGTAAATTGTTAGCATACCACTTATTAATCATTTATGAATGTATATGTCATGTTTTGTAAATGATTAATTCATCATTAACTGAATGTTATTATAAAGTGTTACTGAGAAGAATGCATAAATAAGATAATATGGTGTGATAAGTAGGACGCCTAAGAATGCTGTCTAGTTAGGCAGCTCACTACGATATCAGTTTTTTGAATATTTCTTTATCTCGTCTCCTGTGCATTTTTTTTAAATCAAAAAGACAGATGATATTGTGAAATATTATTATTTCAAAATAAGTGTTTTCTATGTGAATATATATATATATATATATATTTATATATACTCACCTAAAGGATTATTAGGAACACCTGTTCAATTTCTCATTAATGCAATTATCTAATCAACCAATCACATGGCAGTTGCTTCAATGCATTTAGGGGTGTGGTCCTGGTCAAGACAATCTCCTGAACTCCAAACTGAATGTCAGAATGGGAAAGAAAGGTGATTTAAGCAATTTTGAGCGTGGCATGGTTGTTGGTGCCAGACGGGCCGGTCTGAGTATTTCACAATCTGCTCAGTTACTGGGATTTTCACGCACAACCATTTCTAGAGTTTACAAAGAATGGTGTGAAAAGGGAAAAACATCCAGTATGCGGCAGTCCTGTGGGCGAAAATGCCTTGTTGATGCTAGAGGTCAGAGGAGAATGGGCCGACTGATTCAAGCTGATAGAAGAGCAACTTTGACTGAAATAACCACTCGTTACAACCGAGGTATGCAGCAAAGCATTTGTGAAGCCACAACACGCACAACCTTGAGGCGGATGGGCTACAGCAGCAGAAGACCCCACCGGGTACCACTCATCTCCACTACAAATAGGAAAAAGAGGCTACAATTTGCATGAGCTCACCAAAATTGGACAGTTGAAGACTGGAAAAATGTTGCCAACCTGAGCCTACCTGAGCATTGTTTCTGACCATGTCCATCCCTTTATGACCACCATGTACCCATCCTCTGATGGCTACTTCCAGCAGGATAATGCACCATGTCACAAAGCTCGAATCATTTCAAATTGGTTTCTTGAACATGACAATGAGTTCACTGTACTAAAATGGCCCCCACAGTCACCAGATCTCAACCCAATAGAGCATCTTTGGGATGTGGTGGAACGGGAGCTTCGTGCCCTGGATGTGCATCCCACAAATCTCCATCAACTGCAAGATGCTATCCTATCAATATGGGCCAACATTTCTAAAGAATGCTTTCAGCACCTTGTTGAATCAATGTCATGTAGAATTAAGGCAGTTCTGAAGGCGAAAGGGGGTCAAACACAGTATTAGTATGGTGTTCCTAATAATCCTTTAGGTGAGTGTATATTAGGTACAGTACATGGCAAATTTTCTCGAGTAAAAAAAATAATTCAACTAATATTGTAAACTATGCATGGGTGTCAGTTAGCTGTAATATTGAAGGCTAAAATGTGCTTAAATTACACTCAAGGATGTTTTTATAATAATAAAGTTATAATACTAACATTACAATGACATAATCATATTTCTTCTCCAATTAATTTTTTTAAATATACACATTTAAATGGTGGCTGTCATAGAAACTTTACTGATTTATTCAAACATGCATTAAATATTGAAGAACTTAAAAAATTATAATGAATATGTAATATGATGCATATATTTAGCAAAATGCTCCTTTCTAGAGTTAATTGTTTATGGACACTGGATATGTTTTTCTGAAGTAAATGTGACCCTACATGACGTGTTCACAAGCTGTTGAAACACTGATTGAGCGATTACATGAGACATGATACAGATTTCGGTAAGTTGTACTGTATCTTTTAACATACCTTCAGATGTTCGTTCATGTTTATTTTGCGCTGTAACTGGTGTTAAATCGGAGGAGTTCACGCGCCGCTCCGCTCTGCCGCTTCACTTGAACTGACTCTGAGGCACTACAGCGATCTGTCACGCCACATTAAACTGTGCCAAAACAGTATTTATCTTTTGAATTTCTTAATAAAATGGATGTATCCAAATCTGAGACATTGTTTCATATTAAAAGCAGGGCTTGACGCTTACTTTTTTCCCAAGGAGCACCTGTGCTCCTAAGTTGAAAAATTTAGGAGCGCATTTAGAAACTTTAGGGGTGCAACTAACTATTTCTGCATTTTTATATACACTACCAGTCAAAAGTTTGGAAACATTAAGGTTTTTTAATGTTTTTGAAAGTAGTCTCTTAACCTCACCAAGGCTGCATTTATTTGATCAAAAATACAGAAAAAACTGTATTATTGTGAAATATTATTAAAATGTAAAATAAGTGTTTTCTATTGTAAAATGTAATTTATTTCTGTGATCAAAGCTGAATTTATCATCATTAGTCCAGTCTTCAGTGTCACATGATCCTTCAGAAATCATTCTCATATGATGATTTGCTTAAGAAACATTTATGATTATTATCAATGTTGAAAACATTGCTTTATTCAAAAGAACAGCATTTATCTGAAATATAAAGCTTTTGCAACATTATAAATGTCTATACTGTCACTTGATCAAATAAACTTTTGAACGGTAGTACAATGTTACAAAAGCTTTCTATTTCAGATAAATACTGTTCTTTTGAACTTTCTGTTCATCAAAGAATCCTAAAAAAATGTTTTACTCAACTGTTTTCAACATTGATAATAATCATAAATGTTTCTTGAGCAGCAAATCCTCATATTAGAATGATTTCTGAAGGATCATGTGACACTGAAGGCTGGAGTAATTCAGCTTTGATCACAGGAATAAATTACACTTTACTATATATTCACATAGAAAAGTTATTTTACTTTTTAATAATATTTCACAATATTACAGCTTTTTTTTATTTTCAATAACATAAATGCAGCCTTGTTGAGCAGAAGACCTTGTTGTACATCAGGTTACTGAAACTAAATAACAGGTTATTTTCAACTAAATGAAAATAAGAAAAGTTTGTTATATTTTATTTTATATCAGTTAACATTTATTTATTTCAAGTAAATCCTTTTTTTTATGGTTTTAGTTTTTGTTAACTATAATAACACTGATACTAGTAAAATCAATTTATTTAATAATATGCATCAAATAATATTCTTAGTCTTTTCTTCCTGTAATGGGACATACAGTTTGTGTAACCAAATAATAACCGGCGTGGAAATTGGACACACTGCGTGACTTTTATGTAATAAAAAAGCCCAAAATACACCGGGACTCTTATTTTGAAATGGCTATGCTTTATTATTGCAGGGTGCTCCTTCAAATTCAGATGAGGGGGATACAATATGCGTTCTTACAACTGTAAACATATTACAATATAAACACAGTGAAGTAAACATTGTCATAATTGATCAGCATTAAGTCATAAGCAATCGCTTGGCATAAATGTGCGCTATTCATTGATCGCGCAAGCCTGTCGAATGCACAACAGCGCCACCTTCAGGCTTTGAAACGTGAAACGCTCACATTTATTTAATGAAATCATAGCCTTTTGAAGTTTAATAATCACTTTAGGCAGTATCGCGATTTATGTTTTTCCATCCCCAAAATGTAAGATGCCTTAAATGATCATTAAGACATTTGTTATACCATTTAAGGTATTGAAGACTTTTTATGATCTTACATTTAAGAAAACTGATTTTTTTATACGTGCTCCAATCTACATTTTGCAGTTCGCACATCTATTTTTAAAAAAAGTAACAAAGCTTATTGCGATTTAAGGGATGGGAGGTGCGCTATAATGTTCCGTTCATTCATCAACTGAAAACAGGATAGACTCTTGGGATTTAAGAATCGATATCGGTTCGTAAAAATGAGAATCGATTAAAATCTATATTTTTTTACCCAGCCCTAGTAACTAGGTTTTTGTCTCATTCCCAGAAACAATATCAGTTCTTAAATCTTCCTCTGTCTTGTCTCTCCGTCTGTAGCGGGGAGGGCAGCCACGTCTCCGGGCAGAGCAACGGCCGGGATCCACAGGCGCTGGCCAAAGCGGTGCAGATTCACCACGACACCCTGAGGACCATGTACTTTGCCTAAGCAAAGCTTCTCTGCCACACCTCATCGGGCCGGAGGGCTTCGGACCGCCACACACCCCTCGAGCCAGTTCACCTGGTGCTACCAGTCCTGTGAAGCCCACAGAACTGAACATGGAGTCTCACTCTTTGCGTTTTGTCGAGTCTGGCTGAACTATGCTCTTTTTTATTTAATTGTGTATTATTGTATACTACCTTCGCACTCCCACATGTACGTATGTATGCAATACGGAGGGAAGGAACGCAGACGAACCTGTCATTTTGTATGTCACCACAAAGCTGCCTCTTAACCTGTCCGTCTGGGCGATGCCAGAGTTCAGACGCCCTAAGTGGAGGAATTGTTGTTACTTCCTTTGGCATTATTTTTATTGTTGTGTGAAATTTTCTTTTAAAATTTTTATTTTTGTGAATGACATGGTACATTAGCACTTAGTTTTAGTTGACGAACACCGCAAACCGCGTTTACGCGTTGTCTGTGAAGCATAAGAAGCGCAGGCAGTGATCAACTGTAGCAGTTGCAGGTGTCTCTCCAGCGGATTATCACGTTTAGACTCGCCTCATTAGTTAAAGAGTGGCCGAATTAGTGTAACGATAGATGGACCACTGAGTGCTTTCCCTGCACATGCACTCTCACATCAGCATAACACCGAAACCAGCATTACGCACCAGCCAAACATGATGCCAACCGTTCAAAAGAGCCCTCGTCTGCAAGATGTGCGTTTTTATGCACTTGATTCCTCTATGCTCTTCTGGAAGGGTTTTTTTCCCGCTTCCATTGCACATAAATCTTCTTGAACTTACAGGAATAGTTCACCCAACAATGACAATTTCTTTCATCATTTACTCACTTGTCATTCCAAACCCTGGATAATTAGTTTTCTTCCATCAAACACAATACAGCTCTGGAAAAAATTAAGAGACCACTTAATATTGAGAAATCAGTGTTAAGTGGTCTCTTAATGTTTTCCAGAGCTGTATGTGCTCTTTTCAATACAACTCTAAGTAGTGGGTGATTTATACGGTAACACTCAAAAAGCATTATTCAAGTATCATAAAACTACTCTGCATGACTTGCATGCTATAATCCAAGTGTTCTGAAGTCATATTCTAGCTATGTGTAAGAAAAAGACCCAGATTTTTAACTTTGGTTCATGCGTTTCATATGGCAATTTTAAATGTGGCTGCAAGTGAGATTTGAGAGCTGCAATGAAGATGTTAATCAGTTAATGTATAAATTTTGGTCTGTTCCTCACATAAATCTATCATGTGAATTCAGAAGACTTTGAATACAGCATGCAAATATATATATATGTGTGTGTACATATACATATCAATATATGTATACATATATATACACACAAACACATGCATGAATTAATATATATGCATGTATGTGTTTGTGTGTATATATATATGTATGTGTGTGTATATATATATATATATATATATATATATATACACACACATACATATATACACACAAACACATACATGCATATATATTAATTCATGCATGTGTTTGTGTGTATGTATATGTATATATATATATATATATATATATATATATATATATATATATATATATATATATATATATATATATATATATATATATGCATATGCATGTATATACTATAATATGCATATATATATATATATATATATGCATATGCATGTATATACTATAATATGCATATGCATGTATGTGTTTGTGTGTATGTATGTGTGTATATATATATATATATATATATATATATATATGTGTGTGTGTGTGTGTGCATATGCATCAATACCTATATACATATATATACATATATGTGTGAACACACACACATATATAAATATGTGTTATAATGTAAATAATGAGGGTTTGGTATGATATGTTCATGTACATTTTTATTGTTGGGTAAACTTTTCCTTTAAACGTTTCTTTCACTGACCTCTGTAAACAAAGCAATACAAGGTCACTGAGAGCAGTCAGAAAGAAAAACACGGCACGTTTACGATGCTAGAAGAGAATGAGATTTGTTTGTCTCAAACAAGAAACCGAACAAGGAATACCTGTTTGTATATAGTGACCTACTGCTCTCATGAAGGCTGTTGGGTCACATGACCACCCGCTCCCACCCGCCATAGTCGGTAACACTGCCACATTCCCTACCCAGCAAGCACATTTAACTCATGCACACACACACTTGCCAATATCATTGCACCTTTTACCCTCGCCTGTCGCCCGTTGGTGCAGTGAGCATGCAGGAAAACGCAGGTTAGGGGAACATTATGCCATGTAATCATGTCATATGGTGGATGTATGAAATGCATGTTTAAACTGAGTTTGTGTTGTAACTGGAGCCTCTTAGTAATCATGTTAAGATAGTGCCCGTACTAACATTTGATGCCATACTTTCTCACCTGTTGTGAAAGGAAAAGTTCGGGCAAAAATGAAAATTCAGTCATTACTCACACTTTCAGATAGATTTTTTTCCGTAGATCCATACAATAACAGATCATAGGATGAATAAATAATGACAGAATTTTCTTTTTTGATGAACTGTCTCTTTAAGGAAACCTAAAAAGTGGCATAGAATCTCCACAAGGCGGCATTGCTGGAAGACGCCACAACTCTCCTTGAAGGGTCTGATGAAATTCAAAGGGATTTTTAGATGTAATGCTTGACCATGCTTTATTTTTAACTCATGTTTATGAAATGTATACAAAGACATGCCTTTATATATTAGGTTTTACCAACCCAACGAGGTGATTTTTATTGAGCCCCACTGTATAATATTAATCTGGTCTGTCCTAGACTAAATATTCTGATGCAGTATTTGACTCTCAAAAGCCACAGGCACCTCGCGGGTGAAGAACAAGATGGAGGTGCTCGACGGCGTAATTGGAGAGTGAACTTCACCCGACCTCAATGTCTAAGCAATATTAAGCCACTGATAAAGAACAGTCCGTATCATAGCACTTCCCAGTAGATTCAGTGAATGGTGACATAAGCAAGTCATTTTGGCTCTGTATGTAATAGTGAGAGGACTTTGTTCGGGACGATTATTTTTTAAAGAAAATAAAAAGTTGTTTTTTATTAAACTCTGTTGAGCTTTCATTATTTACTGCTTTTTGCAGTCTTTTGCCCATCACTGGCAGAATGCTGAGCTCAGCATTTGTAATTCATATGTTTATCTATTGGAGTACAATGCATTTGCAGGACACTTCCAAAATGTGACATTTCCAAGAAAAACAAGATATTCAGTGTGAAAAATGATGACAACTTTTTCTTAGGAATAAATGCACCGATGAATCACGCTCAAAAAGAACAGGAATGTGAATGTGTTCAAATTTGATTTCATGTTGACTTTAATAATTGCCATTTTCATTCATCCTTTTCCACCAAGAACCAAGTAAAATCACTCGCATCATCTATTGTGATTTATTAAATGGATCAACACCCTAATTCATGTTATCAGTATTCAAGTTCATTTAAAGGGATAGTTCAACATTCTTCTTTCAGACGAACACAATCAGAGTTATATTAAAAAAGTCCTGGCTCTTCCAAGCTTTATAATGGCAGTGAATGGCTGTTTCTGATTTGAAGTCCATAAAAGTGCATCTATCCATCATAAAAGTGCTCCACACGGCTCCAGGGGTTAATAAAGGCCTTCTGAAGTGAAATGATGCATTTGTGTAAGAAAAATATCCATATTTAAAACTTTACAAACTGTAATCTCTAACTTCCGCTAACTGTCGTACGCGCGTTCATGAGAGACCATGTTGGTAGCATATTTTAACATGTTGCAAACTAATTATCATGTTGCTAGAATGTATACATTGTTTACATAAATTTATTATTATTATTTTAACATGAATTAGCATGTTGCTACCATGTTTTAGCACGCTTCTATCTTGAATTAGCATTTTGCTAGCATTTTTTAGCACACGTTTTTAACATGAATTAGCATGTTGCTACCATTATTAGCATGTTTGCTAGCATGATTTCACATTAACATGTTTTAACACATTTCTAGCATAAAATAGCAAGTTGCTTGCATGATTACCATGTTGCTAGCGTGTTTTAGCATTTTATTAGAATTACTTATGTCGTTAACATTATTTAGCATATTGTTAGCATGAATTATGTTGCTAGCATGTTTTAGCATTTTGTTAGAATTAATTAACATTTTGCTAGCATGAATTTGCATGTTGCTAACAAGATTTAACATGCTGCTAGCATGTTTTAACATTTTATTAGCGTGAATTAACATGTCGTTAACATGATTTTGCATATACTGTTAGCATGAATTAACATTTTGTTAGTATGTTGTTAGCATTAATTAGCATTTTGTTAACATGAATTAGCATTTTGCTAACATGTTTTAACACGCTTCTATCTTGAATTAGCATTTTGCTAGCATTTTTTAACATGTTGGTATTAATTACCATTTGCTAACATGATTTAACACATTGCTAGCATTTTTTAGCATGTTGTTAACATGAATTATCATTTTGCTAGCATGATTTAACACTGCTAACATGTTGTTAGCATGAATTAACATTTTGTTAGCATGATTTATCATATTGCTAACATGTTTTAACATGTTGTCAGCGTGAATTAGCATGTCCTAGGATAGTCATTAAGCTTTGTTAGTGATAGACAGCTTAAATACTCTATAAGTCTTAAGCGGCCTTTCCACTGCACAGGACATTCGCATATGACTGTCGCATTTCACCCCCTAGCGGCAGTCGCACAGAACTTTAAAATGGAAAAGATTTATGAATGGAGGTGAAGCAATGCAACTGACTCCAAGTATAGGTCTTTGCAGGATAGTAATAGGAGTTACTAGATCAGTGGGCGAGGCCATAAACAGAGGGGCGTTTTTCACTGCATTACCTGATTTGCCCACATCACAGTGTGGGTAGGGTTTAGGGGTGGGGTCGGGTGAAGGGGCTCATTTTCATTGCATGGTTTATAAACACCCATCAGTTTGAAAACACCCACAAATTTAGAAACGGCCACTTTTGTTCCGCAGAGACCGCATACTTACTGATTCTGGTAGGTCATGTGATAATGACAACATAGCAGCTATACATACTACACACATTCACACTATATATAACGCACTTTTTTTGACGGTCGCAAAGTAAGATCAAATTCCAATGTAGTACCTACTCACATAGTACGCGATTTCTGACTCAGCGTAGTATTAGCAAAGTCCCTTTGACAAGTCATTTCACTCGGCGGCCATCTTTGAAACGCCTCTCTTTGAATGGGGAAACATTGAATTCTCCAAAACTGTTCACAAAGCTTACGATTAAATTTCATATTTGAATCACCAATGAAATCTGACATCAACTGTCTCATACATTTTGTTTCTAAACGCTCGAATCATGACAAAAAAACTGAATTTTTCAGTCTGGACAACGCTAAAGCGCATGCGCAGTCCTAAACGCGTCTCAGAACACTGCCTGTTTCTATAGCAACCGGAGCTTCTAACGGCAGCTGCAGTGACGCGATGACTTTATTAATCAACGATTGGCTCTTTCATTTAGAAGGCGGGGCTTATTCGCCATATTGGGTGTTGCACTTTCTCCCATTCATAAGTAATCAGAGTGCACCGTCTTTGGTATTACATACTACACACACATCCACACTATATAAAACGCACCTTTTTTTAACGTCGCGAAGTAAGTTCAAATTCAAATATACTACTTGCTCAGGCAGAACGCGATTTCGGACGCACCGTGAGACTTTTCGCAGTTTTGATCGTATATTTAACGAAAATCGTCAGTTAGAAAAGATAGCACACTGAAGGTCTGACCAGAGTTTGGTGGTTGTAGCTTTAAAGCTCTAGGGTGAGATACTGTTTAAAATTTTTGCCAAGAATAATAATACTAAGCTTAAATAGTAGATCAGTATTCGTCAAGCCAACATAATGAGGCCACTTGTTCACACAAGCTTATGATAATGATGATGACGGTTACTCGCGGACTCGCGCTTCCTCTCGCAGCCAATCAGCGCGCGGCTCTCGCGCCAGGTCCGTGCGTCGCGCTCGCGAAAGATCAGACGCTCCATATTTAGCTGTAGCGAGTCTCGCAGAGGCTCCGACTGTCAGAGAAACACTGAGAGAGAGTTCAACTCTCAACTTATTTCATGTCACCACTGGCGTAAAACGAAGGGACTACGCGCTATCGAAAAGCCACTGGCTTCGAGTGTGGAATTCAGTGATGATCGGGGACTTTAGGTGCAGAGAAGACGGCGTTTGACGGGATTTTTGCCCTCTCTCAGATGGGAATGTAGCTTAGCTGGTTAGCCTGGCCACTAGCAGTAGCAGGCTAGCGCTGTCGAAGAGAGGAGGCGACATAAGTGGACTTTTACTCGCTATAACGTCATAACACCTCAACAAACCGCCTCACTCTTTCCAAAGACGCGTTTGCGAAGGCGTCGCCGTCACAGAAACAGCGATTCGGGACTGTATTTGGGCAGGCTGAGGGGAACTTTTCGTTTTAGCTGTCTAGCTAGCTGGCCGTCACGTCAATCTGTCAACCGAACCTGAAATCCCGACCAGATAGTTCGAGCCAGATACAGGGGCACCGAACCTTCCACCGTTGATATACGAGCTTCTGGGACGGTGGATTAGGAGCCCGCAACACGGGAGGAGACGCTCGCATTGGGTTAACGGAACCGGTTCGGGCGGCCGTCGGGATCCGAGTTTCTGAAGTTCGTCTACTGCGAGCCGGGGACGGAACCGGACAGAGACCTCATGAATGGAAATCGGAACTACAGGTGTGTATGATGTTGGGTCTTTTGCGCACATCTGGATGTTTTGCCATGTCGAGGGCTTGAAGGGAACTTTATATACATGTTTGTGTATGTGTTTATGTATGCTGAGCATCGTTATGTATGTTAAGCAGGTGCTGTTTTGACAGTCTTCGTGATAGTATAAACCTGCACAATTAAACCGAGTGACGTCTGCAAGAAAATTCTTACATTTTTAAAGGATGTGACGTTCATGACATTAACTGTGAATATATTTCATTGATTATTGACAGTCACGAAGCGTCACAATTTGTAAACGTCATGTTTATTTAAAAGCTTTCTTCTTGACATGTTTTGCTTGAAGTATTATTGTGTCATCATGGGAAACCTGGAGATATCAGGGGATTTTTAAGTGTGTGTTTTACATGCCTGGAAACGTCCTGGAATTGAATGAAATATTTTGTAGTGCATGCTATTTTTTTCTAGTTATGATCTGCTTTATTTCATTGACTTAAAGGGTTAGTTCACCCAAAACTGAAAATTCTGTCATTAATTGTCGTTCCAAACCCATAAGACCTTCATTCATCTTCAGAACACCAATGAAGATATTTCTGATGAAATCCGAGAGGTTTCTGACTCTCCATAGACAGCAATTTAATGAACACTTTCAAGGTCCAGAAAGGTAAAGACATTGTTAAAATAGTCCATGTGACTCCAGTGGTTCAACCTTAATTTAATGAAGAGACGAGAATACTTTTTGTGCGCAAAAACAAACAAAAATAACGACTTTATTCAACAATTTCATTCTGTCCTGTGTCATTCTCCTACACTGTTTACGTTGTAAATACAGTGCAGCTCCTGCATCACCATCACACGCATGCGTCGTGGTGCTCACGTGAACAGCATCGGCTGCTGAAGAGAGCCTTGCACTGTTAACAACGGAAACTGCATAGGAGAATGACATAATGGGATAATTTTTGGGTGAACTTATATTGCTCGTGTAGATGGTACGCCATAGTGAGTTCTTTTGAGATGTTATTTTGAGTCGAGTGTTTGGTCAAAACGATTAATAAATTGGCCTGAATGGTTCATTAGTCATTTGCTGTGACTTTTGACACAGATAAAGTTATGGAAATTCATTGTTTAAAATATTTAGAGACTCTTTAACCAAGGCTAAGACTGATAATTGGTTTGCTTAACACAACTTAACAGAAGAAACTAATTTAATGTTCTTCACCATTTATTAAATAGCCATCCTTTCTCAAATGATAAACAAGTGCTGTAGCTTAAAGCCAGTTAGAGAAAGAGAAAATTCATTTTGAAACATTGCTTTGCAACCAGTTAGATTGCAAAGCAACTTTGCATAATTATAATGTCATAACAATAATGCTACTACTACTTCTAGTAATTATCTTATGAATTTGTATCTTTTTTTAAACTTAATTTTTTTTGGTACAAATTATATATTTATATATATATATATATATATATATATATATATATATATATATATATATATATATATATATATATATATAATTTTTTTTGTTTAGCCATTATTGTGTCAATAAGCTATAAACAAATAATTTTGAATTTGTAAGGTTTTCAAACACTTAATACTATTGGTCATAAAAAGTCAGTATTTCTACTTTTAAGTGTTATTAAAAGATTGTCCACTTATTGAGTTCTCGCTAGGACTCAAGATTGTTCCCTTGAAACACATTTCTAATATTACTGAGTACTGTTGTTGTAGTGTGGTTGAGATCAGAGCAATTATCTCATTGTGCCTCATCGTGGGCATTTTAAAGGCTGACTGTGAGTCATTTTGTGATGTGAGGAAGCACTGGTCAGACATGATGCAACAAGCTGTAAGTAGAGTCAGGTGAGGTGAGTGACCTCCCATCACCTCATTGACCACAAAGTCAGAAGTTCATTACTGGCAACATTTTGATTTCCCATTTTTAAGTCGCGTATTCCTTTTTGCTTGTGGCTGTTTTCTTGAATGATACGTGTTCTTGTGTTGACTAAGTTAATCTGTCAGAAGTCTGGAGGTCCCATTATTTTGTCACCTGTGGAATACCCCCATTTGAAGGGGATTTGTGAGCTTGAGCATTGGATTTTCCCTTAGAACACATTCATTTGGTTCTGTACTAATGGTGAGAAATCATGGTGTGCTTTTGCAACATAATCGGCAAATTAACAATAAATGACATACGCCCTGGAACGTAACAAAAGCAATGCATGATTGTGAGTCTGTGCATCTGTGCTGAAGTGGCCAGTGACCGTGAAGAGACCTAACCTGTGCAGTTTTATTAGGTTTGATGCTAAATATGGCATGGCTGGAGGTGTTTAATAATACCAGATGTTTCCTGTTGCCAATGTGAAGAGGGCCACTGCCGAAGGGAACCCCCGTTGCATCTCATTTCTAGGTAATGCTACAGGTGGGTGGGTACAGGACAAAATTAATGTCTTTTTCCAACACAGGATGCGTAAACTGTTTTTCGAAGTCACGGTTGCTTCAGCACTTAATGATCAAAGTGTCCAGCTTTTCCCTGTCTTTTGCAGTTTGTGCTGCATTGACACCGTTTGTTTGATGGCAGTGCCAAAGCAGGGGAAGAGTTACGTCCTTTGCTCTTCATCTCATTCTGAGGGTTTTCAACAATAGCCCCTTTCTCTCCTCCCATCGCCCATAAGCGGATGACATACTATGGGTGGTTTCTATGGTGAGTGCAGTTTGACTTGCCCTGGTGTTGTGAATGAGGGTGTCAAAGACTGCCAGTATTGAGCGTTTATTTTGTGGGGCCCAGTGTGATGGTAAAATAATCTGGGGGCCACCACTGTCAATATTAATTAGCTTCTACGTGACTTAAAAGGGTCATTTTGAACCATAATTTCAACCTAGAATCTAAGATTCGGTCTACAATGAATGAACTCTTTTAATGCAATTTAATGCAATTTTAATTCAACACATTGAATTAAACATGAAATTTGGAGTAGAAAGACGTGTAAAACGTACTCCAATCATTTTTACCTTTTATTTACCACTTCGAAAAGTCATTGTTGCTAATTTGATTATGGATAATGTAAAACAGTAAAAAGTCTAGTTAACAATAATCAAAGCATGTTTTAAATGTTTTTCCTCTAAGTGAACGTTATCATTTCTTCAAAGTAACGTAATATTCTATCAGGCTTCTTGCATTTATTATTTTACTTTTGCTATCATTCAATGCAGTATCACAAGCTCTTTACCTACAGAGGTTATTGATGAATAATTGTATTGTTATTGTGGGAAGAAGCATAAATACAAGGTTCGTACAAGGTGATAAAAGTGCTTGAATTTGACTTTTTGAAATGTAAAACCCTTGAAAACAGCCATATTTATATACTTGTACTTGAATAGTGCTTGAATTATTGAAAGGCAATATATGTGAAAATAATGCTGCAGTCTGTCTGTTATAGATATAGAGCCATTTCGCATGGCTATGAGCGTGATATTGCTCATATAAATATCCAAGTATATGATACAGCTTTCATTCTTCAGGTCAATCATATAGTATTCATGAGAAAAACAATCAGTTCAATAATATTTGACATAGTATCCTTTCAAGTTACCACAGTCATTGCATGTGCTACACTTTATTTGTACCATTTTGTTTTATTAGTTTATTTTTTTTAATTGACCCTTTTTAGAATTTGAAAAATAAATATATTGTTTGATAAGTGAGATCTCTGATTGTCGTCCATGAAAACAAAAAAAGTAGTGGAATTTCATTTTACAGTATCTACGAACCCTGTAGAACAATGACAAATATATAAACCAACATTTATTTATTGTTCTCTGTTTATGCTTTTTGTTAATTATGCATATTGGTTATTAGGCCATTAAAAATGATCAGTACATATCTCATTTTTAGGGTGCAATAGCCAAGTAAAAAGCACTTAAAATCATTGAATATTGATGATATTGCTGGGGCTGGGCGATATACTAGTAGACACAAGTGCACTGTAAGTCGCTTTGGATAAAAGCGTCTGCCAAATGCATAAATATAAATGTTAACCGATAGAAATTTGTTGTCCGGTAGAGATTTTGGACTATCGCCTCTATCGCAGTTACACTCACGTGACGTTGCCGTGCTGCACCGTCACAAAAGCTTATCGTTTGCACGTGTTTTTAAGCATTGCGGTATAAAAACAAGTGTTTTTTTTTTTTAACCGTTTAAGCAGCAAACTCATTTCACTAATATTGTTTCTGAGTGCTGTCTGAGAGATGCGCACACATGAAGCCGATTCTCACACAGCGCATGAGTACTGAACAGAGTTATTTTTGCCATCTTATTAGGCTTGACCGGTCAAATACACACCCACACGTGTCAAAATGCCAGTCTTTGTGAGTATCCTCGTAAGCGCAGTCATTTATATCTTAAGTGTACGTAAACCGCTGGGAAAGGAAGCAATGCGTATCAGTATATGTGACCCTGGACATTGCACATATAAGTCATAAGTCTCACGGGTATATTTGTGGCAATAGCCAACCCATTGTATGGGTCAAAATTATAAATTTTTCTTGTATGCCAAAAATCATTAGGATATTAAGTAAAGATCATGGTCCATGAAGATATGTTGTAAATTTCCTACCGTAAATATATCAAAAATGTATTATTAGTAGTAATATGCATTGCTAAGGACTTCATTTGGACAACTTTAAAGGAGATTTTCTCAATATTTAGATTTTTTTGCACCCTCAGATTCCAGGTTTTCAAATAGTTGTATCTCAAGCAAATATTGTCCCATCCTAACAAACCATACATCAATGGAAAGCTTATTTATTCAGATTTCAGAGATGTATGAATCTCAATTAAAAAAAAAATTATCCTTATGACTGGTTTTGTGGTCCATGGTCACATATTAGATCAATGCATTTGCTCTTAAAGGGACAGCAGCCTAATAAATCTGCTCTCTGTTAATCAAACAAAAGACACTCCCTGTTCCTGAATGAATCATTTTTCTAACTTTTAATAAGAATACATTTATATTAAATGTACACAGTGAAGAATACACTGTGTTTTTTGTACATTTAATGACTTTATACAATTTATGTAGTATTTATTATTTAGTGCTTGAAGTTTTTCAGGTAGGTCTATGTCATTTGTTTTTCACTTTGTTCGATAGTTTTGTCCTATTGCTTGTAATTAGTTTCTTTGTTATTTTATCACTGTTTACTTCACTTTTACTGTCTTCAGTAAGCTTTTTCTTTTACCTAGTTAGGCTAGTATTAGTTTTTTGTAATAAAATGGTAACAAAAATTTTGGTGACATAACACGTTACCGTAAAATAAAATGACTCCTATCTTGATTTTGGTCATATCACCCACCATATTGCGTTTTATATTATTGACCCGCCCTGTTCCTCACGTGCACTGCACAGTCACTATGACCCATCACAGCTCAAGAATGTGATTCCTTTCATTTTTAGTAGAGACACAGCAACGCATTGTGTTCTGCATCACGGGGGAATATGCTGCTTGAAAGTGTGTAAGCCATAAGAAAGGTGGATGAGGAAGAGGTTTTAGGACCCTCTGGAGTGGGTTGTCGGGCTGGGGAATGTTTTCATGGTAGTTACGTATGGGGCTTAGCAATCTCTCGGTGTACATGGGGCCCTCTTTGGCTTTTCGGCCCCTTTTTTCTTTGAAGTTTAGTTGGGGGAAGGCAAAGGGGATCTGTGGAGGGAATTTAAACTATGAGAGGTAGACATGGGGGGGAAAGAGGGTCAGAGCTTGACCTAGGTTAGGTCTCCGAGTCCCAGTCTAAACTATGACTTTTCAGATGTCTTCTGTCTAATTTTTCTCACTATGCTTGTAACAAATTAGCCTACACAGAGCGCTTTTCACCTAGGAGTCTCAACTCAGAATGGATCTTATTCATTCTCCGCACTCTTGGTGTGGTCAGGGTTCAGGCTGTACTTTGGCAAATGCCGGCCAACCTCTGTCCCTGCAGAACCCGGACCCCCTGTTTTGCCAACCTCCACTCTGAGAACGGCAAGGTTAATGTAGAGTTGACTCGTGTGAGTCAATTTTTTTGTGAAACAAATACATTGTAAAGCAGTTGGAGAGGTTACGGCGTTAATTTGACTTGCTTGCTGAACTGCAGGTTATTGCTTTCATTCATGTTTGATTTAAAATAACTGTTACTGTGTTCTATTTCTTAAGGCTTGTGAGACTTAAATCAGTGTAGTAAGTCTCTATTTTCGCTTTATTAAATTTTTCTCAATTCTGTATTGTTAGTTTAATAATATTTATTAATGTAAAAGCTTGCCTAGTCAATTAAATTCATAAGACTTAAGCAATTTAATAAATAAATAAATAAATAATTAAATTAATGTGTTGTCTGTGTTAATGCGTTTATCGTTAAAAATAAGTGGGTAGTCAAATTAATTAATTGCTTTACCAATTCAATCAAACATTGCGTACCTTTGATTAGAGGTGCACAATGTATCGGCCAATAATCGGTATCACCACTAAAAACTGACGATGATCAGAGTTGAGGGTTAGAAAACACTGATGGATGGTTAAAAAATAGCTACATAAAAGCGGCTCTATTTGACCCTATGAATCACCTGTAGTTCAAGCCAGGGTTGCCAGGTAGAGGTCTTCACGGGTCCAAAAATTTGTAGCCAAACCAGAAGAGACCTGTAAATGTGATACACGGAACCGGCCCGAACCTGTCTATTATTTGAAAAGTTGGACCCGGACCCGAGCAGAACCGAGAAATTCCATAAATATACTACCCGGAACCGACGCGGACCCGTCTATTATTTGAAAGCTGGGTGCATGCAGACACTGACCCGACTGGACCCGATCATATTCCACAGCAAATTGTTATTAACAAGACAATAAATAAATCGCGAAAATGTGTTCCATCTCTTGCCGAGCATGCTTAATCCACTCACTGTTCCAACTTCAAAAGTCCACTTGCTGTCACGGTGACAGATGACAAATGCAACTTTTGCAGTTTTGCATTTTTTTTCAGTTTTGTATCTCAAATCAACTTGCATAAGATAACTTCCACTATTTGCCCTTTTCAAATGTAATAACGATTGCTCGTTCAGAGTCATGGCCGTGGACTGTAGCATTACTTAGTTAAAATCATAACTGAGCCGAGTCTGACAAGAAATATAGATATAATAAGACAGTTAATTCATTATATTATTATGAAGTGCGCATGCTTGAGACTGCACATGCGCGTTAGCTGGAGCAACCTAAAATGTAGCCTATGCTTTTTAACGCAATTTGAGCATCATAGAAAACATTCACGTGACAATTCACCTCAGATTTTGTTGCTGATTTGAAATATGTTAAATGTGAGTGTGCATGCAAGGCTGCAAGCAGTTTGAGATTTGAAGTGTGTTTGCATTTACTGCTGTACACATAGAAACAGGAAAACTCATGATCACTGTACGCTTGCATTAACTGCGCCCGCTCTGCTTCTGACGGCTGGGCATGCTTGTTTTTTTCACCTTATTTCCAGGCTCACACTTTTCTCATACTAATTGTACAATTTGCACGTTACAAAACACGGACAGCGCTGTCTGACTCTGATCACGGCCAGGTGTCCGATCGACTTGGTTATTACACACAACGTTAAACAGATCCGGGACCCGAAGTGATAGATTGGGACCCGACCCAGGACCGTCTGACCATTTAAAATATAGACCCGAACCTGTACGGGTCCCGTGTCGGGCCTCGTGTCCTCGGGTCTCCGGTCCTCCGTGTAGACCTCTATTGCCAGGTCTGCAGTTTTTCCCTACAATAAACATTATTCGTAGCGTGCCTCTCACCCAGTAATGGCAAATAGCACTGCTTTGTTACTTCTAAAAAGAAACAGTATCATCTTTCAAATTCTGTCCATTTTAAAAAGATCACTGTAGTGCCTCAGTTCAAGCAGCGGCATGGCGCGCGAGTCATCTCTTCCTTTAACACAAGTTATATCTCGAAAAAAATGCATGAATATCAAAAGGTATGTTGAAAGATGCACTACAACTTACCGAAATCCGTATCGTGACTCATGTAATCACTCAATCAGTGTTTCAACCGTGGAAAGACGTCAGTAAAACAGTTTGTAAACAATAAGTCACTGAACATTGTATCTAACGTTACCTCAGGAAAGTCATCCGATGTTCACAGTTTGTTAGTTAGCAATAAAGAAACACTAGAGAAGAGCTTACTTGCTGTTAATTATACGTGCATACTTGAATAAATTTGTCATGAAGACAAGTGCTTATGAAAAATACCTTATATGTGCAATTGAGTTGTATACAAACATTTCAGTTTTTTATTTGGATGTAATTAGCCTATTATATCTGAAAATAACCAATTATCATTTATGAGTGTGTTGTCTGTATAGTTTGCAGCATTATTTGGGAGAGGTTTTAAACTATCAGTATCGGCTGAAAATGTAGTATCGGTACATCTTTGCCAAATTTAGTGACATTCTACAGCTGTGCAGTTCAGACAGACTGCAAAAAAAGGCAAAATGTTCTGACCATGTCCTTATCTCTGGATTACTGTATCTTTCAAAGGTTACCCTTTACCCTAGCAAGTGTTGTCGACCGGTTTGCCAACTGGACACACGCAAAGACATATACACGCTTCCCATCGCTTTTCTGTTACTCGGTGCGTCTGAACCCGGTGCCGTGACTGACGCCATTGTGTCCTGCCGCCGAGCACTCGGCCTGTTCCCACAACCCCAGCCTCTGTGGATTAGGGCCACAACAGCTGTATTGTGTGTGTGTGTTTGCTGTAGTTTGCTAGAGAGGTAGAGAGCACAGAATACAGTAGTGCATTTATCGCTGGATATCTGGAAACTGACCAGATTGGCTAGTCAGCAGTTAGTGTAGTTAGCTGTGAATTTCTCATGGCACCTTTGCTTAGCCTGTGTGTTTTTTTTTAAACCAAAGCAAAACAGTTCACATTTCTCTTGATTAGAGTTAGTGTTATTTTAGTGTTATTTATATACTATTGTAATATTGATGAATATTTTTAATAAGTTTTTATTATTGTAAAATGGTCAGTTTTATTTTAGTTTTATTAATGTATACATAGCTTTAATTTATTTTTATTTCAGTTTTAATTTTAGTACTTAAACTTATTTTTTTCAGTTTGATGCCAGCTTTATTCCAATTCCACAAAATAGTTAATACTTTTAGTTTTCATTGTGTTGACAATTTTGCTTGATCGGCTAATATCAATCCGATTGCTATTACTTCTCTTTTAAAGTGCCCCTGTTATGTTTTTTCAAATATTCCCTTTCATGAAGTGTGTAGTAGAGCTGTCTGTGAATGGAAATGTTCTGTAAAGTTGAAAATGCACGATAAATAAAGTTATAGTCTCCCAAAAGAAAGAATCGACTCTGAACCGCCTATACGAGTCGTTTGTAATTCGAATCTCACTGTGTGACGGTTCGACGTCACTAGAGAACACATTTGCATAATGCCCGCCTATGTTGCACATTTCCCGCCCGCAAACAACTTGACCCGCCCACAAACACGTCATTTTACTGACGGCTGCTTCTCAAATATCGGACTTGCTCTTGATGGGTCAGTACTCGGTTTATTTGGACCAGCTGCTCCTCAGAATCACAACCAGTAAGTATGAATAATTATATATACACTCACCTAAAGGATTATTAGGAACACCTGTTCAATTTCTCATTAATGCAATTATCTAATCAACCAATCACATGGCAGTTGCTTAAATGCATTTAGGAGTGTGGTCCTGGTCAAGACAATCTCCTGAACTCCAAACTGAATGTCAGAATGGGAAAGAAAGGTGATTTAAGCAATTTTGAGCGTGGCATGGTTGTTGGTGCCAGACGGGCCGGTCTGAGTATTTCACAATCTGCTCAGTTACTGGGATTTTCACGCACAACCATTTCTAGAGTTTACAAAGGATGGTGTGAAAAGGGAAAATCATCCAGTATGCGGCAGTCCTGTGGGCGAAAATGCCTTGTTGATGCTAGAGGTCGGAGGAGAATGGACTGATTCAAGCTGATAGAAGAGCAACTTTGACTGAAATAACCACTCGTTACAACCGAGGTATGCAGCAAAGCATTTGTGAAGCCACAACACGCACAACCTTGAGGCGGATGGGCTACAACAGCAGAAGACCCCACCGGGTACCACTCATCTCCACTACAAATAGGAAAAAGAGGCTACAATTTGCACGAGCTCACCAAAACTGGACAGGTGAAGACTGGAAAAATGTTGCCTGGTCTGATGAGTCTCGATTTCTGTTGAGACATTCAGATGGTAGAGTCAGAATTTGGCGTAAAAACAGAATGAGAACATGGATCCATCATGCCTTGTTACCACTGTGCAGGCTGGTGGTGGTGGTGTAATGGTGTGGGGGATGTTTTCTTGGCACACTTTAGGCCTTTTAGTGCCAATTGGGCATCGTTTAAATGCCACGGCCTACCTGAGCATTGTTTCTGACCATGTCCATCCCTTTATGACCACCATGTACCCATCCTCTGATGGCTACTTCCAGCAGGATAATGCACCATGTCACAAAGCTCGAATCATTTCAAATTGGTTTCTTGAACATGACAATGAGTTCACTGTACTAAAATGGCCCCCACAGTCACCAGATCTCAACCCAATAGAGCATCTTTGGGATGTGGTGGAACGGGAGCTTCGTGCCCTGGATGTGCATCCCACAAATCTCCATCAACTGCAAGATGCTATCCTATCAATATGGGCCAACATTTCTAAAGAATGCTTTCAGCACCTTGTTGAATCAATGCCACGTAGAATTAAGGCAGTTCTGAAGGCGAAAGGGGGTCAAACACAGTATTAGTATGGTGTTCCTAATAATCCTTTAGGTGAGTGTGTGTGTGTATGTATATGTATATGTATATGTATATGTATATGTGTATTATATATATATATATATAATTATTTTTTTTTTTTTTCTTCTACTGGGTGTATTGTGTAAGTTTCCGGTTAACTCGCGTTATTACTGTCTTATTGAAATACTTCTGCTAATCATCTGTGGGACACTATTACCTAAAACTGAGTCTACTGCAGATTGTCTGTCGTTCTTACTGCTTTGAGTAAAGATAAAGGATGGAGCAAGATTTGTTTTACAATCGTTAATGTTTCATCAGTCATTCACGTTAGTGCTCGGCTAACGTATGCGCTTTTATTGATACAGTTCCTGCATGTGCACCGCTATAAATTAGAAATATACACGGGTTTGTTGATGGACGTACACTTGTTAATGCTGATGGTGAGGAATTACAGCTGCAAAATCTCATAATGAACCTCAAAATGAGTAGCCTATCACTGAGAAACATCCTGCTCAAGTCGTCCTTGCGATGGAGGTTCAGGTTGAATAACGAGTTCTTCCAATGTTTCATCATCGGACGTCGTCATTACAGTATGTACAATCGCTGAGCTTTAGGAAGCGGAGCTGAAGTTTATGGTAATGGCCGTTTGTTTCCGACATGCGCTGTAAGCTAGACCAATCACAACAGACTGAGCCATCTGGCCAATCAGAGCAGAGTAGCTCGCGGAAAGGAGGGATTTAGAGAGACTGATTCAGTCATTTGAGACTCCAGTCATTGTAGGAGACTCCAAAACAAAATTAGGAACCTTTAAAATGGCATAATGGGGCACTTTAATGAGCTTTTAATAAAAAGCGAAGATTCACTAATGGTATCATTGAATAGTTATGCAGGAAACGCTGTCAGATTATTATAGCACAGTGTTCTGTCCGCATTGATAGAAGAATGCTTTGTGTTTGAGAACCGTTAACATAACCCATAATAGGATTTTACTTTTAGCTAATTTTTTTTGCATTGAACTGAAATTTAGCCTTGAGTTCGCAGCTGATTCATCTGGTTATTGGACGTTGAGATGACATGCTTCCAGTGTCGGCAACCAAAGCTGATGCAGCGCGACGTCAGCCGCTTCTAGTGTCTGAATCTGAATCAGGCTGAATCTGAAATCACCCCTTAACCCGCAATCACTGTTCCCTACGCTAGTTCACTAATACAGTTCACTTGAAGGAGTGAATTAAAACGAGTGAGTGAATTTGTTGAGCGTGCATCGGCTGTACTGTCAGCCACAGTGTTAATTTGCAAGCAGCCAGTCGCTGTTGCTGTTGCTGTCGCCACTCACAGTTTTCACCACAGTGTGAAAGAACTCTTGCATTAATGTTTCAGAGGACCGCCTGCACCAGAGCAGCTCGGCTGAATGATGAATTGCTCTTAATTACTCCTATGCTCTCCTTTTAGGGGTATTAATATTTTTTCTGTCATTGCTTGTTTGATCGTTGTCCTCCTTAAATTACAGGCTATACCTGATGCTGTACTCGCTGTAAATGTCTGTCTCCATGGTCACTTCTTGTCCGCTTTAGTCCCTGTTTATGGGTCACCTGAGGACAGCGATTGTTTTGCCAGCAGTAAGGAGCAGAGATTGGAGTAATCTAATGGCTCTGTGGCCCACCTCTCCCAGGCAGCTTTCTCCTCTCTTATTAGGATGTTACATCGAGTGTTTTTGTCCATGCAAACAAGAGTCATCAAGCTTTTTGGATTTTTTATTTAGTCTGTGGCCATATTTTACACGCATTTTGATGACAGGATGTTGAAATTAGTGTTTTTTAGAGCATAATGACCTAAACAGCAAACTGTAACCCTGACGCAATTGTGATAGGCAAATATGTAGGTTAAGCTTGTTATTGGAGATGTAACAACAGTAACAAGTGTTCAAGTAAACATTCAGAAATCTAATTAAATACAAATGTAATAGAGCTGCACGATTAATCACTAAAAGACCCATGTGATCTCATTTATAAATGACAACGATTCGCCTGTGTCTATTAAACCTTTGACAAAATCATACCATAACATTCAAATCTGAGTTCATGCTGCTGCTGAGCTAGACAGAGCAGTTGTCATGTATAGGTATGAAACTGCTTTACAAACAGTCTTTTCAGCACCACAGTATCGTTATTTCTGTTACAAATTATCACAGAAGAAAAAGTTTATACACCCTAATAAACACTGGATTAAAAACAACCCAATTTGGGTTGTTTTCAACCCAAGGGCTGGGTATATATAGGACAGAACACATGTTGGGTTAATTTTAGCAAGTTGGGTTGTTTATTTAACCCAGCATAATGACAGCGGGGGAACTTCTAATTTTAGACCGCCGCCCTGCATTTCACTCTTAGCCGAAATATGCGGTGACTGACTCCAAAACCTGTCCATAAACAATCAGTGTACAGTTCTGAGAACATATTTCAACATCCTAAATATTTATATTCTGTATCTTTTTTAATAAAATCATACATTTTATTCATCTATCAAGTGTTTTCATCACGCAAAAATAGACACGACACTCGTGTAGGTGACTTACATTGCACCCCTGTATGTTGCTTTGCATAAAATTAAATGCTATACGGCACAATAACGAGTTTATAGATAGAATAAAATGTACACAAACCTGTATTTTACCGAAGACATGCAGCAATTTGACACTGCACTGCTCTCTCCCGAAGAGGTCGCAAAAAGCCTGCAATAAATAACTCAACACCTGGGTTGTTACGTCTGACCCAGGATCTGGGTTACACAAAAAGTACCCAAACACTGGGTTGTTACGTCTGACACAGGATCTGGGTAACACAAAAAGTACCCAAACACTGGGTTGTTACGGCTGACACAGGATCTGGGTAACACAAAAACTGGGTTGTTATGTCTGACCCAGGATCTGGGTAACACAAAAACTGGGTTGTTATGTCTGACCCAGGATCTGGGTAACACCACAACTGAGTTGTTACGTCTGATCCAGGATCTGGGTAACACAAAAACTACCCAAACATTGGGTTGATGCGTCTGACCCAGGAGCTGAGTAACACAAAAACTGCCCAAACACTGGGTTGTTATGTCTGACCCAGGATCTGGGTAACACAAAAACTAGGTTGTTACGTCTGACCCAGGATCTGGGTTACACAAAAACTACCCAAACACTGGGTTGTTACGTCTGACCCAGGATCTGGGTAACATAAAAACTGGGTTGTTACGTCTGACCCAGGAGCTGAGTAACACAAAAACTACCCATACACTGGGATGTTACGTCTGACCCAGGATCTGTTTAATACAAAACTGACCCACATACTGAAAAAATAACCCCCCCAAAAAATGACCCAAAAGGCTCAACCCAAGATTTTTAGTGTAGTTCGAATATAAACACTGTCTACTGAAACGATCAAAATAGAGTAAATCACCATTAGAAAGTAACATGCCACTTCAAATAGGGATTGTATCGATTACATCGTTACACCAGGTGGCGACGAGCGACTATTAAAAAATGATTTGTCATTGAATCATCCATTCAAAAATGCTGATTCATCCAATAATGAAACCAGAGAAATGATTCTCTAATGATTGAGTCATCGAAGCATTCATTCAAATATTTTAAATAGACTGAAAAATTAACATTTTGTCAGAACCTCTAGTAAATTACTTGTTATAATGTTTAGCTGTCTGTTTTGAATCATTGGAGAAACGTGATCTCTGTTTGAAACTTAAAAATCGTGATTTCTCAATAAATCCAGAATCGTGCAGCTCAAATTTTGAACAGAGTAAAAAAATGTCTTGGCATCAACTAGTGTATGGGCTTGTTACATCCATTGTGCACAAAAGCTTATTTGAGTGATGATTTCTAACAGCAGGCCTATTCTGATCTCTACACGTTTCATTCTTGCTTTCTCTCCCTCCTTTATCTGAGCGGCCTTGGCGCTTGACTATGTTTCCCTCTGAACGGAGATGACGCTGTGGCCCCGTGAGCGAGCGAGTGAGAGTGGTGCACGTACGCTCGTGAGTGGGCGGCAGTGGGAAAATAAGCTCTGCCCTAAAACCAGAGTCAAGGAAGTGTGGCGTAATGACTCACTCGTAGAGTACAGTGTGTGGTTGCATGTGCGGAGGATGAAAAGCATCGTCCTCTGGCCTCGCTGCCTCCACTTCCACCCACTCCGAGTGTGGCTCAGACATTTCCCAAGATCCCCGTCACTCCCTCATGCCTCGGTCTGAATCCAAATGTCCGGTAGAGCATGCGTAGTGTCTGGCTTCGGCGTAAAATCAAATCGTTATCAGTCTACTGGAGGCAGAGGGTGATTTCCATGACAAAGACACAATGGTCTGGCGTTTCAGACCCCCCTGTTCGTCTGGCTGCGTGTGAAAGGCTGGGGTCCCTCGGAGTGGCCTGTGTCTGCTGTAAGAGGCCCACCAGGTGAAAAAGGGGAACCAGCTTCCTGACAGAGCATCCGTTGAACAGTGAGCGCCCGCTTTTTCAGCTCCCTTGCTTCTGAAAGTATTTTTCCTATTTATGTGCAGTTGAACCTAACCAACCAGATCCGAGATGAATTGCAACATTTAATTCAAAGCTAAAAAGTATTTTTTTTTATGAATTTAATATACATTTTATGTAATTTAATAAAAACAATTGTTCAATATATACCTTCACTATATGAATTTAATTGATTGTATTACAATGTATTAGGGGTGTAACGATACACTTGTCACGATTCGATACAAATCGCGATACTGAACTCACGATACAATATTTATTGTGATATTTTTGAGCCAAAGTAAAGTTTTTTTTTTTGTTTTTTTTTTACTTTTTTATTATTAATATTATTGTATTATTATCAGGACCCACAAATATTCCCCCATTGCATTATTATACATTATATTCAATGTTTAATGTAATATCACTAAAACCCTATATAAATAAAACTTTGTTTTATATTTTATATGATTAAAAGATCAATTAAATTGATGTTTTCTGTCTTCATTTGATACAATTTATAGGGGAAAAATTTGTATTTCATAGAATTTTTTTTAATTTTTTTATTTATTTATTTATTTAATTAATTAGACATGCTTTTTGATCATTAATGGAATCCAGAAAACTTGAAACGGAGAACTTAGTAAAAGTATTTCATAGGGCCCTAAACATGTAATTTTTGTTAAACTTTTAATAAATTAAAATTTTTATTTAATCATTAAAAGTTTTTATTTTTTATTTTTTATTTTTATTTAAAAGTCCAAAAAAAATGTCGACGGAAAAAAACGGAATCCAGAAAAATTATAGCAAAAAATAAATAAACGGAATTTGGGAAAAGGCCTTTGGGAAGGCCTTCATAATAACATTCTAAAATAATAAATTTAATGCATCCTTGCTGAATAAAAGTATACATTTCTTAAAAAAAAATTAAAAAAAACTTTCTGACCTCAAACTTTTAGAGTACATACATGTATAGAACTTTTAAGGAAAATAAAAAGGACAGAGCAACATAAAGCGAGATGAGTAATGATTATTTTGTAGCAAACCTCTTCATGTTAGGGTTTATACGTTATCGCTAAAAATCAAATTCTTTGTTAGGTTTTTCTCCTGGAAGCCGACGGTTGCGCTCGGTTACACACACCAGCTAATGATTCAGTCTGACCCTTCGCCAGCTGCTGTGAGTGATTCTTGTTTTTCTCGCTTTTTTTTTTAAACATGACTCCGCTCTCTTCAGCTTTGAAGACTGGCCTCTCGAGCAGCGGTTATGAGTCAAACCGGGATGAATCACTCTCAGCCTGACATTCGTTTAGCACAGGCGGATCTCAGAGGCCATTTGATGGGTAATGCCGGACTGAACCTTCGGTAAACTTCTGCTGTCTCGTTACCAGAATCTTGTTAGATGGTGCTGCAGAAGCTAGACAACTTGTTTTGACGCATTGGGTTGTTTTCTTAAAGGCGAAGCGTGTCATTTCTGCTAGTGGTGGTTTCCATTCAGGTTTACCAAAACAAATAACAGTTGTCCTGCTCCAAATTTACACCATTTGTTGAACCAGAACATTTCATTTAGCCAAACACTCAGTGTTGGTGCAGTTTTTAATTTTGTGTACTATTATATTATATATAGGTTTTATTATCATTTTATTTTCAATTTACACTTTTTATTTTTGTATTTTTTTTTATTCTTTTGAAAGCATTTTAAATAAATGTTGTTCTTTTTATTTCTTATTTTTTGAGCACTTACAGTACATACATTACTGTTGTATATGAAGTTTACACTATGGCTGGGTATTGACACAAACTTCTCGATTCGATTTCGGTTCAATACCGATTATTTTGGATGTATATCAGGTACAATACATGGCAAATTTTCTCAAGGAAAACAAATCTCTTAACGAATGCTGTAAACTATGGGAGTCAGTCAGTACTACATTAGCCTACCTACTATAATATTGAAGGTAAAAATCAACGGATTTGTATACAAACATTTAAATTACACTCAATTATGTTTTTTTTTTTAATAATAAAAAAGTTATAATATTAACTTTACAGTTACATAATCATATTTCAACTTCAAATAATTTTTTTAAATATAAAAATTTAAATGGTGGCTGTCATAAAAACGTGCCAGATTTATTCAAACATGCATTAAATATTGAAGAACATTAAAAATTATAATGAATATGTAATATGACGCATATATTTAGCAAAATGCTCCTTTCTAGAGTAGATTTTTCTAGCTGACTATCGAGTTTATGGACACTGGATATGTTTTTTCTGAGGTAAGTTGACGTGAGATTGTTCACAAGCTGTTTCACTGACGTCGTTCCACGGTTGAAACACTGATTGAGCGATTACATGAGACATGATACTGATTTCGGTAAGTTGTACTGTATGTTTAACACACTTTCAGATGTTCATTCATGTTTATTTTGCGCTGTAACTGGTGTTAAAGCTGAGGAGATCACGCGCCGCTTCTCTTGATCTCACGCCACAGCGCCAAAACGGTTCTTTTTTGAAATCGTAATAAAATGGATGTAATTGAAATCTAAAACTTTGTTACTATTGATATAAAACAATGCACAAAGATTATTGCGATTTAATGGATGGGAGGTGTGCTATAATGTTCCGTTCATTCATCAACTGAAAACAGGATAGACTAATCGATTCTTGGGATTTAAGAATCGATTAAAATCGAGAAATCTATATTTTTTTTACCCAGCCCTAGTTTACACAATTAACTAAAATATCTCTAGTTATTTTAAAGAAAACCAAACAAAAATAACAACTTTATTCAACAATCTCTTCTCTTCCCTGTCACTCTCTTACGCTATTCACTTTGTTGGGCTGTTCACAAAGTGAAGTGCTTCCGGGTTTTGCGGCAAAAAGCCGGCTCACTATTGGCCGAGCACGATCCCATGATCGCATGTGTTGCGGTGCTTACGTGAATCGTGTAGGACACTTTACTCCATGTTGCTCCGGGGGGGTTGTCCCTGTAATAATTGCACTGTAAGTCGCTTTGGATAAAAGCGTCTGCCAAATGCATAAATGTAATAAATTTGATTGATTTTTCACAAAAAGTATTCTCGTCGCATCATAACATTGAGGTTGAACCACTGGAGTCACATGGACTATTTAAATTATGTTTTTGCTACCTTTCTGGACCTTGAAAGTGGTGTTGCCGTTTATGGGCTCTCGGATTTTAATCAAAATATCTTAATTTCTTTTCCGAAGATGAACAAAGGTCTTACGGGTTTGGATAATGACACAAATTTTATTTTTGGGTGAACTAACCCTTTAAATAGCATAGGCAGCACATTAGGCTACATCTACATTAATCCAGATACATTTGCAAACTGTGTTTTTCATTTCAAAACGCTCCCTGTCCACACTAGCTTTTTCAAGCGTTTTCCAAACGTTGCTCATTCACATTGAAACTTCTGAAAATGCTTAAATCACCTTTCTGTGCATGCGTAAACCATAGACCGTAAAAAATATGGACGACGCGTCTTCACTGCCTTCCACTGAAGAAAAGCGAAGCCGCCAACGTCTGAATATGGCGCTGACATCTTGTGAAGATTTGGGACCGAGTCTGCGCAGTAGAGAGCAGGAAGCAGAGCCACGATAGCCTGTCCACACTCTCGCAGATGCAGAACAATTCATTATGTTGGTGTGAAATAAACAGCTATTAAAGCTAAAGCTCCAATCTCCTCCCGAAAATCACGAAAAAAGTCTGAGAAGCTGTCAATCATGACGTCGCACCAAAGTTATTTAAAAAACGAACACTTGAAATGAAATCATTGTGATGAAAACTGCCTAAAATGACAGAAGCCATCTTTGGGGGAAAATGATTTGAAGTGTAATTTGATTGTTTAGTTTGTCTCGTGTCCATTAGAATAGATGGAGGGGCGGGGGTTATGAGCTATACTGGGACCTGGGGGCGATCAAGACGCTTTGGCTTCAGTTTTTAACACGAGTGCGGCAGGCTTGGCGTAAACCTACTAAAAGTTCACAAGATGATACAGACACAGCAGAAATAATAAAGTTCTCGAGCTATTCTTCTGGCAGAATGATTTTATTACCAAAATATCCCACCGCAGTCACAGTCCACACTACAACACAAAAACTGTGTTTTCAAAAATTGTTGACAAAAACGCTGTCTCAATGTGGACGGAAGGCCAAAACAGAGAGAAGATTTCATTTGTGTGGACAGATTTTGTGTTTGTTTGGTTTTTGTATTGAAGGCAAGTTGTTAAGGGTTAAAATTGTATAATATGTTATGCATCTAAAACTAAGGTTATTATTGGAGTTAAGTTAATGTATTAGGGGCATAAAATACTTGTGTAATTTTTTTATAATTATAATAATAATAATACCCAATGTCATGCAGGCCAGACTGAGAACACATTATAGATTGATTTTGGTCTTCTTTGTCATCACTCATATTTGTGTGTCCATTTGAGAAAACTAAGAATCTGTGTTTTTTCCCTTGCTTCGCAATATATTATGTTTATGTTCTAAAATTTTTGGAGAATATATTTGGAAATGTATTTTGGACATTGCTGACTTGCCTTAGCCTTGGTCTTATCTGCCTGAACATGACAGATTACATGCATATATCAAAATGGATGGGTAAAATGGTCCCGTTACGTGATATGCAAATCTATCATGCATATTCAATAGTCTGATTTGATTTAGGATTGAGGTACCAGAGTTTGTATCTTATCAAATTCGATTTATTGGTATCGCACTAACCCGTCTTTGCACATTGAAGCTGGCAAAGGGAGTAATAAGGTGCATACATCACCTTTAACTTTTCTAAATTGATGATATCTGTCCACTGCCCGTGTATTTGAATCAGAAGTATGTGTGGGCCATGAGGATCAGTTTAATACAGCTTGAAATTAGAGCACAAAAGTGACTTATGGGTTAGACATCCCATTTCTGAGAATGGCAACATTTGATTCATTGAGCATCGCATCACTTCGGTTTATTGTGTTTTTTTTCTCCCCTTCCTCCTCCACTAAGTTGCTGAGCTCTGTTTTTCTTCTCACAAGGCCCACGAGTGAAAGTTGTCTGCCCGATGAATCTGCTAGTGTGCCCTGGGCGTCTCAGTCAGAGAACCATTAACTGCAATCACTGTCAAACTCAGTCATGAAACTGCTATTAAATTTTCAGCGTCTCTGTAGGCATCAGCCGTCTGTTGAGGGCGATGGCTTGGTCTTTGCCACTTGCACGCAGCCTTCAGACCTTGTCTCTTTCCCAATTTGTACTGAAATTGTGCCGGTGCTCAGCCAGGGGATCTGTGAAACTCAGAACCATCCTATGTCTCCATTGACTTTAGAGCCGGACGATGATGACTTACTCTAGTCTGCCCATAAATAAACATCATTTATCACTTATTGTTTTGATTTGATTCAGCATCTCTTTGCCATTACAAGCTAGCTTTGAAAATATATTATTATTGTTGATGTTATTGTAATAATAATAATTGTCATTATTATTCATTATTATTATTGGTATTAAAATATTTGAATTGGTATTGTTTTTTTACTACTTCTACTACTACTACTACTACTACTACTAGTACTACTGTTACCGTTATTATTAATTATTTTATATTTATAATAATTACTATTTAGTTAGTCTTAGTATTAGTTATTGTAAAATTTTGTATTGTAAAATAGTTAGTTAAATTTATTTATTAAATTATTATTATTAAACCTGTTGTTGTTGTTGTTGTTGTATAATAATAATTGTCATTTATTATTATTATTATTATTATTATTGGTATTAAAATATTTGAATTGGTATTGTTTTTTACTACTACTACTACTATTATTATTATTTAATTATCATTATTATTAATTATTTTAAATGTATAATTAGTATTAGTATTATTGTTAAATGTATTTATTATAAAATAATTATTAAGTGTTATTATTATTTTTATTTTAATTGGTATATTTTTTACTACTACTATTATTAATATTATTATTTTTAAATAATAGTAATAATTATTATTACTATTCGTATTAGTATTATTGTTAAATGTATTTATTATTACATTATTACTAAACTTATTTAAATATATAACAAATACAATTATTTAACTATTTAAATTTAATTTAAAAAACAGTCAGTTCACACACATGCTATTTATATTATTATATTTACATTTATTATATTGAATATTTAAATATTTAATATTTATTTATAATAATTTATAATGATTTTATTAAAGATAGGCTGAATTAGCAATGCAACAAAAATAGAAACAGGGTGTCCATCAGCTGAATGTGCACCTTGAAGTTTTGACATTCGTTCATTATATAATGGGAGTGATTTTATCTAGTTTTATTTTGTGTTGTTGTTTTGAAAGTGAGGACACATCCACCTCGCCTGGCCAGTTATGTTACAGTTTGGTGTAACACTTTGTCTTATTCTTTACACTTTGTCCTTCTCACTTCAGGAGCCGTTGGGGCCCAGTCCCTGTTCTCCGTGCCACGGAGGCCCGGCTATGGCACCATGGGGAAACCCATCAAGCTGCTGGCCAACTGCTTCCAGGTGGAGATCCCCAAGATGGATGTCTACCTGTATGAGGTTGACATCAAGCCCGAGAAGTGTCCACGCCGAGTGAACAGGTAAGATGTTTGGAGAAGTGCTCAAAGTTTATGACTGACTCCTGTAGATGCCCTCCTGATGAGTGATGTCTCTGCAGGGAGGTTGTGGACTCCATGGTGCAGCACTTTAAAGTCACCATCTTTGGGGATCGAAGGCCAGTCTATGATGGGAAGAAAAGTCTCTACACCGCCAACCCACTGCCTGTGGCGCCCGCTGGGGTAAAAAAAACATCCGCTCTGTTCAAAAAGATAGTGAGCCACCCACTTAGGCATCATGGGTGCACTCTGATTGGATGCACAAATTATCCAATGACACAATCTGTAGGAAATTTGCGCATTAAAATCATCATGATATTGTAGGGCTGCACAATCAAAATAAAACTAAAAGAGAAGCTTTAAGAAATAAATGGTTTAATGTTTGAAAATGAAGAAATTGCCATAAACTCCATGAATAATTACACTAAATATTAGTATTTCAATTTTACTGTTGTGCTGTAAAATAAAATTATATACTTTTATTTTACAGTGAAATTTTACGGAAATTTGGCTTTATTTATACTAATACTACTACTGCTGCTAATAATAATAATAATTATTGTTATTTAATGGTCATATTGATGTAGAATCACAAAATTTTGGCCAAATTGTGCAGTACTACTACAAATAAGCATGGCAAACCTTTTTAATTGCATTTTAAATCACATTTTTATTTACATTTTTAATAAAAAATACATTAAAAAAATGTGTTGTTGCTTTACTACTTGTTATGTGTCCACAGGTGGATCTGGATGTTACGCTGCCTGGGGAAGGGGGCAAAGACCGACCCTTTAAAGTCAGTATTAAGTTTGTGTCCCTGGTGAGCTGGCACCTGTTGCACGAGGTACTAACTGGTCGCAGTATGTCAGAGCCCTTGGAGCTGGACAAGCCAATCAGCACCAACCCAGTTCACGCTGTGGATGTGGTTCTACGCCATCTACCTTCCATGAAGTGAGTGCACCTGCAGCCATTGTATCTCAGAATGTCTTACACACAGATAAACATTAGCTGGTCACCCTAACACTCCTACATTTATGGTTCAGATCATATATTTTATAGTTAAACTGACCCCAGAACTATTTGAACACCGTGTGCATATTTCAATGCATTAGATATCAAAAGTGAAACAAGTGAATTAGCGAACAACAAAAAAGGTTTTATCTGTCATAGACGTCAAGTGAACATATCACAGGAAGAGCAGCTAGAGTACAAAGTCTATATATATATATATATATATATATATATATATATATGCGCACACACACACACATTATGACCACTGACAGGTGAAGTGAATAATGGCACCTGTTAGTGGGTGGGATATATTAGGCAGCAAGTGAACATTTTGTCATCAAAGTTGATGTGTTAGAAGCAGGAAAAATGGGCAAGCATAAGGATTTGAGCGAGTTTGACAAGGGCCAAATTGTGATGGCTGGGTCAGAGCATCCCCAAAACTGCAGCTCTTGTGGGATCATGGGCGGCCAAGGCTCATTGATGCTTGTGGGGAGTGAAGGCTGGCCTGTGTGGTCTGATCAAACAGATGAGCTACTGTAGCTCAAATGGCTCAAGAAGTTAATGCTGGTTCTGATAGAAAGGTGTCAGAATACACAGTGCATCGCAGTTTGTTGTGTATGGGGCTGCATAGCCACAGACCAGTCAGGGTGCCCATGCTGACCCCTGTCCACCGCCGAAAGCACCAACAGTGGGCACGTGAGCATCAGAACTGGACCACGGAGCAATGGAAGAAGGTGGCCTGGGCTGATGAATCACGCTTTCTTTTACATCACGTGGATGGCCGGGTGCATGTGCGTGGCTTACCTGGGGAACACATGGCACCAGGATGCACTATGGGAAGAAGGCAAGCCGGCGTAGGCAGTGTGTTGCTTTGGGAAATGTTCTGCTGGGAAACCTTGGGTCCTGCCATCCATGTGGATGTTACTTTGACACGTACCACCTACCTAAGCATTGTTGCAGACCATGTGCACCCTTTCATGGAAACGGTATTCCCTGGTGGCTGTGGCTCTTCCAGCAGGATAATGCGCCCTGACACAGCAAAAATGGTTCAGGAATGGTTTGAAGAGCACAACGAGTTTGAGTTGTTGACTTGGCCTCTAAATTCCCCAGATCTCAATCCAATCGAGCATCTGTGGGATGTGCTGAACAAACAAGTCCGATCCATGGAGCTTACAACTTACACCTTGCAACTTACAGGACTTACAGGATCTGCTGCTAACATCTTGGTGCCAGATACCACAGCACACCTTCAGGGGTCTAGTGGAGTCCATGCCTCGACAGGTCAGGGCTGTTTTGGCAGCAAAAGGGGGACCAACACAATATTAGGAAGGTGGTCATTATGTTATGCCTGATCGGTGTGTATGTATGTATGTATGTATAAAAACAAATATGAAAAAAAAAAAAAAATGAATAGATAAATTTTTTACAGTAACTTTTAAGCGTTAAGAAAACAAATAGAGGGTCAGTTTGTTTCAGCTTGGGTCAGCTTGTTTTTTTACTGTAATATATAAACTGGTGGGTTTAGTTCATGGAAGTCCCCTCAAGTTTATTCAGGTGTTACTAAATCCCTAATCAAATATATAACATTCTGTGATTGTTTCTCTCAGGTACACACCCGTGGGCCGCTCATTCTTTTCTGCTCCGGAGGGCTACGACCATCCTCTGGGTGGAGGCAGGGAGGTGTGGTTCGGCTTCCACCAGTCTGTTCGTCCAGCCATGTGGAAGATGATGCTCAACATTGACGGTGCGCACCCTTTGAGTTTCCTGACGAGGCTTAGCATGTGTGTTAGCACAGAGTGTGGGAACTGTTCACACTGTTGCCCTGGGGATGAAGGGCTGAAAGATGGCGGGTGGGGGTTTGTTTGATTTGAAGGGGGCTGTTAAATGAGGCTCTCTTTCTCTCTCTCTCTCTCCAAGTTCACCAGTTCTGTGTCTCTCAGTCTGCATGTTTTCCCGCTCTCTCAGTCTCCCACAAGTCAATTGGTTGCATCGCCCGCTCCTTCCCCTCCACAGTAAAGGGCAGGGAAAAGTCTAACCGTCTGAAATCGTCTCTCCTTTCACTGGCTCATTGTAACACTTATAATGGAGTGAATGGGCTTAGAAAGAGCGCGAAACACCGGCTTTGAGTTCGCATTAACATTTGTGTTTGTTTTCTCACAGGACTAATAAAGAGCAACATCTTAACCGGACCGGATATTTTAGTGCACTGAAAGTTTGGTGAAGTCAAATTAGAAATGGGGAAAAAACATAAAGATAACCTTCAGCTAAACACCCAATACAGGGCTTTATGCTTACTTTTTTAATGCTTACTTAAGAACTTTAGGGAGGCAGTGAAATTTATCAAATCATGTTTTTCCTTAATAAACGGTTATGAGGAGACATCTACAAGCAAAATGATAAATTATTTTTTAAATATTCATGCTTCGCATTGTATTTATTTAATTAATATTATGTATATTTTAATCATTGAATTAATTGCCAGGCACAATTTATTGTGCAACCGAAATACGAATGATAACCAAAAAAATATGTTCTGCATAATTTGGGAATTTTAATTATAAACAAGGTAATAATAAACCAGGACTCTTATCTTGAAATGTCTTTACAACTTCAAGCTGCTCAGTCAAAAAGAAGCAGGAGATAAAATATGCAGTCTTGCTGCCATTTAAACATATATTACAGTGCAAGCACCATAAAAAAAAACATTGTCATAATTCATCAACAGGAGATCATAAGCAATCGCGGACTGCTTTGAAACATCTAATTAAATCATAGCCTTTTGAATTTTAAAATCACATTAGGCTGATTCTAGTGTTCTGACCCCAAATTAGAATTTTGTTATACCGTTTGAGATATTTAAAACTTTATATGAACTTAAAATATATATATATTTTATTCGTACATTAACTCCTAAATCTATACAGATTGCACACGTCTATTTTTAGTCATAAATGCGAGTAAAATGCTTACATTTTTAAAGGGTTAGTTCACCCAAAAATGTAAATTCTGCCATTAATTCCTCACCCTCATGTTGTTCCAAACTCGTAAGACCTTTGTTCATCTACAGAACACAAATGAAGATATTTTTAATGAAATCCGAGAGGTTTTTCTTCCACCCATAGGCAGCAACGTCATTGCAACTTTCAAGGTCCAGAAAGGTAGGAAAGACATCTTTAAAGTAGTCCATGTGACTCCATTGTTTCATGCTATTAAGTGTCGAGAATACATTTTGTGCGCAAAACCCCCAAAAGTAACGACTTTATTTAACAGTTTCTTCTTGTCTGTGTCATTCTCCTACGCTGTTGACGTAGTAACTACAGTGCAGCGCTTCTGAGTTCTACATCAGAACGCCGGCTCACCATTGCATTTACATTTATTCATTTAGCAGACGCTTTTATCCAAAGCGACTTACAGCTGAGGAATACAGGAAGCGATCCGTCATGAAGAGGTGAAAAATCACAAAAAGTGCCTGAAATACTAAGTTTTGGAAGTAGAGTTGTTGTTGTTGTTGTTGTTTTTGTTTTTTGAAGATGAGGTTAAGTGCTCACGGAAGAGATGAGTTTTTTTAGCTGTCTTTTGAATGTTGTCAGCGATTCTGCATTTCGGATGGAGGTGGGGAGATCGTTCCACCAGCAAGGAACAGTGAACGAAAATGTTCTGGAGAGGGATTTCATGGCTCTCTGTGGTGGTACCACGAGCCGTCACTCCTTTGCTGAACGAAGGCTTCTGGTGGGGGTGTAGACTCGTAGGAGCGAGTCGAAGTATGCGGGTGCTGAGTTTGTGATGGATCTGTAAGCAAGCGTCAACGCCTTGAACTTGATGCGGGCAGTGAGTGGTAGCCAGTGCAGAGAGATGAAGAGAAGTGTGACATGGGCCCTTTTGGGCTCGTTGAAGACAAGACGTGCTGCAGCGTTCTGAATCATTTGAAGCGTCTTGATCGCACATGATGGAAAGTCCAGCCAGAAGTGCACCATTGGCTAGCTCCTGCGTCAGCGTCGCACGCATACGTCGTGGTGCACACGTGAACAGCGTCAACCAGTGGTAAGCCGGCGTTCTGAGGTAGTGCTTTAAAAGCGCTGCACTGTAGTTACTGCGTCAACAGCGTAGGAGACTGGCACAGACGAGAAGAAATTGTTGAATAAAGTCAATATTTTTGGGGGGTTTTGCACACAAAAAGTAATTCCGTCGCTTCATAAAATTAAGGTTGAACCACTGGAGTCACATGGACTATTTTATCCATGTCTTTACTACCTTTCTGGGTCTTGAAAGTTGCAATGACGTTGCTGCCTATGGGTGGTTCAGAAAGCTCTAGGATTTCATAAAAAATATCTTAATCTGTGTTCCCAAGATGAGGGAAGGTCTTACGGGTTTGGAATGACATGAGGGTGAGGAATTAATGACAGAATTTACATTTTTGGTTGAACTAACCCTTTAAGCCCTGCAATAGGGATCTCTGACAAAAAAAAAACAAGCCTTTGTTACAACTTGATTTTCTAATATTTTCTTGGGGGAAAAATATTTTTTTTATACATGTATATTTTCCTGTGCAAAAAGCACCTCAATGCTGCTACATCACTGATAAATGGTCCTTTTTCACTGCAGAGGATGTATTGAAAGTTGTATTCCTCACAACCTGTTCTAAATGATGATTTGAACTGCGTTTTCATCAGTTTTCATCTCTTGTGTCACGCAGTGTCAGCCACGGCTTTCTACAAAGCACAGCCAGTTATTCAGTTCATGTGTGAGGTACTGGACATCCACAACATCGATGAGCAGCCTCGCCCCCTCACAGACTCCCACAGAGTCAAATTCACCAAAGAAATCAAAGGTATGTGTGCATGTGTGTTCCTGTGTTTTTATGTGTATAAGGGTTGGACAATGAAACTGAAACACCTGGTTTTAGACCACAGTCATTTATTAGTATGGTGTAGAGCCTCCTTTTGCGGCCAATACTGCATTAATTAATCTTGGGGATGACAGATACAAGTCTTTCACAGTGGTCAAAGGGATTTTGAGCCATTCCTCTTCCAGAACAGTGGCCAGGGGACTATGTGATGCTGGTGGAGGAAAACGTTTTCTGACTTGCTTCTCCAAAACACCTCAAAAATATTTAGATCTGGTGACTGTGCAGGACATGGGAGATGTTCAACTTCACTTAAATTTTCTTTAAACCATTCTGTCTTCAGTCTTGCTGTGTGTATTGGTGCATTATCATGCTGATACACGGCACATGGTCCTCCGGAATGGTTCGGTAATCCTTGGCAGCGTCTATCAAGCACAGTAGGGAATGCCATGATATTTCAGCCCAAACCATCACTGATCCACTCTGGGCAGCAACAGTCTGGGTGTTTAGCCTCTTTGGGGCTTTTCCACACCGTAACTCCCACGAATGTGAAGCTGGACTCATCAAAGAGCAATACATGTTTCACATTGTCCACAGCCCAAGATTTGCACTGTGTGCACCAATGAAACCGACATTTGGCATTGGCACGTTTGACCAAAGGTTTGGTTATAGCAGCCCGACCACGCATGAATATTGGAGCTGTTTTGGTGGAAACAGAAGAGTCGAGGTGTGAGATTTAATTCTGCAGCAAGTTGGGCAGCTGTGGTTTTGTTTTTTTAGTACCTGGACATCCATTTCAAACAGCTTCCTTTTGCGTCAACAGTTACTCTTGTTGGATGTGGTTCGTCCTACGTGGTGTATGCCAACATTATCCAACATTATATCATAGCTCTCAATACACCACAAGCGAGACGCGCACCAACAATTTGTCCTCTTTTGAACTCTCATATGTCTCCCATTATGTTGTGTGGATTGCAATAGTTTATGTACAGCTGTGCTATTGCTCTGCTAATTCAACCTTCACACTTAAATCATTGAAGATTGGCCTATATAGGAGTGACACCTCCAACACTATATTGGCCAGTGTTTCAGTTTCATTGTCCAACCCCTGTATGTGCTTGTGTCTTTCTCATTGGCTGGTTTATGTGCAGGTCTGAAGGTGGAGGTGACACACTGCGGAACCATGCGGAGGAAGTACCGGGTCTGCAATGTGACCCGCCGCCCTGCCAGCCACCAAACGTTAGTCGAACGTCTATCTATCTATCTATCTATCTATATTTATTTTAGTTATATATCTATATTTTTGTTATCTCTTTTATTTATTTAATTTAGTTATCTATTTAATTATTATTATTATTATTATTATTATTATTATTTTGTTTGTATTTTAATAAATTAAAATGAAATATATTTTTGGGCCATTAAAATGGTTTGAATATTTTTTTTTTCATGACCATTACATTTTCCTCATAATTATCATTAAACAATTTTTTACAGTTCCTAATACTTTTAATAATGATTCTTATTATAAAGTAATACTATTATTAGGTATTATAATAATTGCAAGAAAAATTGTGTAGAATGTAAAATTGGATTGTCTGCACTGTCATGTAGATTTCAAGCAGTACTATATTGCATTGTTGACCTCATCACATTGCATGCAGGATATTTGCACACTTCACACAGTATATGCATAGTATGTACTGTAGAAATAGTACAAGTAGTATGATGTAGTATGATAGCCCAAATGATTGGACTGAAGGAAGAGGATTTATGAATCCTCAGTTTAGCTCTGCTTCTTTGATGCCCTCTAGTGGTGGTTTGTTGTTTGATCAAGTTTCCTGATTTCTTCCAGGTTCCCTTTGCAGTTGGAGAATGGCCAAACTGTAGAACGAACAGTAGCTCAGTATTTCAGAGAAAAGTACAACCTGCAGCTGAAATACCCCCACCTGCCCTGTCTACAGGTGGGGCAGGAGCAGAAGCACACCTACCTGCCCCTGGAGGTGAGTCCCGTCATCCGCACGACTGTGACGCCGATTGACCACATTCTCTGTTCTTATACGGTTTGCTGTTCTCGTAGGTGTGCAACATTGTAGCAGGGCAGCGGTGCATCAAGAAACTGACAGATAATCAAACATCCACCATGATCAAAGCCACAGCACGATCAGCACCAGACAGACAGGAGGAGATCAGCAGACTGGTGAGTGTCATTTCACAAGTTTACACTTACATATAATTTATAGAGAGTAAATTTAAATGCGTATTTGGCGTGCTGTCCGGGGGGAGGGCTTTGAGTTCGGAATTTGGCCCGAACCCAGAGTACCCCCCGTGTATGTAAGTGGTTTGAACTAAAAGTGTGGAGAAGGGGTGGCGGAGGGATGCTGATAAACTGTCAATAATGGAGGTAAGACTGCTGCGTATATATACCTCTTATTGTTGATTAGCTGAGTGCTCTCCACTTGTGTCAGTTATCTGAACGTGCTCCTCCCGAACCTTGTTAATAAAACATCATTTATTGGTGCCTTTAAAGTGATGTGCACCGACATTATTTTAGTGTCATTGTGAGTAGGGATGCAACGATTATAGATTTTGTTTTGATTAGTCTGAGAAATAATCACGGTTTCACGATTATTATGCATTCATTAATTTCACAACAATGTATAAAATCACATGAACACTCTTTAGATTTTAAAGTGTTATTTTTTGCTACCCTTTGAACCAGAAATAACACAGTAACCAAATGATACAGCACAAAATAATAATAAAGACAAAAGTCCATCTCTCCCTTTGGAATTAAAGAAAGGAATTAAAGAAAGGTGACCTCTGCTCTGTAAACTTCCATGTCAGTGTGAGGGGATTAAACTGAACTGTTACTGTCACCAACTATCATCCATACGTATTCATTTCAATAATCGTTTTAATAATTCATCTAATTTTACATGTGGCCTGAGAAAGTCATATCTATTATTTTGGTTTGTTTGTTTGCGTCACTGATAAATTCAAACGTGCTTCTGCGCATGGCTGGCGCTAAGCCAGAGACGACTCGCTCAGTGCTTTTCATATATCACTATTCAACAACATAATGTTTATTTGAGGTTTCAGAGATTTAAATAGACATTTAAATTAATTACTAGCCTATATAAAAAAGACATGTATAGTTTGTTAAATTTAAATTCAATACACTGATATCTGTGGAAGCTGCAATAATAATGCTTTCAATTATAATTTGAATAAATGTTTTATTCATATCAGATACACATTGTGCATGAAACAATAAAGTGTGTTCTTCTCCCATGTTCACTGGCCACTACTATGTATTTCGGGGAAAATGGATGAATTTACGTGATGTAAACAGATCCACTGAATTGCAAACTCATCGCGTGTTATATCAACTAACGTGATCATTATAAAGGTGTTTAAATGACAACACATTCACTTCCACATATTTGACAATCGGAATATATCATAATTCATGATATAGTTAACAAGTTTGTAAATATTTTGAGTAAAAAAAAGAAAACCAAAATAAACACTGCTGGTGTAACTTTGTTTTAATTTTGTGCAAGTTGCAACCGTTCCGTTCTGTGCAAAATAAACACTCGGTGTAGCAGAGCCTTTACGGTTAATTAACCGTGACCTTTTTTTTAAGCGCGGTTAATTGAGAAATCGGTTAATCGCTGCATCCCTAATTGTTTATAGTTTTTATTATTTTGAATAGGGGTGTAACGGTACACGTATTCGTACCGAACCGTTTGGGTACCGCATAGCAACCGTCTTGCAACACCCTAGCAACCACCCAGAATACCTTAGCAACCGCCTAGCAATGCCCTAGCAACCACCCAGAACACCTTAGCAACCACCTAGTAACTCCATAGCAACCACCCAGAATACCCTAGCAACCACATAGCAACGCCCTAGCAACCACCCAGAATACCTTAGCAACTGCCTAGCAACTCCCTAGCAACCACCCAGAATACCCTAGCAACCACATAGCAACACCCTAGCAACCACCCAGAATACCTTAGCAACTGCCTAGCAACGCCCTAGCAACTACCCATAATACCTTAGCAACCACCTAAAAACTCCTTAGCAATGCCCAAGTAACCACCCAGAACACCCTAGCAACCGCCTAGCAACCACCCACAATAGTCGAGACAAACTTTGAAGTTGGCTTGAGAAAGCCAGCCAGACAGACAGACAGACAGACAGACAGACAGACAGACAGACAGACATAGATAGATAGATAGATATAATCACTCACTCTAATACACTCACTCTAATACACTCAGTCACACACTCTCACACTCACACACTCTCACACTCACACACTCACACACTCTCACACTCTCACACTCTCTCACTCACACACACACACACACACACACACACACACTCTCCCTCAGAGTGATAGATAGATGGATAGATAGATGTGTACGGTATGTTACGAGTGCAATCTTTAACAGTTAACAGTAGGCTTGTTTTACGCGCGGAACATACTTCAATCCGAGTTCCCACATAAACATATTAAGTATTCTGTCCATTTTATCATGAAATTCAAACGATAAATGCCGTTTTTGATGCTCTTTAATGTGACGTGTCAGGTTGCCGTTGAGTAGTCAGTTCAAGCGGCAGCGCGGCGCGAGTGTGAACACGATCATCTCTTCCTAAAGAATAAACATCAATCAACATCTAGAGGAATGAGGATACATTACAACTTACTGAAACGTATCATATGTCGTGTAATCGCTCGATTGATGTTTCAACGGTGGAAAGACGTCAATAAAACAGCTTGTAAACAATGTCACGTAGCATTTACAACTCATTCAGTGTCCACTGGTTAGTTCACTAGAAAAATTAACTCTTTCACTAAATATATGCACTATATTAGCCTATATATTTATTATATTCTATTAACCTGTTAGTGATGTCTTGATTATTTAATGTGTTTAAATTAATCTGTCATGAAAATGACAGCCACTGTGTATAAATGATTATATTTCAACAACGCATTGGAGTAAAAACATAATTTTATGATTAGATTTAGAAGTTAATGCAAAAACTGCCTAATGTGAAGTTTACATGTTTGCATACACTGGGCCTCATTCATGAATCTTTCGTAAATATATGAGCAAATTCTGAGTAATTTGCGAGTAAAATGGACCTTTACGAAAACTCCCCTCCGGATTCACAAACGCTTCGTATACCATGGATTCGGTAGTTAAACGTGTGTATATGAATGAATTCCAAACATTCGTAAATAGGGTGCGTGTGCACACTCATTCATAGTTAGCATAATCCCCGCCCATGAGTTACAACTACGCAAATTACTAATCTTCTGGACTTCCTTCTCAGCTTTGGCTCCAGTATTGCATACATGCTAAAGAGACCAATTGGCCATATGCCTAGTAATAAATATTCAATTATCGTGTGTCCACCAAAGCATTTTAGCCAGCTAAAAAAATGCCTGGTGCTCTTCTGAAAACGGCCAGCTGGTGGCGCTTGAAGCGTTTTACCAGCTGAGATACTTTGCTATGATACAGAATATCCATCCATGGCAGTAATGTGTTACTAGTATCAGGTAAACGGTAAGAGATTAGGAGGAAACTGCGGCTTTACCGAGCTCAACGGCTCTGGCCGAGCTGTGATTATAAACTAAACGCTATTGACTATTTAAAAAAAGGGGAGGAGTTGTTTAACACATTGAATAATGTTGCACTTCAGTGGGCCTTTAATAAAATGCTGCAAAAAAATAAAATGCGTGTAATTTTTCTGAGTTTGGTGTAAATTGATTTGTATCAGCTACAGTTTCTAGATACAATATTCTGTCAATTATTTGGCAACATAACAGCATACATAGTCAGAATGTAGCATGCATGTTAACAGTTAAATATGGTCTGAAAAATCCGCAGAGAAGTCTGGAAAAGTATGGAATTTTAAAATGGAAAACGTGTAGGGACCCTGAAGTTAAACTACATGAAAATTTGGCAACTAGCTGAAATAAAATAATTTTTTTATAATTTGTCTCAAGTAACAATTTTATTTTAGAGTTTTAGTTAACTATAATAATCCAGATGTACACTTCGGAGGATCACGTAAGATCTTCCAGCAGTGTATTAAAACCTCTCTCCTCGTGTTCCTGCTGTCCGTGTGGTCGATCTGAATGAACTCCGGTTGCTGTCTGCATTAATGGAAGTCAGCGATTTCAGAGCACTGACTTCATTGCGAGCTGATTAGCTGCGATCTGAACTCTTTACCTCGCTCCCTGCAGATTCTGACAGTCTACCATCGGTGTTGAGCTGGTAACGTGTGATTGAAGCACTGCTGCTCTTTATCCCTTATTAAAATGACAGCCAATCAGGCACTGAATCAGAGCAGCTGACTGCGTGTTGCTGTGGTTGATTTCCCGTTTAGATCTCCAAACACGAGTGGAGAGGCCGCGTGGGTGGAAAGCAACTGACAAGGCCAATGAAATGTACCAAATGAAAAAGTCTCGCTTTGAGACAGAGCTAAAAATACCACAGTTAAGAGTATTTTTACACTCCGAAGTACAGCAGGATCTGAGCTGGGATGTATCAACTTGTGGCAAGAAACGTTTCTGACAAACATCCTGTGTTTAGTCTCAGACTAAAGTTTCTTCATTTCAGAGTTTTATAAAGTCTCATATAATCTGAATTCTGGCTAATTAAAGCTGCGGATTGTAAACAAAAAAAAATTGCTACCTTAAATTAAGTACACTCAACTTGGATTAAACTGACTTAAAAAATGTATAACTTGTAAGAAAAGGTTGAAAATTGCTTAACTTATTTTTATTTTGATGAGTTCAAGCAAATGTATGTTGTCATAACTTATTGATCATATAATTATATAATTTTTTGCAGTGCAGTTTCACCATTTATTCACGCTAAATTGTTAACATATGTCTAGTTTTATTGATTTAATATATTTGTATGTTTTAAAACTGACTTATTTGAGGAAAAATAGATTTTTAGTATTATTTGTATATTATATATTATAGTATATTTTCAATTAGCCTTCATATTTAAATTTTAGTTTTAGTAAGTTTGTGCTTTTGTCTTTTTTTTGGGGGGGGGGGATTTCTGTTAAGCTTGACATTTATTTTAATTGAAATTTTTGTAATTTTAGTAATTATTTAGTAACTTATTTTATTTTAGAGTTTTAAAGTTTAGGTTTTTAATCCTAATATTTAGATTTCATTTTACTTTTAGTTAACAATAACAACACTGCTAATCAATAAAATTGCTAATTATAAACCTAATTATTGGTATCTGTTTTACTGTTGTTACTAGGGATGCACCGAAAATTTTGCCCGATATGATAACCGATAATTCTTTATATTTGAAAGCTGATAACCGATATATTGGCCGATAAATCTAAATCCAAATTTTTATAGAATTTTTTAGAGCCTGATTACAAAAACAAAAGTCTCACCATTAAAAGCCATGTCCCAAACACACAATTATGATGTTCTCATTATAATTTTATGTAGTCTATATGACAGACTTGCACAGCTGCACATGTTGCACTGAACTGTAGTGATTCCAATCATATTTCAAGCAATTCAAACCCATCATGGTGACCAGCGCACATCTGAAGTGTCTCAGCTGAAGGAAATAATACATTATTATCGGCTTTAATATATCGGTGACATTTTCTTATTTGGCCGATAACGTTAAAAATGAACATATATCGACCCGTCCCGATGTGGTGGCCGATATATTGTGCATCCCTAGTTGTTACTACTATCGCAACTAATTGGTTTAGGAATTTGAACTCATAATCCTGAGTATTAAACCTAGGTGTGTAGATTAGCCTGCACTGTTTGTGCTTCATGTATTTCTTCAGAAAATGTAAATATAGCAGATATTGGCACTAACATTATTGAGAACAGTACTGGAGAACAACTGTAACATTACAGGCAACGTAAAACACATTTTACTTCCACAATGTTGTGTATTTCTAAGTGAAGTTGCATGCTGTTTTGTTTTATCTAGATGCATTAAAACAGAATGCACTACATATTTAAAACTAAATATTTGAGACATTTTAATGTATTTACAGGTCTTCTACTGATGAATGCTCTTGCAGAATGTGTCAACAGGTGCTTGTCTGTGTATTTACAGGTGCGCAGTGCTAACTATGAAGCAGACCCTTTCGTGCAGGAGTTTCAGTTTAAGGTGCGAGACGAGATGGCCCACGTGACGGGGCGCGTGTTGCCTGCGCCCATGCTGCAGTACGGGGGCAGGGTGAGCACAGAGCACTTTATGGTACCCTTCTTTTCAATCACCCACATCTCTCTGTGTCTGTCTGTCTGTCTGTCTGTTTGAATGAATGAATAGCCTCTCCTGGAGGAACTAACAGCTCCTAATCACTGCTGCTGTGATGTTTGAAGTGTGCAATAACTCCCAGAATAAACAAGCTTGCAGTGAATTTTCTTGTTTTTATAAATGAGTTAATGAAAGGATGTTTATTATCTGTCTATTTAGTCTGAGAATGATTTATGGTTTTGTGTGATTTTTGTATATGCTATTTTAAAAGACAGGAGATTGGGGGGCAATGGTAACTTATGGTGTAAAAGTGGTTGGAGGCATTTGTAACACTTTTATATAACATTTACATTTATGCATTTGGCAGAGTTACTTGCATTGCATACTTGCGCATATATATATATATATATATATATATATATATGTATATATGTATATGTATGTATATATATATGTATATATATATGTATGTATATATATATATATATATATATATATATATGTATATATATATGTGTATATATGTGTATATATATATTTATTTATTTATATTTATATATATATTTATATTTATAGCATATATAATATTTTTTTTTTTTTTTTTTTTTTTTTGGTATTCTATATATTTGTACTCGTATGTTTTTGTACTAAAACATTGCTGTCCGGTCTATAATTGGATACTTTAATGAGATAATATTTATATATTTTAAATATCTTTCAGCCATATTGTTATTTTATTACCAGTGTTACAATCGCTCCTCAGCCATGATAAAATCTTGTACGCTACCAGCAACAATATTAGCATCTGTCATTCATGTCTTAATTCATTTTTATCAAACATCCTAGAGATAAAATAGATTTCAGCTTTAGACAGCAGCAGAAGAAAAAAAATACTGGACATTCAAAAAAACAATTTCTTTTTTTAGTTTTATTTTTTATTTTTATTAGTCTGAAATTGTTATGAAAATATAAGATGGATTTCAGCCCCCCCCTTTTGGGTTCACATTGAGCTTAAAGGGTTAGTTCACTCCAGAATAAAATTGTCCTGATAATTTACTCACCCCCATGTCAACCAAGATGTTCGTCTCTTTCTTTTTTCAGTCGAAAAGAAATGTAAGGTTTTTGAGAAAAACATTCCATATATGGATTTTTCTCCATATAGTGACTTCAATGGGGACCAACGGGTTGAAGGTCCAAATTGCAGCATCAAAGAGCTCGACATGATCCCAGCCGAGGAATAAGGGTCTTATCTAGCGAAACATTTTCTAAAAAAAAAAAAATAATAATATATATATATATATATATATATATATATATATATATATATATATATATATATATATATATATATATAATATATGCGAGACGTGGACACATATGAAGTATATGGAGAAAAATCCTGAAATGTTTTCCTCAAAAACCTCAATTTCTTTTCGACTGAAGAAAGAAAGGCATCTTGGATGACATGGGGGTGAGTAAATTCTCAGGAAATTTCAATTCTGGAGTGAACTAATGCTTTAAGGTCTATTAAGATCTACAACTATTTTATCATTAATATAGTAGAAAAATTTCAGTATTTCGTCTACAGTTTTAGTGACCCTTTTCTAAGCTGCAAAAATATTTTATTAGTATTACAATTCTATAATTCTATAATATGGCTTTTCACACTGTGCTTAACTCAGGGTTCTAAACCCCACTTTCACACGTATAATTTAGAAGCAGGTTGAGCACCGTTTTTACCCGGGGTATAAAACCTTGCTCTGGAGCAGAATTAGAGCCACTTTTGCACTGTTAACACTGCATTACGGTGCCAAATGTGTACAATGTGAAATTATACAGTGTTGGAATGTCACGCCTGGATGCTTAGTAACTGACGGCCAATCGCGTGACTCATATTCACATGCATTGTATTGTCACGGAAACACCACGTGTTGTAAACAGTAGTTTCAGCATTTAAGGGGAAAAATGTCAAATGGTGACCGAGAACATGACAATTGGACTGAAGAAGAGACCATTTCATTCTTACCTTTATAGTCCGAAAAGTCCATTCATGATAAACTTGATAGTCGGCAATATATAATATGAGGATGTGCAACGCTAAAGCCTTTATGTAAACATATCGTGTGCAGAGTTCACCCATTCAGTGGCACGGGCACCGTAAATATGCAAATAAGGACTTTAACCCAGGATTTAGGAATGTACAGTGTGAAAGGTCATATGAATACCCAGAATTAATTGTGAACACTGGGTAATTTATGAGCAATGTGAAACATGAAGCAAGATAACCCAGGATTTAGAATAGCCTTTTTTCCATTGTCGGGCCAGTGCAAACCAGGGCTTTTAACAGGCCGGGCCGGGCTAATAGCCTCGGACCTGTAGCATCGATTCCAAAACCATGCTCGGGCCAGAAGCTCCGCATCATTTCACTAAAACCCACCCGTAACACGCCTCTCTGGAACAACATCACACAAACCCATCAATTCACCAACATATGGAAGTTTTATCAGAAAACTAATCAGAAAGAAATCACTGGAAACTTGCGAGGTTGCAAAACCAACACGATAAAAGCGGCTGTTTGTTGGCATTTTTGTCATTTACTTAAAGATTTAAAACCCAAGCATCAATGTTTTATCCCCAGATTTACAATAATTATTGATACATTGATCATGATGAATTAATTTGTGTCAAGATTGCACATTAGTCAAAGAAATAAAGTGGTATTTACCGTTTTTCACAAAAGAAAGAGGACACGTGCTTATTCAGTCGCGTCTTTTTCTGTTTATTTGTAGTCACAGGACAGTATTACATCACATTTAGAAAGAATGATTTATTTATTTAAGTTGATTTATTATATGACATATGCAGAGCTAAATGTGGATATCAGACAGTTCGATATGAAGAGGCGAGATGTACTGACAGATCAAATAAATACACGATTGTGATAGCCTATATGTTTTGTCTGGTTTCTTCAAGCGGTCGTGTTTAGTATGGTAATGGTTAGCGTGCATAGTCTTTTGCATTGCATATACATATTTCTGCCTTATACGGTGATCAGAATCCACATCGGATCACAAACAGAAGTTATTTCAGACAGTGGAAACGCGACTGGCCCTGGCACGCACTAGCACGCCCACTTTTGGTCCAACAGTGGAAACACGGCCAATGACCCAGTGTGAAAAGCCCTAATGACACAGATTTCTTAAAAAAAAAAAAAAAAAACTGATTGATAAACTTGCAGTTTTAATATTTACAGATCATTTGATTTATAAGAAAATGTATAGAAATCTAGTGATCATGTGCTCAATATGTGTCATCTTACTAGCTTATGATTGCAGAATTTGTGTGTTATAATTGCCTCCGTTCTTCCATATACAGGCCTGTTTTGTGAAATGTACTTGTAAAGTTACACTCTTAATGAGTTTTTCCTTCAGTTCAGTCTAGTAATGATTTTCTCTGGGCTACTTCGTGTGTTCCAGTCATGTTGAGTTTCAGTATCAGTGGTGTTTCTGTGTGCCCTGTGTTTTTGCTCACACATGTCCTGTGCAGCAGATCAACCGTGAGCTGTCGTTACAGAATCGCACTGTGGCCACACCCAGTCATGGAGTTTGGGACATGAGAGGGAAACAGTTTCATACCGGGGTGGAGATCAAGATGTGGGCCATCGCCTGCTTCGCTACGCAGAGACAGTGCAGAGAAGAGATTCTCAAGTAAGACCCTACGTGGGGGTGTGTGGGGGTAATATTTAGATTTTTCTGATAAAAATTGTGATTGCAATGCAAACACAAAATCCAGGTGTGCTGTGCTTGTTTGTAGAGCTGCACAATATGGTCAATACGTTGTGATTGTATATCAACATGTCTATAAAATAATAATTATTGTTATTAATCATTTTAATAATACTGCAATAATTCTTGTTATTATTAATAATTATAATAATACTAATAATGATACTTAATAATAATTATAATAATAATAATATCACTAAATAAAAATATAACAATTATTAAATAAAAACAAAATAAGAAATATTGCTATTGTAATTGCAATTTGCGAATGTATCTGATAAGTTTAAAAACATATTTCAGGCTTGCTGTTTGTTTGTGGAGCTGCACAATTTGCCTAAAATTATTATTATTAATTAACAAAAGTTTAGCATTTCTAAATAAAAGCAAAATAAGTAATATTTCACGGTAAAATAAGAAAATCTTAATATTTAAGAAAAATAACAATAATAATTTTGTTTTACATTACAACTTTTACTTTGATGGAAAACCGCTGAACACAAGAACACCGTGCCGAGCTTCACTCTGAAGCGCGCATGCATTAGATTTATATTTGAAAAATATAAGCCATATGAAGATTTTGGTTTTATTTCGATTAATCAGGCAGCCCTAATCTCCGGTGCAGTATGTACTTTCCATACAAGTGTCTGAATTATGTTTTTCCCCACAGGGGTTTCACTGACCAGCTGCGTAAGATCTCAAAGGATGCTGGGATGCCCATCCAGGGTCAGCCGTGTTTCTGTAAGTACGCTCAGGGAGCCGACAGCGTGGAGCCCATGTTCAGACACCTGAAGAACACCTACTCTGGACTGCAGCTCATCATCGTCATCCTGCCGGGAAAAACACCCGTCTATGGTAAGAACGTCACACGCAGAGCCGCCCTCCTGCCGAATGCCTTCAGACTAACAAACACACGTTTGATTTGTGCAGCGGAAGTGAAGCGTGTTGGAGACACTCTTCTAGGAATGGCCACTCAGTGTGTGCAGGTGAAGAACGTGGTGAAAACCTCCCCTCAGACGCTCTCCAACCTCTGCCTCAAAATCAACGTCAAACTCGGCGGCATCAACAACATCCTGGTCCCGCATCAACGGTTTGGAACCGTTTTCTCCAGCCTTATTTTGATTAACACAACATAATCGGCTCCGCTCATTGGCTGTTTTTAAACAAGCTGCTGAATCCGATGATCGTTATCATTTATTGCAGGGATTCTCAAATTGTGCAATTAAACCCATTTGACATAAAATCAAAGTTAATGGTTAATGGTCACATGACTTGCAAGTGAACAGGTACATATTTAATCTTTTTTTTATTATTAGTTTAGGATGATTTCTGTATCTTGGCAAAAAAAATATTAAAAAAAACAAAAAATATTATTATTATTAACTATTATTATTTTTATTATTATTTTAATATGGTAGTTTTATGTGTAATTATAAGAAATGAAGACAGAAGAACACGCTATTACTGTTGCAAATATTTTGTCAGAAATGAAGACAAAAATAGGCTATTGCAATTATTTTGTCAGATATTTCTTAACATAACAACAATAGTAATAATAATAATAATACATTTATTATTATTATTATAATTATTATTATACTACAGTAGTTTTTATCTCTTAATTATCTTTATCTCTAATTTATTATCTTATAATGAAGATATAATGAATATATATAATGAAGAATATATATATTTTCTTTTACACTACAAGTTACTATACTAATATTTATGCCTTAAATTCTTAATTTTCAAGTGTTCAAACCCTGGAATACTGGTTAACTTTTACATTCCATTTAATTAATGATTTACTTTACATCAAATCAAGAACCCCTGATTGGGAAACCCTGATTTATTGACTATATTACATGCAGACAAAGCTGATTTGTAGACACTATCTAATGCAATATTCAGTTTCTGATGGTGTTAAATATGGTGGACTCATTAACGTTTGTGTGTGCTGTTTGTCAGGCCTTCAGTGTTCCAGCAGCCAGTCATCTTTCTGGGGGCGGACGTCACACATCCACCTGCAGGAGATGGGAAGAAACCATCCATTGCAGCAGTCAGTATAGCTTAGAGCTGGATGATGTAACGAATATATTAAATATACTACAACATTAGGCAACGTCATGACTATAATATGTACTTTGCTATAGGTTGTGGGCAGTATGGACGCTCATCCCAGCAGGTATTGTGCCACAGTGCGTGTCCAGAGGCCCAGACAGGAAGTGATTCAGGACTTGGCCTCTATGGTGCGAGAGCTGCTCATTCAGTTCTACAAGTCCACTCGCTACAAACCCACCAGAATCATCTTCTACAGGGACGGCGTATCTGAGGGCCAGTTTAGACAGGTGCGGATTCAATATATATATATTATACCGATATATTGGCCTATCACTAGTTCCATGTTCATTTGAAAATCAAACATGTTTCTGCTCACAGGTGTTGTACTACGAGCTGCTGGCCATTCGAGAGGCCTGTATCAGTCTGGAGAAGGAGTACCAGCCCGGCATCACATACATAGTGGTGCAGAAACGGCACCACACGCGCCTCTTCTGTGCCGATCGTAATGAGAGGGTGAGCAATCTCAGAGCAATCTCTCGCGGCTCAGTTCATTAAACGGTTTGTTCTTGGACTGAACACACATGGTGAATTGCAGCCTGGGACAGACACAGCGGCTGACACACAGGACTTATATTTACCAGTGTTATATTAGTATTATATATAAATGTTAAGGTTTGAACACTCAAACGTTTAAGACATAAATATTAGTATTGTAAATAGTAGTGTAAAACTTTTTAAAAATGTATAATGTCCAACAGTTTTTTTTCTATTTTCCATTTTCTTTTTAATTTCAGTTAAAGCCTATTTTACAAATTTTTTGGTGTTTTTGTCATTTGTGTTATTTTATTTTAAATGTCTATATAGTGTTTATTCATTTTTGTTTTTTTATTACATCAAGTGTGCAATGAGAAATGTTGCCTTGTCAAGTAGCTGAAATAAAACGAGTTCAAGTATTTTAATATTAAGTTCTTACAATTAGAGATAACACTACTGTATAATAATAGTTATAATAATAATAATTCATGTTTTATTGTTATTGTGTGTGTGTGTGTTATACTATTTATTAATAGTTTAAATTAGCTTTTATTTTTGTTTTGTTATTTTAGAATTGAGAGACTATTAAAGTTTTTTTTTAAAATATATTAATATTTTTCATTTTGATTTTACTGTTTTTTTCATATGTATTAGTTTTTTTTATTAATTTTTTTTTAGTTATTTTAGTACATAAAACAAGTTTAAATATTTCAATATTTTAGTTACCTGAGTATAATAACCATTTTTATTTAGCTAAAAAATTGTTTTAGTTGTAGTAATTTTAGTACTTAAAATTAAAAAATTAAAAATGTAGCATTGGCAACTAACTGAAATAAAATAAACAGTTTTTAATGTAATATTTTATATTTAATTCAGCTTTTTTAGTTTTAGTCAACAATAACAATAGCATTAGCACAACTTTTTAGAAAGCATTTTTAAGATGATGTTGTTTTGCGTTTTTAAATGAAATTTATTTCCCGCACAGGTGGGTCGCAGCGGAAACATTCCTGCTGGTACGACAGTAGACACGGATATCACGCACCCCTACGAGTTTGACTTTTACCTCTGCAGTCATGCTGGAATACAGGTACAGACAAACACATCCTCACAGCCTGAAATGTCACTTCCTCCCGTCTCTTAAGCTGCCCTCTGGTCTGGTGTTGCGTATTATACAGCTCTTTGTTCACTCGACAAATGATTTTGCACGCAGATTTGGATTTATCAGCGCAAAGAGCTGTTATGTAATCCAGTACGGACTCTTCTGTGTATAAAAGGCTGAATGTCACAACATTGTCAGGTCACTCTAAAACATCCTAGTGCAACAGCCCTGACAATTTAAAGACATCATCAAACTACAGTATTGTACAAGATGTTTTTGAAGGCCTTGAGCTTTCGGCATGAGTTTGATTTTTCTTCCTCTTGTCTTCCTCGTCTCAGGGCACTAGCCGGCCCTCCCACTACCATGTCCTGTGGGACGACAACTGCTTCACTGCTGATGAGTTCCAGCTGCTCACCTACCAGTTGTGCCACACGTACGTGCGCTGTACCCGCTCCGTCTCCATCCCTGCGCCAGCCTACTACGCCCACCTGGTGGCCTTCCGTGCCCGCTACCACTTGGTGGACAAAGAACACGACAGGTGTGTGCCATTGTTTCAGGATAGCACTATTACTGGTGATGTAGCTAAAAAATTATGCACTGTATTGTGAATTTTCAATATATTTCTCCAGTCCCACCAGTATTTTTTGGGGTATTTTTTGCGATCAAAAGAACTGATTTTGTGTCTGTAATTTCCAAACATTTGTGATGTTTTTTTATTATTAGGATACCACATTTACCATATTTATGTTGTTGTCAACAAAACAAAATGCAGAAAGCTTTTAAACAAGATATAGTTTATATTTTTATATATCAAAGCAGCAAATAGGACAAATACAATAGAAGCGCTTTAAGTTTTCAATTAGGTCTGTTTAGTATCCAGTTAGAAATACTACAGAAACCGAATAATCAAATGTAAAATAAAACACTGCATGGTCTTCACCGTATGAATGAAATATATTCAGTCAAGAGCAGTGAGAGATTTTTCTCTTACGGCTGCACAAAATTAATTTGAGTAAAACTAATTGTAGCCATGTGACTTTAGCGTGATCCATGTAATGATGTGATAATTCTTGTATTAAAATAACTCCTGCAATAAGCATTGTAGTCAGGCATTGAGAAAGGTCACGTAAGTGAAACGTTTGCCGTTGTTCAGTAAAGCCGTGGCTTTTATCTAACATTTAGTGTCTTTCTTTTTCATTATTAGAGTGTGTGGGCTTCTTTTTGCATTGTCTAGTAAAATTGAAACGCCATTTTTTGATTGTAGTAAATGTTGCTTTTGTTTTCACCCTAAATTGCAAGTGTTTTTGCGGGTCTTAAAAAAGTCTTTAAAAAGCCTTAATTCACCCTTACACAAATTAAGGCCTTAAAAAGTCTTAAATCAGAGCAGAAACTGTTTAATTCATAGTCATGGCATTAAATGTTGCATTTAAATGTCCAAACATCTACTTGTAAAATATCTAAACATTTACTTGATTTCATTTTTCTCAATTCATTTTGATCAATTTGACAGAAAATGATATCATTTTTTAAACTCTTAACTCATTATGTTTCTCCTTAGATGTTTATGTTTAGAGAACATGCTGTGTTCCCTTGTGTTTACTTAAAAAGTCTTAATTTTACCTTCTTAAAAACCTCCAGGAGCCCTTTGCAAATAATGCAGGATTGCAAAAGATGTGGCATTTTGGTAATTTTTGTATTGTGTTCTGCGAACTGCCTTCTGTAACACAGTCTTCCTCTTTTTTCAGTGCCGAGGGCAGCCACGTCTCCGGGCAGAGCAATGGCCGGGATCCCCAAGCGCTGGCCAAAGCTGTGCAGATTCACCACGACACCCTGAGGACCATGTACTTTGCCTAAGCCAGCTCACATCAAGCCCACGTTCGACTAGTCATGCACACGAAACCGACAACCACATACACACGCAGTCACACCTCCCAAAAGCCTGTGCGTCCCGAAGGGTCGATCTCTGTGGCGATGGAAGCACGGCTCAGCCCGACACTGTGCAGCAGGATGAGGAAGGCCTGCTTTAATTCCACACGTGGACCTCGGCGCTATTATGCAATATTAAACCAGCCAACTGAGGCCGTTCTGTCATATCCCCTCCAAACCCTCGACGACAACCAAAAGGGAAGCCCGTCTATATCCCCGCTCCTCTTCCTGTCTGTAGACGTAACGTTTAATTACTTCCCCTGCCCGTCACGCCTTGTACCTCAACGTTTTCTAACAGCACTTTTTCCCCCTTTTGTCCTCCCCCTTCCCCCAAAATGAGATTCGAAAGGAAGCAGATGGAAAGACTGAGTTCGGAAGAAAGGAAGTTTCGGGGATAGAGGCGTCACACGCTCTTACTAGCAATTTTCTCAATGTACTTTTCTCCCGTTCTCAATTATTTTTGTAGCCAATGGTGACTTAACTACGTGTTAAAGTGTCAGTCGTGAAGAACCAATTGTGCGTTAGCGTTTTGAAACAGAAAAACAAGCTTTTATTGTTAGAAAAGTGCCATTGCCGAGCGTAAAGTCCTTTATGACGTACCCCGCCAGGGGGGCAGAAAGCTGACCGTTGATTTTTAGAGCAAATGTTCCCATTTTACGCTCAGTAATATCTACCTGGCCTGTGAGCTTTCATGTACTACAATGCAAAGTGATCATGTTTTGATATGCTTTTTCTTTCTTTTTTTAACACCCAAATTCCCTCCAATATTTATTTGTCTTGATCAATCGCAGCTCCTAGCAGATTTGTCTTGTTCACTTCCCTTCTGCACTTTGTCTCAATTTAAAATGCTTAGTCCGTGTTGTGTGACAGATCATAGTTTAGTGCAATAATCCATTCGCGGGATGAGAATACCTCCTGTGCAAAGACTTACGGTTCGCTGGAAGTCCGTAGTGGTGAAAAAGGCATCATTGCTGTTGGTTTTTCAGGTGGAGGTGTGGCACTTTCATAGTTTTGTGAAAGTAGAGGCGATGAGTGACCATAGTGTGTTAACAAGTGCCTGCAAGAAATGCTTGATGTTGGGGAGGTCGAAAAGAAACGGATAGATGTTTTCGGAAATAACGAACGCACCTCATCTAGTCCAAACAAGGGCACAGTTGTGACCACATTCGACTGTACGGCCTTAACAAAATCTCTTAAAATGCGAGGAGCCAGAGTGGCTTCAACTCAACGTTAACGTCTTGGTTTTCACTGCCCTGCCTGTTCAAAGGATTTCGCTGCTATTGTACTTGTTAAAGTCAGACTGGCGGGTTCATGCTTCGGTTTTGCCTAAGCACGAGGGACCGATTGGCAGCTCTGGGCCGCGTGTCAAAGGAGAAGCTCTCACAGCACCTGATGTGTGCTCGTTCACTGGAGGGCCACTAGGGGTCAGTATAGTATTTTACTTGAAGAGTGCATCTTGGTGCAGTGAGCGTTGGGTGCCTTACCGTCTCTCTGTGCGCCATCTGAAGCATGTCCAGCTGTTTAAAGGTGATAATCTGCACTAAACAATGCGTAATGCATGGTGCTATTAGGTGCGGCCCATGGCGGCATCAGCGATTGGCAGAGACTTAATGTGTAAAGATGGGAACATGGGATGCATAAATGGTGCTGGTTGCATATATTTCTCTCACTCCGAGGGGGAATTTCTCATCAGGACAGACATTTGGTCGTTTTGTGTGTTTGTTGTTTGTTTTGTTGATTTGCATTTGATTTTATTGCATAGAATGGTACAGCACTGTGGCCAGTCAGAATACGATTACGGTCAATTGCACAAAGAAAGTGGAAGATTTTAATGCATAGCCTAATTATGACTTTTCAATAACAATTTCAGCCCTTTTTAAAATCCAGAACTCTTTATGCAATCAGATGTTTGCTTTTTAAATTCTAAAGTATGAATAATCGCCTGTTAAGAATGAAACTAACGCAGTGGGATGTTATTTAGAGGGTTTTCTGCTGGGATTTTTTAAAAGTGTGCATTAGAGGTCGGACCTGTAGAGGAAGGCCATCAGGCCTGTCAAAAGTGGTTTAAGTGAGGCTGTAAGCATCAAAACAGCAGCTACTGAAATTGCGCCCTTTTTTATTTTACCTTCCCTAATGAAACCACTATTGGTGCTTCAGAGCCTTGGAAGTAAAACCGTCTGTGTGCGGATGCCAAACAGCTATCAGTTTAAGAAGCAATCTTGATAAGGTGTCATGCAATTTTATTTTTGTGTAGTTTTAACTTCAAATATATATATATATATATATATATTTTACTAACCCTTGCCTCTTATTTAGGCAAGAAATGGATAGTTCGGTTATAAGTGATTGTCATTATTTACTCACCCACATGTTGCATGACTTTTCTATCGCTGAACGTGGTGTTTTAAAGGGCGTTTGAGCTGCTGTTATATCAGTGAATAATTTACAGTCATTTTGGAGCTTGCTACACTGTAAAAAAAGTGTTTGTGATGCCTTAAAATTTTAAGTTCAGTCAATTTAAAAAGTGAAGTTGTACTAAGTGACAACTTGGATATTTGAGTTGACTAAACTTAATATTTTAAGGAAGCACAAACTTACTTAAAGTTGAGAAAATTCAGTCCATTTTTGCTGCATAAGTCAACAGCTTTAGACGACGTTCTGTGAAATTGCTTCTTATGAAAGAAGTGAATGTTTGAGCGATATGAAGGTGAGAAAATGCTTATGTAATTTTTTCATTTTTAGCTGAACGATTCTTCAAAGCGACAAACCGGTTTAACCGAAGACTGTACAGAGTGTTAGTGTTGTATCGGCAGTGGAGGGAGTAGCTGTGGTAGCAGATGTTGTTGCAGGGAAGGCGGTCGGTTCGTAGCAGAGTTTGAGTTCGTGAGTTTGTTGCCTGACCTGGCTTCCGTTATCCATAAACCTAGAAGCGAAGTCAAACAGCCACTGCCCAGTCAGACGGCGTATTTTCTCCTCTCCTCTCTCGTCTTTTAATTTCGAGCTTTTTGGGAGGGTCTTCTTTTAGGGTCTAAAACGTAACACGAGTTCAGAGTTCATAGAAAGTGCCTTTCCTCATGATGGTGCTGAATAATCTGAGACTAAAGTGAGAAATCAAAGAGCATATTAGTCTTATTCTTACCTTGAAGAAGGTGTTGCACACATGCAAACACGCACGAACACATTTTTATCTCGATCGGGAGGCTCGGTGCCTCTTTATATATTCAGATATTATAGTGACGATGATATATGCCAAGTATACGAGCGAACGGTTCTGTATCATACTGTATTAGGAGTCCGGACCAATGCAATGGAAGCGTTCTTATAGGTGAATGTGCTATCTTTAGATAGGGGGCAGAGCGGACACTCATATGACACAGCCTGACCCTGGACAGGAAAGCCTAGCACAGCACTTTAAAGACTGCCACCTAAACAAGGAAACAAAGTCACAGTGCTTTGCTCTCCTTTTCCTTTTCCCCCCATAAGCCCTTTTTTCATGTACTCCAGCAAAAGTCTCTAGCTCTTGAAATCTTTGCTGAGGGAAACTTGAGCGAGATTAATTGAGGTTTACACAAGGCTCCGGTGACGTCTTTTTATTGCCGTGACTGATCGATCCCTCTCAATGTGCAATGGCCCGTATAAACCTACATACAGTATATGTTTTAAACATGAGATTGACCCCCATGGCCTGTATTTTGTCACATGGGTGCCCGTTGGTCCAGGAGGATATACCTCGATGTAGATCTCAAAACACTGCACCTCATTTACCTTGGTATGCTGCAAATGTTATAGTGAATGGGTGAATCTCTCGAAAGAACACGTCCTGCTCACATTTCAAGACCGACAGAAGAAATTGTTTTGCATGACAAAAATGAAGCCTCATTTTTTTGCATTTTGACAGTGAAACAAATCCCCCCTCCCCAAATTCTGAAGCATTTGTACACCACAGTAATAATTTATGCTGATTTAATAATTAAAATTTAATACTGCAAATCGTTCTGTCACTATTGAGATTGATGGGAATTACAAGACTGGGAGAAATGTGCTTAATTGTTATGAAAATAATGCAACAATTGTATTTGTTGCTATAATATGCTTCAATTTTGTCATGCACAATATAATTTCTAAAGTAAGTATATTTTCCATAATGAAAATTAAGCCTTTTTTTTGGCATTGTGACAATATTTTTATGACTATTAAATGCATCTCCAAATTCTCATTATGCAAAAAAATATTAAAATGTATTCATACATCATGGTAGTATTTGTTGCATTGCTTTTCATTTATGCTGATTTAATATAATACAGCAAATATCATTCTATCACTATTGAGATGGGAATTGCAAAACAGCTCAAAATGTTGGGGAAAATGTGAAAATAAAGCAAATAATGCAACAATTATATTGGTTGCTATAATATGCTTCAATTTTGTCATGCACAATATAATTTCTAGTGTACGACACACCAACATCACAAAACAAAAACAAGCTATTCGATTTTGCATGAAGAAAATGAAGCCTATTTTTTGGCATTGACTATTTTTATGACAATTAAATGCATCTCCAAATTCTCATTATGCAAGTAATAATAATATTATTAAAATGTGTTCATATATCATGTAGTATTTGTTGCATTTCCTTTCATTTATGCTGATTTAATGTAATACAGCAAATATCATTCTATCAACATTGAGAATGATGGGAATTACAGAACCGCTCAAAATGTGCTTTATTGTCGTGAAAATAATGCAAGAAATGTATTGGTTGCTATAATATGCTTCATTTTTGTCATGCAAAATGTCATTTCTAGTGCACAACACACAAATAAGCAATTATATTTTGCATAAAGAAAATGAAATTATTATTTTTATGACAATTAAATGCATTCCCCCCTCTCCAAATTCTCATTATGCAAACAAAAATATATATAATATTAAAATGTATTCATATATCATGTAGTATTTGTTGCATTGGCTTTCATTTATGCTGATTTAATGTAATACAGCAAATATCATTCTATCAACACTGAGAATGATGGGAATTACAGAACCGCTCAAAATGTGCTTTATTGCCGTGAAAATAATGCAAGAAATATCGGCTTCGTTTTCCCTGTGCAAAATATGTTTCTTTTTGATTTTGGGTTGGATATGTTCTCTTGAGATTCATCCAGATATTACGTTGATTACAGTATATTGCTTGACTAATGCCTGACAACAATATCCTTAACAATTTTAGAGCAAGAAGTCTAATTGTTAGAAAACAAGTTGTTTTCAAATCATAACACGTATCTTTTTCTTATTTTATTGAGCCAACTTTTTATTTTGTTGTCCTATTTAAATGTGTTTTGTTTTTTTTCTTTTAATATATTGGAAATATATATGGGAAATATTTAACGGTGTATTTATTGAGGGAGTGCTTTCGCGGCTGGAGTCTCCGCATCGTTGGCCAGAGTCACGGGGGGGCGAGTTGGGGGTCGGGGGTCGGACGCCCTCGACGTCATCCTCTCACAAGCACAACCACAGAGTGGGCGGGGCCGGCACAAGCCTGAAGTGTTGGATGACATCACTTCCTCCTTGCCCTTTTGACTAGATCGTCCACCTCATTCTTCAGCTCTCCAGCGAAGAGGCTCGTCGCATCCCACTCGTTGCATCTCATCTCTTTACGGGACGGAGAACCACACTGACTTTATTCCAAAAAGATAAAAAGCTGATTGTTTTCATCCAGAGCTGCTAAACTCTTAGCCATACACGTTTCCCTGGAAGGATGTTTGATGCGTCCGGTGCTTTAAGTGGAGTCGAGAAGCAGATACTGCTATTTGTCCTTCATCATTTGCTTGAGTTCAATTGTCTTCGTGCCAGAGAGGGGGTCCCATTCCACTCAGATATATATAAATACATATATATATGAGCCTCAGCCTTAACTGTACTCTTTTGTTTTTCCGATTCGACTTGAGACGTCTGTCAAACGCCTTAGTTGTGCGTAGAGAAGCATACTAACCTCTTATGTGGCATCTCGGTTCTCTTTTAAACCACTAACTGCGGCGACGAAAGCGTAATCTCATGGCTTCGAGATTCGAAGTCTGTATTTCAAACGGTCATGTTGTCATTTTCCAGGAGGACAGAGACACGGAGATCCGGGCGAAGTTGCTCTGAAATCGCTGAATGGCGAGTGTCGATTTCCTAAAAAAAAAAAAATGTTTACAAAACGGTTTACTGCAACGCAAAGCTCCAGCATTCCAAAAAAAAGACTGTGAACCATCGGATGCAAACGTACGGCGAGTCTGTCCATCCTCCGTCTCTGTCATTTCACGTCTCGTGTCTCTTGGTACTAGAGGTCGCCGATTTCCATTGCTTGCGAAAGAGCCAAAGTTCTGCCGTTCCTTTCCGTGCGAGTCGGGATGTGTCTCCGGGATCTCCGTGGCTCTGTCCTCCCGTCTCTCCTCTCTCCGTGTTTGCAAAGAGTCTCTCTAATGTACCAAGGGATCTTTCTTTTACTTTGAAATGTCTTTCTTTGTTTAATAATACTCTCTTTGTAGATCAATGGCCTTTTAGTGTTGCTTTGCTTCAGTTTGGAGTGTATCTTTCACTAATACTTGCAATAAAAAGCTTTGCTTTTGAAACACATTGGCTTCGTCCATTTCATCCGTTGCATTGGAGATTGAATCACCACATTTATTTTTGGATGTAATGTCTGTCGATTTAGGATTATGTGAGCTTCACCTCTTCTACATCAACAGAATGGACCAAATAAAACCCTTAATATGCATTAAGACAACCTCACATGATGTCCAGTCAGCTTAGACTGTTTCTAATGAGTGTAAATGTCTCAACTCCTGGCTGTCTGTTCAGAATAGATGCATACTGCACTAAATTCTACCTTTTGTGTATTAAACACTGCACATTATGCAACAAATGTTTTTTTATAAAGTAGCATGCAACATTATCACATGATCTCACTGTGCATGTTTAATTCAGCGAGTGTTTCCCGTTAACTTATTAATATTCTATCCAATTTTGTTTTACAACATTTTATCTTCTGGCAATCGCTTCGATTAATGAATCAATGATGCATTTAAATAAAAATGGAAGGTCAGTTATACATGTTTTTTTTTTTTAAACATTTAAACCGTATTTAGTAATTTTAGTTTTAGTAGTTTTAACACTTCTATTTTTTGTAATTTTTCACCTTTTATATTTTATTTCATCTCAGCTTTTAAATTACTGAAAGCGATTTATAATAGTTTTAGTTATCAAGAACAACACTAATAATAACAGTACAAAATAAAACTATTGTGAAATATAAAATGAAAGCTGTGAGAAATAGTCTGAACTTAAGCAGCAGATATTAGAGTCCCCCTGTGGTGGAAGTCAAGCTTCTAATATTGTTTATATGTCTCTGTGGTGTTTTTAATATGCTTTCCGACAAACAATGTGCAAATTCATAATGTGAGTATTTTCTTCTTAAAGGGTTAGTTCACCCAAAAATGTAAATTCTGTCATTAATTCCTCACCCTCATGTCGTTCCAAACCCATAAGACCTTCGTTCATCTTCAGAACACCAATGAAGAGCTTTCTGACTCTCCATAGACAGCAATTTAATGAACACTTTCAAGGTCCAGAAAGGTAAAGACATTGTTAAAATAGTCCATGTGACTCCAGTGGTTCAACCTTAATTTAATGAAGAGACGAGAATACTTTTTGTGCGTAAAAACAAACAAAAATAACGACTTTATTCAACAATTTCTTCACGTTTGTGTCAGTCTCCTACATTGTTGATGTAGTAAATACAGTGCAGTGCTTCTGAGTTACGCCAGAGACACCAAAACACCGGCTTACCATTGGCCGAAGCTGTTCTCGTGAACACAACGACTGTGTGTGTGTGATGCTGACGCAGGAGCTGACCAACCTAAACTGCGTAGGAGACTGACACACACGTGAAGAAATTGTTGAATAAAGTCATTATTTTTGTTTGTTTTTGCGCACAAAAAGTATTCTCGTTGCTTCATAACATTAAGGTTGAACCACTGGAGTCACATGGACTATTTTAACAATGTCTTTACTACCTTTCTGGGCCTTGAAAGTGGTCATTGTGTTGCTGTCTATGGAGGGGTCAGAGAGCTCTTGGATTTCATCAAAAATATCTTCATTTGTGTTCTGAAGATGAACGAAGGTCTTACGGGTTTGGAACGACATGAGGGAGAGGAATTAATGACAGAATTTACATTTTTGTCTCAAAAATGTAAATCGGTTTGAGCGGTTTGAAATCGCTGGTGTTTCTGACGTCACAAACTACCTTGCAACCAATCACGTTAACGAGTGATCGTCAACGAGTGGATCTCTGAGTGCTGCGAGTGAGTGGAGGCAGGGATAATTTGCATATTCATAGAACCGCGTATACTAATGCTGCCGGTTTTAAATATGTCATGTTGTATGTTGATGTATGTAAATATGTTGATCAAAGATGAGTTTTAAGGGATAAAATAATTGACTACAGGGGGACTTTAAAATCCTATTGCAGTGATGGATAAAGTGAGCCAGACGCTTATGAAGAAGTGGCGTGTGCGTTCAGCCCGTCATATCTCGTGAGTATCCCTTTAAGGTCAGTGGAGGGCCCGTTATGTGTGATGAATTGCGTTGCTCTTATCAGTTTTGTGTCGGCTGTCGTCCTCCTCACGAGCACCGGAGGAATTTCACTGTGACAGACGGAGCTCCGCTGTGGCCCGCAGCTCCACCCTCATCTCATCGCATCAGATTGAAGCGCCTCGTCTGGCAGGGTCAGTGTGTGGAGGCGAAAACTTCTGTATCAGATTCTATAGCGCTAATTGGCTGAACTTCCAGCTGTGTTTGAGAGAGCTTTTGTCTCTCTGGAAGAATCTCAAAGCTGGATTAATGCTTCTCCGGGACTGTTTGACAAGCGCTCTTCATGTTAGCAATAAGCTATTGTGTGGTAGAAAATACCCGCGAGTATGCTAGTGCAGCTTTCAATAGAGAACAAGAGAGCTGAATCTAACGATAATGATACGGAACAAGGACAATATGATAAAAGCGTAAATTAAAGGAATAGTTCACCCAAAAATGAAAATGATCCCATAATTTACTCATCCTCAAGCCATCCTAGATACACTATATTGCCAAAAGTATTGGGACACCCCTCCACATCATTAAATTCCACGTGATAGTTGCCACCTGTGCAATAAGTCCATTCGTGAAATTTCCTCACTACTAAATATCCCACGGTCAACTGTTAGTGGTATTATAACAAAGTGGAAGCAATTGGGAACAACAGCAACTCAGCCATGAAGTGGTAGGCCACGTAAAATCACAGAGCGGGGTCAGCGCATGCTGAGGGTCACAGTGCACAGAAGTCGCCAACTTTCTGCAGAGTCAATAGCTACAGACCTCCAAACTTCGTGTGGCCTTCAGATGAGCTCAAGAACAGTGCGTAGAGAGCTTCATGGAATGGGTTTCCATGGCCGAGCAGCTCATCCAAGCCTTACATCACCAAGTGCAATGCAAAGCGTGGGATGCAGTGGTGTAAAGCACGCCGCCACTGGACTCTAGAGCAGTGAGACGTGTTCTCTGTCTGCAATCCGATGGACGAGTCTGGGTTTGGCGGTTGCCAGGAGAACGGTACTTGCCTGACTGCATTGTGCCAAGAGTAAAGTTTGGTGGAGGGGGGATTATGGTGTGGGGTTGTTTTTCAAAATTATCCCATGATTTACTCGCCCCCAAGTCATCCGAAGTGTATATGACATTCTTCTTTCAGACGAACACAATCAGAGTTCTATTAAAAAAAGTCCTGGCTAATCCAAGCTTTATAATGGCAGTGAATTGTTGCCTCGTTTCCATAAAAGTGCATCTATCCATCATAAAACTGCTCCACACAGCTCCGTGGGGTTAATAAAGGCCTTCTGAAGCGAAGGGATGCGTTTGTGTAAGAAAAATATCCATATTTTAAACTCTATAGACTAAAATAACTAACTTCCGGTGGTCAGCGGTCAGCGGTGCGCAAGTCGACTTGTGCTAAAAGAGTAACCCCCGACGCTACGTTTTGTTTTGCTCTATCCTCTGCACTTCTGTGTTCATCAATACGCAAGGGTTCAAGGGTCAAGGGTTATCCTTTCGCCGTAAAACGATGCGTACGGCAATCCGCCGGAAGTTAGTTATTTTAGTCTATAGAGTTTTAAATATGGATATTTTTCTTACACAAACGCATCATTTCACTTCAGAAGGCCTTTATTAACCCCTGGAGCCGTGTGGAGCACTTTTATGATGGATAGATGCACTTTTATGGACTTCATAAACAAGGCAACAATTCACTGCCATTATAAAGCTTGGAAGAGCCAGGACTTTTTTAATAGAACTCCAATTGTGTTCGTCTGAAAGAAAAATGTCATATACACTTAGGATGACTTGAGGGCGAGTAAATCATGGGATAATTTTCATTTTTGGGTGAACTATCCCTTTGAGTTAGTCTAGTCTTCAGTATCCACTTTTGAATTATAAAGTCTAGTCCAAATTGCAGATTATTGTGGTCAGAATTGACAGTTTAAGACTGACAAAAAGTGACCAATCACATCTGAAATATCTGATTGCTACAATATGTTGATTTCATGGACTATATATATATATAAAAAAATCAACAGCACAGACATCAGTGTGTCATCAATAGCACTTATGAATTCTTTGATGCTTTTGGTGGTTAGTTGGTTTGTTTCTCAATTTATTAATATGAGACAATGGCCAATTATATAATTTAGTGGCCATCATATTACTGTCAGAATGTCACACAAGTATTTCAAGTATATATATCAAGTATTTCAGAAAAGAGCTTATTAACGATTAACGAATGCTAGGCTAATTTGGGTATATAAACATGTTTGTCAATAAATATCTATCTAATATTATACAAAACCATCTCTAAAGCATGGCTCAATAAAGTATAAAAGGGTATTCTGAAAGCTTGAAGTGAGTGTCAGTCCATCAGCTGTGGTCAGTGTTTGTACGAGTCTCACAGATCCTCTTCATACGGCTCTCTCAGTCTCTCCCTTCTGGTGTGGCCATGCCTGCGTCTCCTGCAATGGAGGAAATGGGACATTTGTGAGAAAACTGACTAGAAGAAGTCACTCTTGTGCACTTCATGTGCTAAAAACTTGAATTGGATAGTTCTTATAATTGAACAGGGTTCAAGTGCTTTAAGGCCTTTAAGCACATGCGTAAAACGTAAGAGTAAGCATAAGAGACCATTTACAGCAAAAACAGGCGATTTACTAAGGAAATATATGTTTTAAAGCTTTTTAACAGTTATCGAGGTAGAGCCAAAAAACTAGGACTAGTTCGCAAAAGTAGGTTTTTTAAATAATCTCCAATATTTAACAAATGATTTGATTGACAGCAGCAGCCCTAGACACAAAGTTGCTCAGAATGAAGAGTTCTACCATATGGCATGAATGTTGTGAGCGAAAAATCGTGATATACAATCCTTTACACGTGAAAAACGATATTGACAAAAAAATATATCTATATTTTCTGGGATTTTATTTAACGATAATTGGACGATATATTATGGGGACTTGTACCTTTATAAAGCAATTTTTTCTAACCTAATTATATGCATGTATCATTTGTGTCAAATTCTTACATTTAATTCAAATTAAATTCTAATAATAAGGGCCGTTTTAGTGTTTTTTTCCATTTTATAGTGCCACCAAGTGGCCACTCGCCACATCTTTTTTCACGCAACCACAAACCGAGCCCATACATAGACGTACCAATCTTGGGGAAATTCTCTCACTCCGTTCAAGAGGTATAGCCGTTTTAGTAAAAGTGGCCACGCGCACTCCGAACGTTTGTCTTGGCATCGCGGATGTGAATCGAAATTTCTACTTTTTTCTAATATATTTACTGATCAGACTCCAGAGAATCTTTCTGCACTGGTTTGGTTCTGATTGGGTGAGAAAACCTAGGAAAACTTGGCAAAAGTAGGTTTTTCGATAAATCCAAAATACCCAAAAATGACGATCAAATCAGAGACGTGCGTTTTGAGCCAAGGATTCCAATGATATAAGACATGAGCCTGCGACAAACGGTTTAGGAGTTATAAGCCATTAGGTACTTTTGATCAGGCCGATTGGGGCAAGCCTTGGTGACGTTGTAGATGGGATGGGAACTACTATCCCTCAAAGTTTCAACTCTATGACTTCCGGTTTGGGGAGAATGTTGATCCTTGGAAACTCTAACAATTACAATAAGGTTTCAGTAAGCAATAAGGTTGACGACATAAATGCATTATCAAACTCAAGCTGCATATTTCTGCTTTTAAGCCTCACAGATTCCCACTGTAAATGCATTACTGTACCAGTGACTTTTAATAATGTTTCATAAATAGTAACTAAAACATGGCTTGCGTTTAAACGCACCTCCACAGTAGAAAGGCCAGAGATGCGGCTACGAGCACCAGCAACAGCAGCAGAAACACAACGACAGCGCTCATGCTCCTGTTTGTGCTTTTACACGGCTCTGAAACACACACACACACACACCTCATTCATCAACCTTACAGATGTTACATGCTCATATGAAAAGTAATTGTGAATATTTTCCTATCATTCATGACACCGATGCTGAGCGCCATACCTGCGGTGTATGTGGCCGAACTGTGTCCCAGTCTGTTGCTCACCACGCAGGTGAAGTGTCCGCAGAAGGTGCCGGAGACGTACAGAGACGTTCCATCTGCCGAAACCTGGCCCACTTTCTCCGTCACGGCCACTTTCTCATGCAGCCACGAGAAGGATGGTTCAGTTCCCCAGGCCTCCATACAGTGAAGAACGGCGTGAGACACATTCACCATCACTGACACGTGATTCACTGCCACTGACACACACATGAAACCCAATCAATTACTGGAGAATTATATAGAATTTTTTAATTAACCTTGGTTAACTTCAAATTCAAGGACCTTGGACCTTTGCATTTATTTTTGGCCATATGACAGAGATCAGGGGTCCGTTCTTCGTACGTCGCTAACTCAGTTAGCTGGATTTGATTGTTAACGATTTGGCATGATCTTGGATTGTTTGGTTCTTCGACGCTCATCCGGGGGCCTGTACCATGATGGTAGTTTAACAAAGGTTACAGGATTAGTTTTGAGTTGACAAAACCAAACCAATCCAATCCGGCTTTGTTGGTACCATCATGCTGATCATCAGCTTTCTCTGTCAACTCAGGCTTTGATCCCGAGTTGGTGGAGCGCGCGCACAGGAAAGTGTGACATCAGCAGTGAACAGCCAATCACATGCCTTTCAACACAGAGAGCGTGTGATTCACTTCTCACGAGAGAGCCGACGTGATTCAAAACTCTTTTGCCGAAGATTAAGAGATTGAAGTATATAAAGAATTTAAATGCATTTAGAAGTTAAAAATAAAGATAGATAATAAAAATAGAAGATAATCAAAATAAAGAAAATATCTTGCTATCAGTGTATAGTCAGTTTATATAGGTATGTAAGGTCACATTTTTAAAGCTTTATTTATTCTGCAGCTTATTACATATTATCAGTATATATTAATTTTCATTTAAACTAAATGCTTAATAATGTATAAACTAAAATTGCTTGTGTGTAATGGATTGTGTATATTAATTTTATATATCATTATATAAATCATATAAAATTATTATATTAAGTAATTCTCATTAAAGCCAGACAATATATTTTTTTATCATATAGTGACCTTTAATTTGGAGCAAGCGAAACTGGGGGAGGGACTTTATTGCATGTCACTTTGCTCACAGCTGATTGGTCCAATTTCAGTTTGAGATCTCTTATCTGGAGCTCCGGAGCAGGTTAGCCGTGGAGCGTAAGTTACTATGACGATGAACACCGCTAAAAGCCAAGCCGCTTTCATGGTACCTAACACAGGATTGGCGCAATCTAAACTGATACTTACCTGGCTAGCCAGTGAAACCGGCTTCATGGTACAGGCCCCTGGACTTGCTGTCATAGCAACAGGTCTGTAAAGGTTAAACCTGCTCGGGAGCAGCTTATTTCATGTAAACAGGATTAGATTGCAGCTTGAGGTGATACTTAAAATCTGTCCCAGCCACTGCTACTTTATTACAAGAGTTCATTACTGAACCATAAATAATAATAATATAAAAATGTAAAAAAAAAAATTATAATATAATGTTGTGTAAAATGTGTATAAATGTACAGACACTTGATTGAGAAATTTATTTGTGATGGAATAATTACTTTATAATTTTATTGGAGTCTTACACACATACTGTAACGTTACTCTGAGCCGTGCATTAATTTGAGTGATGACGGATATTATGGGATGGCTTGATGCAGCGCAGGAGATGCAGAGAACTTGATCTTGACCCTTAAGAAACTTTAATACTGTCACGTAACAAATCTGCTTCAAATTGACTTAAATTAAATGAATTGCTAATTACAACATTGAAATAAAAATGTAAAGGGTGTACAAATACTATAAAATCGTGAAAATAAATAATTGCGAATCATGTTTAAAAAAAAAAAAACATTTATCATTTATCTATTATAACTTTTATGTTTATGTTTCCTTATAAAGGTCCAGAAATTCGTGTGTGGGGGGGGGGGGGGGGTTGTGTAGTTTGTCATGTTTTTCGTCAGGTGGCTTTTTTAATTACATGATGTCATTACGTTGCTGTCTTCCCACCAGTCAATCGCTGCATTACTGATCGTGGAGTATCGATGCATCTGCCCTCTTCAGGAAACACAGGAACGCGCAGTAATCTCAGATAACTTAATCCAGATATTTTAATCCAATCCGCAAATTCGTTTGAAGAACCAAATTATCCAGAGATCAGTTATCACAGTTATTAGAAGATCTGGGATCTGTCAAATCATCTCACATGTATTAAGCGAGGTACGAAGAACGGACCCCGGATATTCTATTTGTCGTATTTCTGTTTTGCATAAAACTGAAGAATATTCGGTACATATTAAACAAAATATTTGGGCAACAGATGATCATGTTTTATGTTTATTGAACATATTTGGGTTCGGTGTAAGCACTGAAAACTTCGAGGTACCGTCATAGTAGTTTCGTGCGTGCGTGAACGTCATGGCACAACACAAAGTTCCTCACGCGGGAAACGCTTAACGCAACGCGTAAATGTGCGTAACTAACGTAAATCAAGCAAGCTAGTGTGCATAGGCCACGAAGTGTTGGCAAAATAACACATTAGCGGACCGGAGGGAATAATATGGAATATTTTCCAGAAAAAACTTTCCAGGGCCTTGACTTTTTTTTTTTCATATTCACAAACTTTCAAGGATTTCAAGGACCTGTTTAATATAAAATGTTTATACAAATAAAAAGATTTTTTAATACATAAAATATGAAAGACTTCCTGGTAAAATTATAATAAAACATAAATATGTAATATACAAAAAAACTCAAACATTTTGCTTTTAGATTTTTTTAAATTATTCGTATAAACCTTTAATATTCAAATTATATTTAAATTATAATAATATATAAATATTTAAAATATATAAAATTTGTGTACAAATATAAATATATATATATATAATTTTCATGCAGATAACTCAAATAAATACAGTTCAAAATATATATTAAAAAATCTTAATCCTAAATGGTTTTATAATTTATTTATTTTTTATTATTATTTAACCAGGATGTCTTTCATCATTAAAACTATTTATCAAATTTTGCCATATTATAAAATATTTGTATTGTATTTTCATATTAAGGTGGACTTTGTATAAAAAGTGGGGATGTTTAGCTATGCATTTTAGGCTTAAAAATATATTGTGTATAAAAAACTATATATCGTATCATCGGTGATCGGGCCCTAATTACGTGAATTTTAAATAATTTCAGTATATTGGTACACTCAAGCAATCAGACAAGACATGACATCATCCTCCAGGAAGTGGCATCATTTTGGAGGGAAATCAACAACACAGACATCAGCGTGTCATCAATGGTACTTATGAATTCTGGGTAACACTTTATTTTAGTGTCCTTGTTACACATGTAGTTGCTATAGTAATAGTATATATTGTGGATAATTACATGCAACTAAACTAAATCCACACCCTAACCCTGTAGTAAGTACATGTAGTTAATTAATATTCATAATTACACTGTAACCTGACGAGTGTAACCGGATTCTGTATGTTTTATGGGTTAGTTGGATTGTGTCTCTCTAAAACATCATCCTGTTTGATTAAATTACACAAATCAGTTCGAAAGATTGTTAAAAATATGAAAATGTACTTTTTAGAAATATTGAGTTTACATTTTTTGGTATGTTTTGCATGACATGATTTTTCAGGAGGTTTTTGTTGTCACTTTTTTATATTAAATGCATTCAGGTGTGCATTCTCTGGTTAAAATAGTGTATAAAAACCACAATAGCATGTGAATGAATGAGGCTTTAGCTGATCTTACGGTACTCCTGAACGGTTCGCTGCGCAGAACGTCTCTGTCCTGATTGGTTTGTAACTGTGACAGTATAAACGCCGCCGTCCGCTGCCTGATAACCCCTGATCTTCAGTGTGGCTCCCTGGTGCTCCACAGTCACTCTCAACTCAGAGGAAACATTATGAGGAAACTCAGCCACTGTTAAACTCTTCCCAGAAGTCTTTGCGGTGCGGTCCCATGTCACTTTAGCAACCCGTTCACCATCCAGCAGCTCAATTTGTGCCTGTAGGATCAAGTCCTGGCCTTGGATGACATACACAGACTGCTGGTTTGTGAAGTGGACGGACAAACACTGGCCGCTCCAGAGCCCTGCGGATACAACATATACATGATAAAACATACCAATATCTCTAAATTATGATTACATGAGCTTGATGCAAAAGCATTTAACTGGTAAATCATAAACACGTGGCTGCGAGTTATTTACAGTATAAAACAGCAACATCAAAAAAAGAAAAAGTGACCTTTTTAAATATAATAATTATTAAAATAATGTAGTTCATCAATCTAACTGTAGATCATGTTTATGGTGGCCAAAAATGTGAATTATTTATTTAAATAAATAAAATAATGATTGACTACTAATCTGAATATTGATCATGTGCTGCATGAGAAACATTTATTATTATCATCATCAATGTTGAAAACTGCTTCATATTTTTGTGGAAATAGATTTTTTGATGAATTCAATAAAAGTTAATATTTAATAATTATTTCAATAATAACTGTAGATTGTTTATGGAAATGGTAATGTTAAAAAAAGGGAAAATGTTAATTATTTATTTAAAAACAATGACTGACTACTAATCTGAATATTGGAGGCGTTTCATCTCCCATAATATCAAAAAGAAACATTTCTCATTATTATCAATTTTGAATAAAGCAGTGCTGCTTAATATTTTTGTGGAAAACGTGATACTTTTTTCTCAATTTTTTTTTTGTTTGTTGATGAAATAAAGTTCAAAATAACAGCATTTATTTGAAATAGAAATAAAAAGCTCATTTAAAAAGACACCAACATTCAATAAAAGTTACATTTAATAATTAAATAATAATATAGTTCATGAATCTAACGGTAGACTGTTCATGGTGTTTGTTTATTGTTTACAAGAAATGTAAAAAACTAAAAATGATTGATCTGAATATTGGAGTATTCTTTTATATAATAATTATTAAAATAATAATGTTCATAAATCTAATTGTAGACTGTTTATGGTGTTTGTTTACGCCAAGAAATGTAACAAAAAGGTCAAATGTTATACTGTAAAAAAAAAAGTTGCTCCCTTAAATTAAGTACAATCAGCTTAGATGTTTAAGTCAATTAATTAACATACATTACATTAAACTGCTTATTTTTGATGAGTTAAAGCACTGTAAAAGCACATGTTGTCATATCTTATTGATCATATAATGCTTTACAGTGTAATTATTTATTTAAAAGCAATCAAACAAAAACAACAAATCGACTACTAATCTGAATATTGGAGCTGTTATGTCTCCCATAATATCAAAAAGAAACATTTCTCATTGTTATCAATTTTGAATATTTTTTCTGGAAAACGTGATACTTTTTTCGCAATTTTCTTGATTAATAGAATTATAGAATTTATTTTTAAATAGAAATAAAAACTACATTTAAAAAGGCAAACGTTCAGTCGGTAGACTGTTCATGGCGTTTGTTTATGGCAAGAAATGTAAAAAAGGAAAAATTATTGATCTGAATATTGGAGTCTTTACATAACCATAATATCAATAGATCATTTGCTGCTCAAGAAACATTTCTTATTATTATTATCCATTTTAAATAAAGTTGAGCTGATTAATATTATTATGGAAACTGTGATAGTTTTTTTTCAGGATTCTTTGATTAATAAAAAGTTCAAAACAACAGCATTTATTTTTGAAATACAAATAAAAACTAAACTGTTCAATTCTTTGATATAATAATTATTGAAATAATATAGTTCATTAACTTTTTATAGTGTTTGTTTATGCCAAGAAATGTAAATGTTAAAAAAGGAAAAATGATTGATCTGAATATTGGGAGTCACTACATCCCCCACAATATCAATTGATCAGTTGCTGCTCAAGAAACATTTCTTATACATTTTTGATCATTTTTTCAGGATTCGTTGATGAATAGGAAGTTCTAAAGAACAGCATTTATTTGAAATAGACACCAAGGTAACATTTGGCCACAGAATGCTGTAGTTGGCCAATCAAATTCAAGTATTCCGTGAAACACATTCCATATAAACATCTAAAGACATCAGAAATAACTCACAGACTTTCAGAAGCAGGACGGTCCGAATGAACGGCTGCAGTCGTGGCTCCATGTCGCCTGCGTGGAGGAGACAGGCAGAAACATGACCAAAGATGGGACACATTACAGGCTTTATGAGTGAGATAACAGGACTCACCTCTCATAACTTCCTTGTGTCCACAAACGTCTGTCCCATAGAAACACTAGTTAACATGTTAGGGAGTGGGACTGATGTGTCTGCTGTGAACCCGTGCGCTCGGCGTGTGGAGTTCACCAAGTCAAAGGTCTTTAGGCGTCACCGTGTTTGCAAAGCGAGCCGTTTCCTTTTTCCCTTTCCTGTGGAGTAAAGCCACTATTCTCTGTTTCAACAAGCAGACCTTCCATACGGTCAAACGCTCGCTTTATTCTCAAACTTGAACATCAGTATTTACAAATGCTTCAACAGCAGAATAAAACAACAACTGAGGTAGACTTCAGCAGATGAACAGGAATCATATTCATTTTGTAAACAAAAGTATAGATCCATACAAAGCAACTGTACGTCAAGCATTTTACAGGTTTAGCCAAATGAACAGTACTAATCACTAATAATGAACATAAGCACATTATTTGGTCATAAAACAGAGAAATTAATTAAATGAACTGCAGTAGAACAACTAAACATTTCTATCAGATCAAGAAAACATTTTCCCTGAGAGCTGAGAGCAGTCCCAACATAAATGTACAATTTTTCAAGTACACTAACAGTATGACATTTATCATGGTGATGCATTTCTAATAAAAGTTAAAAGGAGGAAAAAAGCAGATGATATGATCCCAGTGATGTAGTACAAGTAAAATAAATAATCACAAAATTATCAAAATAAAAGTATGTAAATAAATAAAATAAAATGTTCTATGTGCCATGACTAACTCTTTTGGCTCGATTTTTGTGTCTCTTCAGGAAAATTAACCTGAAATAAAAAGTTTATGTGAAAAGGAAGCAAACAGAGTAAGGCTGGGCAATACAGCTAAAAAAGATTATCTAAATATATTTCTCAATATTTATATTTATCTAATAATTTTCACAATACTGAACTACTATGTATATTTAGCTAAAATGTTTTAATATAAAAATGCCAGACAAGGAACATTTTTAAGTGATGACACACGAACAGAAGGAGTTTCAAATCGATTCACTCGAACACGATTTGTCCTTCTGAAGTATTCAGAGACTGTTAAAACATCTTCGGCTTAACAGAAGAGTCCTGAAACTAGACTAATGAAAAATAAAAGGGCCCTATTTTAACGATCTGAGCGCATGGTCTGAAGCTCACGGCACAGGTGCACTTAGAGCGTGTCCGAATCCACTTTTGCTAGTTTAACGGCGGAAAAAATGGTTGGTGCGCCAAGCGCATGGTCTAAAAGGGTTGCCCCTAGTCTCTTAATGAGTCATGGGTGTGTTTTGGGCGTAATGTGTAATAAACCAATCAGAGTCTCATCTCCCATTCCCTTTAAAAGCCAGTTGCGCTCGCACCATGGCGGATTCACTATTTACATGCTGGAATAAAGACCTGACGAGTCAGTTTAAATATGTGTATTGCCACGTTTGGTTAAATAAGTAGCCAATTTCATTCGTCATTACTGCAAATAGGTAATTCTGATACATTGACTATCCGTTATGACATGTAGGCATTTTTATCTTTATGTACACGATAATAATCTTTTACATTGTAATCCTTTTATTTTTAATATTTAAAAATGTGTGTGTGCTGCTGCGTGTCCCTGTGTGTGTGATAAGAGTGTACGCGCATTGTGTACCCGCCTATAGGCGCATATTACTAACACACCCTTTAATTAACACAAAAAATACTGCACTATTGACTTTAGAGCTGGTTTTTGTTGGTCAATGGCGCAGTCGTTTTCAGTTCCCCAAAATAGCAACGCGCCAACAATGCTCCTGAACACACCTGGTGTTCAGACCAGACGCCCATGGGCGAACAGATGGCGCCAGTGCATTTGATATTTAAACATCGTGGAGCTGGACGTGAAAATGAGAACTGCGTCGGGCTGAAACTAGCAAAAAACACTTGCGTCGCTCATGGCGTCACATTGCACCGGTTGTATGATAGGGCGCAAAGGATCACAATATTTACAGATCTATTGTGAATATTCAATATACTGTATATGGCCCCGCCTTAAAACAGACATATAATGAGGAAGTACAACAGATTAAAAAGCCTTACCCGGCCACACAAAGTGCTACTGTAACAGCTGCTGCGATCAGTCCCGTACAACAGGGATTCCAAGATTCTGAGGAAAACACACAACACTGAAACCAGCTCTAGAGAAGCTGACTGACATGCTGTGTATATTATACATATTCACAGATCAGGCATAACATTATTTATCTAGGCACCTATACACTCACCTAAAGGATTATTAGGAACACCATACTAATACTGTGTTTGACCCCCTTTCGCCTTCAGAACTGCCTTAATTCTACGTGGCATTGATTCAACAAGGTGCTGAAAGCATTCTTTAGAAATGTTGGCCCATATTGATAGGATAGCATCTTGCAGTTGATGGAGATTTGTGGGATGCACATCCAGGGCACGAAGCTCCCGTTCCACCACATCCCAAAGATGCTCTATTGGGTTGAGATCTGGTGACTGTGGGGGCCATTTTAGTACAGTGAACTCATTGTCATGTTCAAGAAACCAATTTGAAATGATTCAAGCTTTGTGACATGGTGCATTATCCTGCTGGAAGTAGCCATCAGAGGATGGGTACATGGTGGTCATAAAGGGATGGACATGGTCAGAAACAATGCTCAGGTAGGCCGTGGCATTTAAACGATGCCCAATTGGCACTAAGGGGCCTAAAGTGTGCCAAGAAAACATCCCCCACACCATTACACCACCACCACCAGCCTGCACAGTGGTAACAAGGCATGATGGATCCATGTTCTCATTCTGTTTACGCCAAATTCTGACTCTACCATCTGAATGTCTCAACAGAAATCGAGACTCATCAGACCAGGCAACAAATGTCCAATTTTGGTGAGCTCGTGCAAATTGTAGCCTCTTTTTCCTATTTGTAGTGGAGATGAGTGGTACCCGGTGGGGTCTTCTGCTGTTGTAGCCCATCCGCCTCAAGGTTGTGCGTGTTGTGGCTTCACAAATGCTTTGCTGCATACCTCGGTTGTAACGAGTGGTTATTTCAGTCAAAGTTGCTCTTCTATCAGCTTGAATCAGTCGGCCCATTCTCCTCTGACCTCTAGCATCAACAAGGCATTTTCGCCCACAGGACTGCTGCATACTGGATGTTTTTCCCTTTTCACACCATTCTTTGTAAACTCTAGAAATGGTTGTGTGTGAAAATCCCAGTAACTGAGCAGATTGTGAAATACTCAGACCGGCCTGTCTGGCACCAACAACCATGCCACGCTCAAAATTGCTTAAATCACCTTTCTTTCCCATTCTGACATTCAGTTTGGAGTTCAGGAGATTGTCTTGACCAGGACCACACCCCTAAATGCATTGAAGCAACTGCCATGTGATTGGTTGATTAGATAATTGCATTAATGAGAAATTGAACAGGTGTTCCTAATAATCCTTTAGGTGAGTGTAGAAGGGTGGGCTGGCAGATATCCTGGTGTATTGTAGCTCAAATTGCTCAAGAAGTTAATGCTGGTTCTGAAAGAAAGGTGTCAGAATACACAGTGCATCGCAGTTTGTTGTGTATGGGGCTGCATATCCGCAGACCAGTCAGGGTGCCCATGCTGACCCCTGTCCAAAAGCGCCAACAGTACTGGTTTCCAAGCACTGCTGGGAAACCTTGGGTCCTGCCATGGAGGCCCCACCTTGCAACTTACAGGATTTAAAGGATCTGCTGCTAACATCTTGGTGCCAGATACTACAGCACAGCACAGTCTAGTGGAGTCCATGCCTCGACGGGTCAGGGCTGTTTTGGCAGCAAAAGGGGGACCAACACAATATTAGGAAGGTGGTCATAATGTTATGCCTGATCTGCGTATACATACAGTACAGGTGAAAAGTTTGGACACATTACTATTTTTAATGTTTTTGAAAGAAGTCTCTTCTGCTCATCAAGCCTGCATTTATTTGATCAAAAAAACAAAAACAAAACAGTAATATTGTGAAATATTATTACAATTTAAAATAATGGTTTTCTATTTAATATACTTTATTTATTATCAATGTTGGAAACAGTTGTACTGCTTAATTTTTTTTTTTTAATAAACTGATACTTTTTTTCAGGAATCTTTGATGAATAAAGTTTAATAGAATAAGTTTGGGGTCTGTAATTTTTTTCTTTCTTTTTTTGAAGGATATGTTACATTAATAAAAATTGATAGTAATATTGTTAGAAAAGATTTATATTTTGAATAAATGTTGTTCTTTTAAACTTTTTATTCATCAAAGAATCCTGAAAAAAAGTATGACAGTTTATAAAAAAACTATTAAGCAGCACAACTGTTTCCAACACTGATAATAAAAAATCATCTTATCAGAGTGATTTCTGAAGGATCATGTGACACTGAAGACTGGAGTAATGATGCTGAAAATTCAGCTTTGATCACAGAAATAAATTACACTTTAAAATATTAAAAAATAGAAAAACTGTATTTTAAATTGTAATAATATTTCACAATATTTCAGTTTTTTCTGTATTTTTGATCAAATAAATGCAGGCTTGATGAGCAGAAGAGACTTCTTTCAAAAACATTAAAAATAGTAATGTGTCCAAACTTTTCACTGGTATTGTTACTGTATATATATATATATAGTTTGACAGTTTAGTTCTATGAACTGGTATCATAAAGTGGTGAGGACAGTTTGCAGAGATGAGCTGGTTGTGATGTAACGAAATAACCAAGTCTTATCTCATAAATATGAATTATGAAGTTATGCACAAATTTCACAAAAGTTTTGATGAATAACAGCTCTTAAAAAAAAAAAAAAATCAAAATGCTAATATATTATATATAATGCTAATATATATCAAATATTTGGTAACACTTTACAATAAGGTTCCATTTGTTAACATTAACTAAACTGGTTAGCATAAGCTAACAAAACATTTATGGTAACACTTTACACTAAGGTCTCTTTTGTTAACATAATTTAATGCATTAACTAACATGAATTAACAATGAGCACACTATTTTTACAGCATTTATCAATCTTTGTTAATGTTAGTTCAAATGTTCACACTGATGTTAGTTCAGAGTGCATTAACTAATGTTAACATATACAACTCAACCTTAAAATGAACTAAGATTAATAACTAACGTAGTTAACTAATTTGAAACCTTATTGTAAAGTGTTACCGCATTCATTAATCTTAGTTCATTTAAACGTTATTAATGCATTATTAAAATAAAAACTTGTATCTCTTAATATCATGTAATGGACCTGAGCTAACATGAACTAACAATGGACAGCTGTGTTGTTATTAACTAGCATTAACATAAATTAATAAATGTGACCCTGGAGCACAAAACCAGTCCTAAGTCTCACGGGTATATTTGTGGCAATAGCCAACAATACATTGTATGGGTCAAAATTATAAATTTTTCTTTTATGCCATCATGTTCCATGAAGATAGATTTAGATTTTTTTGCACCCTCAGATTCCAAGTTTTCGGCCAAATATTGTCCTATCCTAACAAACCATACATCAATGGAAAGCTTATTTATTAAGCTTTCAGATCTCAATTTCCAAAAATTGGAAAATTATGACTGGTTTTGTGGTCCAGGGTCATTCATGCATTAACTAACATTAACTAATGGGACCTTATTGTATTCTTTATCGTTTGGAACTTGATGCAAATCAAAAGATCAGATTTGATGCATCAAATCTAATTCTAGACACGTCAACCACCCAGTCCTACATTACGGGTGATTTGGAGACATGAGAGACACCACGTTAACTACCCAGACAGTTACCGTGACATTTACCCCTAAATATTCAAAAATGCCATACGTTCTTGACATTGAAAGATACCTTTTGGTGCTTCATAATGCGTTGTGCGCGTCCCCAGGCTGCTTTTGATAACGCAGGTGTAGTTAACTCCCTTAACCTCTGAGATATTGAGTCTACTGCCACCTGCTAACAGTGCGGTTTGATTGGTTACTGTAACGCCGTCAACCAGCCATGAGAACTGAGCACTGTCCCACTGCGCCATGTCATGTTTATCCACCACGCACTCCAGCACAAGTGCAATTGACGCCTTTGGAGGTTCCTCTGAAAGGACAGAAAGACGCATGTAACTTGTTCAACTAGTTTTTGTGTGTGTGTGTTCTGCACGACATGCTGCCTGTGAACTTAAATATAGCTGTGCATGACAAGAAAATATTCAAAACAGCTGGTGCAAGGGTCAGTCTGATAATAATTTGCATAGTTAAACTGAAACTACCCATGGTCATGTTTACCTATCTTTCGCACTTCTACAGAATCATGCTGCTGATACCCATCACTGTCTGTAACGGTGACCTTATAGATCCCAAAGTCTCCTTCTGCTACATCAGTGATCCGCAGAAGTGCATCGTCTTTCTCCAAAGATATTCTGCTATCATGAGCACCTGAGAGTCTGATATTGTCCTTCCCTCTCTCTTGGTCCCACGTCACCATGTCTATCACGTCGTCTGGATTCTTCTTGAACGTGGCTTCCAAAACGAGAGTTTGACCAAGAGCAACATAGAGAGGGCGTCCAGTCTTAAAGTGTACTGATATTGCTCCATGAAGACACACAGGCACTGGGGACAGTTATTCGAAAAGAATTGGTATGTTATTGCATGTAATAGGCAGGTTTGCAAACTGCCTGGTCCCTATGCCTTTTACAGTTTCACCACTTTTATGAGAAATGCATGCATAATAATTGTAAAGCAATAGCTGTAGGAGGTAAAACTTTCACTCTTCCAAACGTACAAGCACGAAAAAGCCTTATTTAGTTAATGTCGAAGAATATCTCATATAGAAGCCTAGAAATTGACTCTCACTCCAAATGACTAAATGGTGAGATTTTTTTTGAAAATGCATTTTTATTTACATTGGTAATTTTGATGTAATTTCCATATTTTACTTTAACATGTTTTTACTTTAAGATGCAAGTTTGTGGATATGACTGTTCTTTACTGTCCAGAAAATGATTTAAAAACAACAACAGAGATTTGACTTGTCTTTGAAGTAATATTACATGAGGTTTTATAGTTTAACCATTTCATTTAATAACACCTAACTCACTCAGAATGAATGTGGTGCACAGAATCCAAACCAACATCCAAGATCCCATGAAGACACCTGACAAACCATTAGAGAGAGGAAATTATTCATTCAGGTGAGACTGACTGGTTAGATATCGATTAATAAACAATCTTACCTCGACTTTCGAAGCTTAAACTCCGTGTTTACTGCCTTTCTGTGGTATTGAGATCGTATTGCCTGTTTATCCTCCTTACCTGAACAGATGAACGTGACGTCTATCATAACCACGCCCATATGACGTCAACTGACGTAAGTTTAATTATTATTATTATTATTTTTAAATCCTATTAAACCTTTGTTCTATCGAAAATACAATATTTGATTTTAATGATGAATATACTACAACATATATTGTAATGGAGAAAAAAATGAACAAGTAGAAAAACATATCCTTGGTCAAAAAAGTTTTTTTTTTTTTTTTTTTTTAAATATGTACAAATTTGAATCAGAGACTTTTTAATTAATATTTATTAATTAATTAATTAATAATAAAATGTTTTTCCTTCTAACGATGATTGACGGGTGGGCGTGGCTAAGTCTGTCGAGGCACACATACAGGTCAAGTGTGATTTTTATGTAGCAATAATTAAAGAACTGTGTGTAAATCATTCGGGAGCGAAACAGCTCGTGTTTATTTGGACCGTATTTATTTTCTAAATTAGCTAAATTTCTAAATGTCACTGTTTGTCAGTTGTTGTGATGACGTCGACAGGTGAGGCGTCGACAGGTGATCAGGAAGTGAAAGCGACCCGTCGTCCTGTTGCCGAAAACACACGAAATGATGAACAAACTGCTTAGTGAGTCTATATAACAGCTTTCTCATTTAGAGTGATTGATGTCAGTATCTCTTTTAATTTGACAGAATGTCTCTTATTATGATTCATATGCTTTAATATGTCATTGAATGAAACATCTGGAAACTAATTGAATGTTTTTGCCCAGGCCCTCCAGACTGACATGAACATACTGCTGCATCCTGTTGTGTTTTTCTCATTGATAAGTGAGTGTTGTCTCTTCAATCTGTCTCAAGATACACATGTGCATTTTACAGTGCTCCATCTAAATTAGACAACAACAGTAATATACTTTATTTGTAGAGCTCTTTATTTAACTAAAAATAGATTTGATTGATATACATCAACAAACATGAAAAATACAGTACTTGCAATAGATAACTGATGCAAAATGGGGGGGGGGGGGGATATAATTTGACTAGAGGTATCAGTACAAGCTCAGTTTTAATATAAACAATTAGGAAAATAATGTGAAAACAATTAGTTCATACAATAATCAACACCTTAGGGAACGTCTGGATTAACAGGTAAAACACTGATGCCGAAAATCACAGACAGATGCAAGATATATTTAAAGGTCTGACGTACAAGCACTGTAGTTTGTGTCACACCTAGTTGAGTTGCACCTGTTTTACAGCATTCTGCATTTAGTTTGATCATCGTGTCTCTTCATGCCACACCTATATGAATGCATTTCTTTCAGAGGCATTCATATAGATGTTGTGTGGTTGTAGAACATTTCCATTGATAATGTGATTAACTACACCTGTGTTTACTCTGCAAGGACATCTTTGTGAACTTAAACTTGTTTTTTTGGTTAAAAAAATTCCAAAATCAATTTGAGCAAGTACATAACCAGCCAGTGTTCAAAACGATCTCCTTACCTTAGCCTGATTCACAACGGTATGCTTGTAATAATGTGTTATACTTGTGGTACTTGTGGGTTTCAGCAGGAAATTCGAGCATGGCGCCGTTCGTCTATGCGTCATTACGTCTGTATACATAAAGAAGGAGTCCGGCTAATAGTAGTATCGCATGCGAGGATGCTGCAGGTGGCGGATCATTTATAGCCTTTTCTCACAGCAGCTGGAATAATTAAACGTATCATTTCGATGGCGGATTGTAATCCAGAAAGGTCCAAACGACGATCATCAGTGACAACTGGAGATTCACCCGTAGTCAAAAGCAAATTATTAGACTGTACAGAAATTGACATCTACAGGTAACGCTAATACACACTAAATGCACGTATGCTGATGTTTAACATTAACAATTTGAGAACAAAGTATAACAATAATAACAATTTGCACGGTTGGATGTGATGTGAGCCAAGCGATCATTAGATTTAATCACTGTTGGTAGCGCGATTTATTGTAATGCTTTTTTCTTTAGCAGACCTTTTACTTGTTCAGATGACATTTTCCAGTGAAATTTTTTTTTTTTGAATCTGTGAATCCAAAGTACAGTATCCACACCGGTGCGGTGAATGAATGACAGCCACACACACTCCTCAAAACATTAGATTCACCCACGCTGAGGAGCCGCCGATGCACAACCCACAAATAACTGCAATTGCAGGTTTCAAACAGAGATGGCGACAAAGAGGCAAAACTTACAGACTGCAGCTTTAAGAAAACTTAATTTATGCATCCAATTAAAATCTGTTTAAAATCATATTTACATTAAATGCAGCATTTCAACAGCATCAGATAACACTTGTTTTGATTATTTATTTTTATTTTTTTATATCTAATGCAAATACATTTTTAAGTGCACAGTTGTGTATGAACTGTTGTAGTAACTTTCACTAACTTTCCATAGGTTTGCCTTTGGTCACTGTGTGTCTGGACCCTGTTCCAGTTCAGTTCGAGAAGACGCCAGTGTTGGTGGCATCAGGGAAAGATGCCATCTTTACAGTACAGACCGTGTCTGATGTGTCCCTTATCAGGTGGACTGATAGTGGAGGGACTACACTGGCGATATGGGCAAACGGTAACCCTGTTGTAATTGCTGTCCCGCAGTATCAGGGCCGAATCTCTGTCACTGCCACTCAGCTCAAAATCACTAACAGCCAGCTCCGTGATTCTGGAAACTACAGCGTCTCTGTCGAACCCTCTTCCACCACTGGACTCGGTGTGAACACCCGTTCAGTGCAGCTCAAGGTGTTTGGTATGATGCTACACATCACCACAATGCTGAATGAAAACAATAGAATTTTTTACTCACCCTGTTATGGAAGCTTATTTTTGCCAAAAAAAAAGTAACTTCAACGTTTTATCTTACAATTCAGACTTTTTTTCTCAGAATTGCGAGATATAAACTCGCAATTGACCATATGCATGGTTACTTCCTGGTTTTGGGCATTGTTAGCTTCCAACATGGTTGACTTTTTAATGTTGTATTTATATTTTAATGCAATTATCACACATAATTTGCCACTAAACCAGTTTTATTGATTGCAATAAAGACTTGAAGCCAATGGAAACGTTAGAATAATAAACATGGTGTCTGTAATTGGACATGTACACGTAACATTTTTCCAGCACTTCAAATGTTATTTTTAATGTGATGACCGAAAACATCTGTTTATCCTTCTGAGACTGTCCCCATTTGTAAAACTGAACGTTTCAAGATGTAGGAAATACAGCATTTGATAGAAAACAAAAATTTATTTGATAAAAAAAAAAGAAGACATTAATTACCACTGTAACCTGCAGATGGTGGCAGAGGGGCATTTATTGGTTCATATTAGCCATTTCCTGTCAAATAAATCTTCACGTTTTGAAAAAAAAAAAAAAAATTAAACATTATAAAATAATTTTTGTCAAGGTGAAGTGTGAAGTACTCATAAAGTCTCATGAAAAAGTTTTCATGCGAATGAATTGCACAGAAAGCGAGATATAACTTTATAACTACAGAAGCCGTCAGTCAGCTCTCACAAATGCTCACTTGTGAAAACTGCCTTTTTGTTTAATGAATCTAACTACAGTGCACAATAAATCTTTAATTTACACTGTTGACATTTTTTTTACACGAAATTGTGAAAACTGATGGTCGAATTTTGCTGAGGAGGAACACTGGGATGCGTTACGTTTGAATAACTAAATGAATGCTGGGCCTGACTATTTAAGTGACTATATTCTGATTATAAACTAAGTATTACATTATTGATGCTGTTAAAGCCACCTCAAGACATTGAAGGTGCCACCACACCAACAAGTGACATTTCACCGGAGGTTTTGCAGCTGGCTCGTATTATTGCGTTCTTAAGAATGTTCTGTGCATATGGTCAATTCTAAAAAGTCTGAATTGTGAGATAAAAAGTTGCAATTACCTTTTTTATTTCGTTATTCTGTGGTGGAAAAAAAATTGCGAGATGTAAACTAAGTCAGAATTGTGAGATATAAATTCAGAATTTTGAGAAAAATAAATCAGAATTGCGAAAAAAAAAAAATATGTAAACAGAATTCAAAGTAAAAAGAATTGTGAGATAAAAACTTCCTTACCCTGTCTATGTTTTCCATCTTCAGATGCTGTGACCGGAGTGAGCTTGTCTCTGCCTCCTCTGCCTCTGGAGGGTGTGAATGTGTCGCTGAGTTGCAGCTGGTCTGCGGGTTCAGAGGTCAGTGTGGTTTGGGGTAAAGGAGGTGCTGCTCTGTCCTCTGACACCCGCATTACTATCAGCGCTGGATCTCTGATCATCAAGCCAGCCAGAAGAGATGATGCAGGGGAGTACACATGCACCGTCAGCAACACCATCAGTGCCCAAACAGCCAAGGCCACCCTCAGCGTATACTGTGAGGCATTAACAATTAATCTTGTGTCATTGGTGCAGAAACTAGTCACCTTTTGGTGAATTTCACAGTAACTGTATATATCACTGTACATGTTTTTTTAGTAACCAGTTTTTGGCTGGAAATGCAACTTCAAAAGTGGTATATATGGTACATAATCATGGTAATATTGCTGTTTTTGGATAATCTAGTCCAAGACAGATATATTCAGCACTTCTGCTGCTTGTTTTCAAACTGTTCTATATAAAGATAATTTAATAATTCATAATTTAATAATACATTTAAAAAAAAGAATGTTCTCCAGAATTCACACTTTTTATGCCCAGTGAATTTGAGGGGTCAGGGTTATTGTAGTTAACTAATATAAACATAAATATAAAATATATACATATATAGTACATATAAATAAACATTTTCATTACTTGAAATAAAATATTCACCGAAATAAAATATTAAATATATATTTTTTCATCTAGTTGCTTTTCATTTAGTTCGAATGTACTAAAATAATAGCAATGAAAACGGAAATAAAAATATATATAAAAAACTAATTAAAAATATTAATAAAAGCTATAATAGTATTTCAACGACACTAGGTTTTATTTAATTCTTAAATGGAAAAAGACAGTTGTTAAAGGAAAAATTTAAGAAATATGAATGAAACAAATTCAAATGAGAAATCTGTTAGTTTACATACTGTTTTGCTTATTTTATTGTTTGATAAATGTTAAATAATTTTAATATATTGATCTATCAATTATATATTTAAGAAATCTTGCAGCTGGGTCACGGCCCCCTGGTGGAGAACTACTGATGTAGTAAATTAATATTATTAATGCATCAAATTTTTAATGTGCGAATTGGGCATTTGTCCACTAAAAGTTTATTTTCTTTGCATGTCAACCTTTAAACCTGCCTTTGCTCTGATAAGAGCATGTTTTACATCAACAGTATACCTTCAGAGACCGTGCAGACATACGACATAAAATTGACCAAAGAGCTTATAATGTTCCAGTTTGTTGGACAAACATAACAATGACGTACAAGACATAATTTAGGATTCGTTCCTAGCCCACTTGTGACTAATTGCAATCTGTTTGTTTGAGGAACATGACAACACCGGCTCAACCAATAGGCCAGCGTATGACTACAGAAACCAAACAGTCTCTATTTTTGCTTTTCTGTTTGGTTGAGTTTTATTATTTTGAGTACGTTTTGAACTCAAGTGTTCCATAATATGAAGCAATTTTTGCGCTGATATCAGTCTAAGTCATGCGTTATAAATAATCAGATTTTTGCACTGATATCAGTCTAAGTCATGCGTCATAAATAATCCGATTTTTGCACTGATATCAGTCTAAGTCATGCGTCATAAATAATCCGATTTTTGCACTGATATCAGTCTAAGTCATGCGTCATAAATAATCAGATTTTTGCACTGATATCAGTCTAAGTCATGCGTCATAAATAATCCGATTTTTGCACTGATATCAGTCTAATTCATGCGTCATTAATAATCAGATTTTTGCACTGATATCAGTCTGTCATGCGTCATAAATAATCAGATTTTTGCACTGATATCAGTCTAATTCATGCGTCATTAATAATCAGATTTTTGCACTGATATCAGTCTGTCATGCGTCATTAATAATCAGATTTTTGCACTGATATCAGTCTAAGTCATGCGTCATAAATAATCTGATTTTTGCACTGATATCAGTCTAATTCATGCGTCATTAATAATCAGATTTTTGCACTGATATCAGTCTAATTCATGCGTCATTAATAATCAGATTTTTGCACTGATATCAGTCTGTCATGCGTCATTAATAATCAGATTTTTGCACTGATATCAGTCTGTCATGCGTCATAAATAATCAGATTTTTGCACTGATATCAGTCTAAGTCATGCGTCATAAATAATCCGATTTTTGCACTGATATCAGTCTAAGTCATGCGTCATAAATAATCTGATTTTTGCACTGATATCAGTCTGTCATGCGCCATTAATAATCAGATTTTTGCACTGATATCAGTCTAAGTCATGCGTCATAAATAATCAGATTTTTGCACTGATATCAGTCTAAGTCATGCGTCATAAATAATCCGATTTTTGCACTGATATCAGTCTAATTCATGCGTCATAAATAATCCGATTTTTGCACTGATATCAGTCTAAGTCATGCGTCATAAATAATCCGATTTTTGCACTGATATCAGTCTAAGTCATGCGTCATAAATAATCCGATTTTTGCACTGATATCAGTCTAAGTCATGCGTCATAAATAATCTGATTTTTGCACTGATATCAGTCTGTCATGCGCCATTAATAATCAGATTTTTGCACTGATATCAGTCTAAGTCATGCGTCATAAATAATCCGATTTTTGCACTGATATCAGTCTAAGTCATGCGTCATAAATAATCCGATTTTTGCACTGATATCAGTCTAAGTCATGCGTCATAAATAATCAGATTTTTGCACTGATATCAGTCTAAGTCATGCGTCATAAATAATCCGATTTTTGCACTGATATCAGTCTAATTCATGCGTCATTAATAATCAGATTTTTGCACTGATATCAGTCTGTCATGCGTCATAAATAATCAGATTTTTGCACTGATATCAGTCTAATTCATGCGTCATTAATAATCAGATTTTTGCACTGATATCAGTCTGTCATGCGTCATTAATAATCAGATTTTTGCACTGATATCAGTCTAAGTCATGCGTCATAAATAATCTGATTTTTGCACTGATATCAGTCTAATTCATGCGTCATTAATAATCAGATTTTTGCACTGATATCAGTCTAATTCATGCGTCATTAATAATCAGATTTTTGCACTGATATCAGTCTGTCATGCGTCATTAATAATCAGATTTTTGCACTGATATCAGTCTGTCATGCGTCATAAATAATCAGATTTTTGCACTGATATCAGTCTAAGTCATGCGTCATAAATAATCCGATTTTTGCACTGATATCAGTCTAAGTCATGCGTCATAAATAATCTGATTTTTGCACTGATATCAGTCTGTCATGCGCCATTAATAATCAGATTTTTGCACTGATATCAGTCTAAGTCATGCGTCATAAATAATCAGATTTTTGCACTGATATCAGTCTAAGTCATGCGTCATAAATAATCCGATTTTTGCACTGATATCAGTCTAATTCATGCGTCATAAATAATCCGATTTTTGCACTGATATCAGTCTAAGTCATGCGTCATAAATAATCCGATTTTTGCACTGATATCAGTCTAAGTCATGCGTCATAAATAATCCGATTTTTGCACTGATATCAGTCTAAGTCATGCGTCATAAATAATCTGATTTTTGCACTGATATCAGTCTGTCATGCGCCATTAATAATCAGATTTTTGCACTGATATCAGTCTAAGTCATGCGTCATAAATAATCAGATTTTTGCACTGATATCAGTCTAAGTCATGCGTCATAAATAATCCGATTTTTGCACTGATCAGTTTGTCATGCGTCATAATCAGATTTTTGCTTTGTGTCTAAAATAAAAATAAAATAATAAAACTAGATGAAGCACCTTTTACTTGTATTGTATAACACTTTTTATTTTTTTTCTGTTTTATTTACTAGATTATCAAAAATAGAAATTACCACGTTGTAATTTAATACATAAGCATTTTTTCATTTAATTTCCAGTAAAAATATATATATATATATTGTGACATATACAATTATAGTGATATAAAATGACTTATACGGTGATACAACATTTTGGTTTTTACAGTATGTTGATGATGATGATGATGATGCTTTTTATTTATATTGCACTGTTCTCAAACTCAAAGCACTTCACAGAGAATAAAGTAGACAAAATACAATAAAAACTAAATTAAAATAAAACAGAAATTACAAAAATTTCCTGATAATTTACTCACCCCCACGTCATTCAAGATGTTCATGTCTTTCTTTCTTCAGTCGAAAAGAAGTTAAGGTTTTTGAGGAAAACAGTGACTATAGTGACTTCAATGGGGACCAACGGTTTGAAGGTCCAAATTGCAGTTTTAATGTCGTTTCACTCGTGACATTGGCAGAAAGGCGAAAAAAAGCAATTTGGACCTTCCACCCATTGCATCCCCTTGAAGTCACTGGAGAAAAATCCTGGAATGTTTTCCTCAAAAACCTTAATATCTTTTCAAATAAAGAAAGAAATGAACATCTTGAATGATGTGAGGGGGGAGTAAATTATAAGCAAATTTTAATTCTGAAGTTAACTAATCCTTTAAGCATTTTAATCTTTAATATTGTTGGTTCCTCAGATGGTCCAGACGCCCCACAGTTGACTAAGACCTCAAGTGAGTGTGTCGGCGGTGGAGATGCAACGGTGGGGCAGACGGTGCGTCTCACCTGTACGTCGACCTCTCTACCTCCTGCCTCCTTCTCATGGGAACTTAATGGCCAGCCGGTGACCGCCGGCCAATCAGGGAGTGGCGTGCTGAGTCTGCAGATCTTCTCCTCCAATCAGAGTGGCACTTATGCCTGCACCGCACGGAATGACATCACAGGAGGGGCATCAAAGCAGCAGATAGACCTGGCCATTGTGGGTGAGTTAATGGCTCTCTGTGGCACTACAGTGATGGATGCATCTGTCAGTTCATTCTTCGGCCTGACATTCATTTTCTTGACCGGAGAGAGTAATCAACTACAAGATTGATAAATTCATGTGTCACCATATTGGAAGGAGTCATAATTTCCATCCGCCTACAATGCATTTCCTCTGCAGGATACTTTCACTTATTTGCTAGCTCCATTATTGATGTTTCTGTGATGTGTTTTTTCCTTGCCCTTTATGCCCCGGCTCCATTTATGTCTTCTGCATGCTAATCTAAGTCTTGAAATGTAAAATCTCACCCTCCTGCTTCACAGGTACGTGTCTCAGTGCAGGGGCCGTAGCAGGGATTATTGTTGCCTGTGTTGTTGCACTCATCATTATTATTGTTGTCATTATTGTGCTCCTGCGACAAAGAAACGGTATGTCCCTCCTGAATGCTTCTGTCTGCTGTTTTGCTTTTTGATGCTAAGGCTCTGACATGCTCATGTGCTCATATTCACAGTTGATCGGAGACTCAAAGATGCTATTGGACTTCAGAAGGCAAACCAGAATGAAGGCACCACTGTACGACACACTTTCTCCTTTTGTGTTCTGTGTAATGTAGAATAATAGAAAAAATTTAAATTATCTAGATTTTTTTTTTTTTGCCACATCATCAAAAAAATATATATTTTCTTTTACAAATAATAACAATAATATTTTTTATTCTTAATAATAATAATAATAATAATGTTTATTTGTAATAATAACCATAATGATAATAATTATTATTATTAATATTGTTGTTAAAAATCAAGTAAATACATAGTTTCAAAACACCTAATTTTACATGTTGTTTTGTATTATAAATAATATTCAATATATAATGTATACAAATATGTATTAATAATGTATATATGATATATTGAATATTATATATTATTCAATATGAAGTAATTCAGCAACATTTTATATTTTACTAAAAGATTTTGATGCATTCACATTGCACACAGATATTGTGAATTGTTTTTTATAGGTGACCTAAAACATTGAGTTTTGAATTGTTTGATTAAATTGGACATCAGTGAATTGCAGCAATTTGAATTCTTTAGGATAAACCCCTTGAGATGCATGCTTTCAGATCTCATTTAAGTCCTAGATTAAATTTACCAACTACCACAGTTTGGTATTAAAACATCTTTATATTAAGACTCTCATACTCGCTAGTTACAAGATAAGGATTACAAAACTAGTCTAATGTATTTTAGAAAACCTTATGGCCACATAAAAGTACCTTTAATCATTGCAAAGTTCATGATGTTGCAACATCTTTTTCAATTTACAACAATACCGTTTTTTTTTTCAGATTGCAAACAGTGCTCTTGTCAATGGAAACCACCCTGATCCAACATTACACAACTCACTGCCACAAAACTTCACCACCATTCCCAATAACAACAATGGGAACATCAACACAATGTCACAAAACATTCCCAGCAGCTCCAACCCACTCCATCATAATGGCCATCTGAACACACACCACAACTTCAGTGCAATCCCAGACAATGGGCATCAAAACAACAATTCATATCCAAACAATGACCCTCAGAGGTCGTTCCCACAGCCTGTCCAGCACAATCCTAATATTCTCATACAAACGGGTAGTTCTCAGCCTGGGGCACTTGCCCATACAGTTCATGTAAACCTCAACACGTTGCCACGTACCGACCAGCTTAACAATGCACAACCTCAAACAGTGCATGTCAACTTGAACACATACCCTCCAGAAGCAAACCAGCCAAGTCAGGCCATCCGGCAACATGCAGACCAGAGAGAAAGTGCACTACAGAGTCAGCATACGAACGCTAACCATCAAAATGGTTTGTTAAACTCTGAGCCTTTGAGTTTGGGTAATCAAACACAGACGATGCTCAGTAATGCTATAACAAATGGATCTCGCCAACCCAACGCCCTCATTCAGACGGGCCACTCGCAACCTACCAACCAAACCAATGCAAACCGCCGAACTGCCAACTCACGATCTTCAGCAGAGGAGCAAACTCGACATTCAAACCCTGTTCGGCACAACAATCAGTTAAATGACACCCGCACCAGCACGCACCCCCAGCAGATGCCTTGGGACCATTTGCAGGGAACGCCAGCGTACCCCAACCGTGAAATTGACAGCACGGACAGCAGTGGATCCTCGGATTGGCGGTCTAGATCTCCACAACGAAATGCAAGGCGGGGTCGTTCTGATGGGAGACACCGGGAGGCTGAACCTGAAGGCAGGATGACCCAAGCTCCTTCTGCTTCCCAAAGAGGAGACCTCCAAAGACCAATCGCTCACAACGTGCTTAGCCACTCTCAAATGGACCCAAATGTGCAGAGGCAAGTGATACAACAGGGCATCAGCACACAGCCGCGAATACAGCCTACAGTACCTCAAATCCAAACCTCTCAAAGTCAGAATCCAAACCACATTGGCCTACCTTTGGGAACGACTACATCTCAAACACATCCTCAGACGCAAACTGCCACCAGACCACATCAGACTGTGGCTCAGCCATCCATCCCTTTTACTCAGGCTGCACTACGCCAACACACCACCCAGAGCCATAACCCATTTAACAACCGGATCCAACAGACTCAAGCTGCCCTGCAGAACCCTGGACCTTCTCAACCCGTCCAGCAACACAACAAAGCAGGTCAGAGGCCTCCTACTCTACCTCCGGTGTTGGGGCCGGATCAGTTCCAGGCGCTTCCACGTGAACGCATGCAACAGGCGCGCAACATCCAGCCTGTGAACGTGCAACGCAGACACAGATCTCCAAACATGCAAAGACGGACTCAAGTGTGGCATACGAGCCCTCAACGATTGCCAGGAATGCATCCCATGCATGGACACCCAATGCATATGCAACAGGTTAGTAACTTGGCAACATGTTTTTCCATTTCTTTACCTTGGCCAAAATTATTTAACCAGTTTTAACTTAATTTTTCATCTTCATTTTTAACTTTAATCAACTGCATTAACATTATACTGTGTATTACTGTGAAGCCACTTTGAAATAATCTGTAATGGATAAAATGCTGTTTATATAAACATCTAGGCAGCGAACCGTAGGTATTTATTTATTTTGCTCTATTGAATGATATGAAATAGTTTATTTAATGATTTGTCTACAATACAATTGATAAAGCAAAATTTGTTAATTTTTACATTTTTTTTTTTTAATTTTTTACCATCTTATATTCTGCATAATTGGATGTTTATAAATAAACACTGACAAAAACTATACACGTTTTAGGGCTGGACGATATAACAATGATATGTGATCACCCGGATTTAGACCTATACCTATATTGTATTTATATAAAGCGTTCACAGGCAATTTTGCTTTATGTATTTCCCCGGCTTTGAAATCGGGCACATATAAACATCAGGAAACTCCATTCCTGGCTGCATGTCAATATCCATGGATCACTGGATCTTTGGTAAGGAACACTATCGAGTCTAACCTCTAGTTTAAACTGATAATCGTTTGTTTTACTTGTGTTTTTCCCCTATTAAATCCAGTCACGCAGCAGCTCTTCTGCCACTCAGTCCGTGTTCCGGCGGGAAAGTGACGTGCATATGCTCTATTCAGACTAAACGGCAACCGTTTGACTTTCTCCTGGGCAAAATTAGACTTTTTTTTTTTTTTTTTACATGTTTACAATTACAAGTTACATGGAAGAATGCTAAATCAGCATCAGATGATGACAGTAAAGGACAACATGTTCTCACTCCCAACTCATCACATATTAACACTCGGTCAGGACCTCTCAGCGTCACTTTTAAACGCACAGGGTGGCCCTTAAGTGCCATTTTTTCGATGGTTGTTTGCCTTACGCTTAAGATCAAAATCTTTTTAGAAATTATTTTATAAATATGTATACTTTCATTGATATTTTGGAGCACCCCAGTCGTAAACCTACCACTTCTCAACAATATAAAACACATAACAGACAAATAAAAGTACAGTCACATGTATTTATTGCAAAAACTGACCAAAAAACAGTATTCCAAACAACTTGTTGCGTTCGAAGACTTCTGAAGCCATACCTTATCTTTATATGAAGAACAGATTGGAATTAAAGGTTTTAATAGCTGAAAATGATCCCCCTCCGTGAACGTCGTTTCTCATTCAAAAGATACACCCAAATGTTAGCATGATGCAGTTGGTCACAAGAAACACGAGAACCAATGCCATTTCACAATCAAAGCTGACTAAAGGCTGATTTATGTGTCGGACCTGCGCCGTAGCCTCTACACCGCGGGCTACGCGTCGGTTTTCGTCCATGTCTGCGTTGACGTGCAGTTACACATGCAGAAGGAGCATGTGTATCCCTGAGGGAGGGGTTCTGGCAGACCAATCACAGCGCTTGCGGTCCGCGTAGAATCGACGCGTTGTTACATTTTTGGAGATGTGCACGTCAGGGTACATCGTAGGCTGCGCGTGCAACACAGCCTACGACGTAGCTATGGGGTACACTCGAAGCAAAATTATAAACTGGGCTTAATGCTTCTTGTGGCAGCAATTTTTGAATGTGTGTGCACAGGATCTGAGCTTGACGGCGGATGGAGACAGTGATTGCTTTTGGGTCCGTTTCTCACACAGATCAATTGTTTGGCTTCGGAACACTTAGAATATTTGTACTTTTTAAATGCATTTTGACTGTAGTTGTATCTGTTATATTATATAATATACAAATTGGTAGGTTTAGGGGTTGGGTTACATGCTCAAACATGTCTAAATAGTGTAAATAAAAAAAATAAAAATCACACCCTAACATATGTCTAATGGCAAAATTATATTAATCATGACGATAAAATTCCGCGTCGGTGTATGACGCCAAAAGTTTCTAATTGAAAGCAATGGAGTACCACGCACACTGAAAAATAAATGTGAAAAGTGGATGTGAATGTGTTAAAAATATACAAGAAAATACGGTAAAAATACATTTATGATGCATTCAAGATCTCTTCATAAAGTTTGACTTTTACTCTAAATGATTAACTTGTGTGTAAAGACTTGTCATTGCACAGGCAGACTTTGCATACATCATGCAAATTGTCTAAAAATCATTAGAGGCAAATGGTGTTGAAATTGAACTTTAAACTGAGGTAACACTGTAGCTGATGCTGAGTTCAGTTCATTGGGCAACGCTGACTCGGGTGATGTAAAAGGGCCTTTAGACATGATTTATATCAAATAAAGCATTTTGTTCTTTCTTTTCTCCTTCTTGTCTCCCCCAGGTCCACAGAGGCAGACCCAGACGCTGAGAAATTGCAGCGCTCGTCTAGCTCGATGCTATTTGCTCTGCAAAAAAAACATTCTTACAAAGCACAATGTCTCTCTGGTGGAAAGAAACAAATGCTCAGCCATTCCTCTGGCCCTCCGCTTATTGTGCCGTACAAATCTTTGTATTTTGTTGGAGCGACCACATTATTGATAAAAAGACTGATCTTTTTGTTTCTCCTGCACAACTGTCACGTAGGCATGTGAAAGCCGTGGCTGTTGAATTTTATCCATCGGAACAATGCTGCTATGGGGTTTTTCTTGTGCTCAAGTATCTGAAAATAAAACACAATGCAGTGTTTTTCCAGGGACAGGAAGACTCGAACAAAATCCAAATGAATTAGGATGACTGGCAGAGCTGAACTACTAAATGATAAATAATGGACTGCCGCTATTTGTCCTCTCGCAACTATTTATTCAGCTTTCTGCTCACAGATGCTTCTTGTAACGCCACTCAATTACTGCGATCCGCCACGGTGCTTTTGTGGATGGATTGCGCATTTGAGTATGAAGGAGACCCACCTAACGGACATGCAATTAATTAAGCTCTTTAATTTTTATGTTGTTGATGTGGGAAATGCTAATGACTTTAAGTAAAATAGGTTGTTGACAGGCCAAGCAAAAGGCATGATGAAAAGCAAATGTTTGATCAGATGCTTCATGTACAAATAAATTCTCCCAATTTTATTCGCTTTTTTTTTCTTAATTACATCTTTAACGCAAGTTCTCAAAGTCAGGAATCAATTTTAATTGTACTCATTCATTCTTCTATTTGTAACACTTTGTGTGAATGTGTGTGTGTGTGTGTGTGTGTGCGAATTCTCATTAAGATATTTGTAGAAGAAGAAACTTCCCTCTGACTTTCAAAAGCAGCCCATCTTGTAATTCCAAGCACTGAGTAAAATTAATATCAGTTCAAAGTGCATATGTCGGCAATGTACAGAAAAAACATTCTGTGGCTGTGCTGTTCAAAAAAACGTACCTCTTTTAGTGAAACGAGAAATGTGTTGCTTCTTTCCTGTTTTGTCATCATAGATGCAGCATCAAAATGTGTCAAGTGTCAAAATTATGTAATGAGACAAAGCTCTAAAGACTGGAGGGGCATCGCATCAGGAGCGTCACTTCTGTGGTACTGGACTGATTTAGTAAGGTATACAATATTTTGCTTCTGTATACAGTATATATATTTTCTTTTCCAGATTGGTTTGTGATAATGATTCTTTTGAAAGGTCTAATGCTTCAACAGGTTTTTTTTTTTTTTTTTTGCAGGTTTGGTCAGAAAATGCCAATCAAAATGAACCCGTATTTCTAAATCTAATTTTCTGTATTGAGTTTTATGTAATAAGGATTATTAGAATGTAATACTATATATACACAAACATATTGTATTTCATCCTAATAATTATTACATGAACTCTGTAAAGAAAATCACATAGAAATAAGGGTTCCTCCTGTGTTTTGATATTTACAGTATTTAGGATAAAAGTATTTTAAGGGCGTAGTTTTCATTCGTGGTGAGAAGGATATATTTTTTTATTTACTTTTACATTTACATATCTAAAATCTAAATTGTTCTGAAACAAATGTTGCTATATATATATATATTTATGTGTGTGTATATGATCATGATGCAGCTGAAATATTTGACAGCTGAAATCTGCAGCTGACCAGTTTGGAAGTATTCCAGGAAATGCATTTTGAGTAATTAATATTTTGTTAGTAGCTTGTTGTTGTGTAGAGATATTTTGTTAGTTGCAGTTGTTGTAAAGATACTCCAAATACCCTGGTGTGAAAATGTATCACCCTATCCTATCATGATTTTTTTATCTCTGCATTTTTTCTCAGTAATAACACCTGAACGTGTGACATGTTTCTATGCATTTCCGGTGTTATTATATATTCAAAATGTATTTAATAATATCCCAAATGTGCTACATGTTTATTTAATATTGCAAGCATAGATGCGTATTTAGCACAGTTGTTTGGTTTAGTTAGTCCCATCTGTGTTGAACTGTTTTTATTGCCATTAATAAGTCAAACTTGCCAAAAATAGGATTCTTTACTACCCTAAAGCTCCATTGTGTGGTAATTTACGTTAATGAGACTAACTCCTTGTAAAGCAATATTTTACTGATACTAAATGCAATAAAACAGGGGTTAAAACTATGCAAAACTTTTGCTTGCTCTGTCACCTGATGGAGTTTGGGTTCCTTGCCACTGTCGCCTCTGGCTTGCTAAGTTGGGGACACTTAATATTCAACAATATTATTGATCTGCCTGTACTGATGCTGTTGTATGAGAACTGAGCAGAGCTGGACAATGACATCACTGTTTTCTGCAGAACTGCTTTATATATTAAATTTAAACTAATTTAAAACTAATTTAATAATTGCTAATCTTTACAACAGAACTGAATCAACACTGAACTGACTTCAGCTGAACAACAGCCGACAGCTGCTTTGAAACAATCTGTTTTCTATAAAGAGCTATATAAATAAAGGTGACTTGACTTGAATTTTTTTCATTGAGGAGATGCTTATCAACTTCCTGTCATGTCTAAATTGTTCTTTTTGTGGTGAGGATCTTAACATACATCAGTTAAAACACCCTGTTTAAGTGTTTAACCATGAACCAATTAGGTTTCTGGAATGTATGTATTGCTCTTGCTTGAAGTAAAAATTATGACATTTCTATTTCTCATACAGGTTTGGCATCCACAGTGACAATGGTGTGGACGGTGGGTCTCAGTAACCTGGTGTTGGCGGTCTATGGATTCACGCTGATCACAGGCCTTCCCGCCAACATTTTGGCTTTTTATACCTTCTTCCAGAAGGTCCGCCAGCGCCCAACGCCGATGGACGTGCTGTTACTCAGTTTAACCATCTCTGACCTGATCTTCCTATTTTTCCTGCCATTTCGCATGGTGGAGGCGGCCAACATGAAATGGACAATGCCGTACTTCCTCTGCCCGCTGTCGGGATTAATCTTCTACTCCACCATCGACATCAGCACCCTCCACCTGACGGCCATCAGCGTGGAGCGATACCTGGGTGTAGCTTTCCCCATTAAATACAAGCTTAAACGCAACCCTCGTTATGCTGTGATAGCCAGCGTCATATTCTGGGTGATTTCCATGGTGCACTGCAGCGTCGTCTACATCATGCAATACCACAACTATGTGAACCCCAACATTACCGATCCATCCAAGCGTAACACCTGTTATGAAGAATTCACCGCCGAACAGCTCAAGATCCTCCTGCCGGTTCGCCTGGAGCTTTCTGTTGTTTTCTTCCTCATTCCTTTCCTCATCTGCTGCTTCTGCTACATCAAGTGCATCTGCATACTTTCCCGTCTATCCAAAGTTCTCGCCAAGAAGAGGTATAGAGCCATCGGGATGGCATTGGGAACACTTCTGGTGTTTGTCATTTGCTTCATGCCCTTCAGCATCTCGCATGTGGAGGGATTTGTGGGCGGCTACAGCAGTGAGTGGAGAACACATGCTCTGCTCACCAGCACGCTGAATGCATGTATCGACCCTTTCGTATTCTACTTCTCTTCTTCAGCGCTCAGAGAGACTTTGAAGAGCGTGTTGCAGGAGCTGGTGAGGCGGCTGTTCCCTCCTAGTTGCTGCTCGGCTCCCCTCTGCCCTTTATTCAACCGCAGGAAACCAGATGAGAGAACGCAGAGCTCTGATGACAGCATCCGCTAACATATCAAGTCCGGTTTTGCACTGATTGATGTGTTTTGTGTTGCCTGCATATGCGTCTTCAATGCATGTCATTCTATTACGCCACCGTGACCCAGTGCTTTATGGATGGACCAAAGAGGAGCAGCTTAAAATGGTTTTCGGAAGATGAAAATCAAGCGTGCACATTCTGATTGCACTGATCATTTACTTAAATCTTTACAGCAGCGCAATTTTATTCACAATGAAATAAAGAGCTTGACCAGTTAGTGAACAAATGACAGTGCAAAATCTAACATTCATATTAATATGCAGCATTGCTATAAATGTCAATTAGACAAAGATATTTTGACACAACTTTGTGAAACTATTTGTTACTAATCTTTCAATAAAATGTGTGATTATGCTTTCGTTCTTTATTCCTCCATTCCGAACCATTCACTGTGCATGAAGGCTGTTTATTTATTTTCTATGTTGCACTCAAATATGAACTGCTTGTTTTTATCTTGCCATTTCTTTAGATACACCAACACATACTTGTTCCTGTGATGTCACTTCCTTCCAAGTTTGGAGTTATACAGCGTGTGAAGGCACAGATCAGAAATCAGAAAGAGCTTTATGGCCAAGTATGTTTACACACACAAGAAATTTGTCCTTGGTGACAGAAGTTTCCAGTGCAGAAGGAAAGTACAGACATAGTGCAGACATACATGGAAATTACACAATAAGAATGAAATATAACGCTATAATAATATATATATTTTAATTAAATAATGCAATATAGTACATTAATAGAAATGAAGAAAGAAGATATGTACAAATGGACAGTTATGATAGACATTGCATAGTTATGAGAGTTCTAACTGTTTAGACTGTTCAGGCCAGAGGGCAACATTGAAAATGGGCTGGGTGTGTGGGGTCCAAAGTGGTTTCCTTAAGCCCCTTTTCTCACTCTGAATGTGTAAAGATCTTAGAGGTGGGCCAGGGGGGAATCCAATAATCTCCTCAGCTGTCCTGACTGTAACCTACATTGTTGTCTCCTGATGTCTGACTTGGTACACTATATTGCCAAAAGTATTGGGACACCCCTCCAAATCATTGAATTCAGGTTTTCCAATCACTTCCATGGCCACAGGTGTACAAACATTTGTGAAAGAATGGGTCGCTCTCAGGAGCTCAGTGAATTCAAGCGTGGTACCGTGATAGGTTGCCACCTGTGCAATAAGTCCATTCGTGAAATTTCCTCACTACTAAATATTCCACGGTCAACTGTTAGTGATATTATAACAAAGTGGAAGCAATTGGGAACAACAGCAACTCCGCCACAAAGTGGTAGGCCACGTAAAATCACAGAGCGGGGTCAGCGCATGCTGAGGCACACAGTGCACAGAAGTCGCCAACTTTCTGCGGTCTCTATAGCTATATACCTCCAAACTTTGTGTGGCCTTCAGATGAGCTCAAGAACAGTGTGTAGAGAGCTTCATGGAATGGGTTTCCATGGCCGAGCAGCTCATCCAAGCCTTATATCACCAAGTGCAATGCAAAGCGTGGGATGCAGTGGTGTAAAGCACGCCACTGGACTCTAGAGTAGTGGAGAGGTGTTCTCTGGAGTGACCAATCACGCTTCTCTGTCTGGCAATTCGATGGACGAGTCTGGGTTTGGCGGTTGCCAGGAGAACGGTACTTGCCTGACTGCATTGTGCCAAGTGTAAAGTTTGGTGGAGGGGAGATTATGGTGTGGGGTTGTTTTTCAGGGGTTGGGCTTGGCCCCTTAGTTCCAGTGAAAGAAACTCTTAATGCTTCAGCATACCAAGACATTTTGGACAATTTCATGCTCGAAATCCAGCAGGAACTGGAAAGTCGCACGCAGTCCTACGTCACCGGACTAATCTTCATGGTACTGCGATGGAAACGTAGACAGCAACAAGTCTGGGGGGAAAAAAAATTCCTGGTACAAATTGTTCTGGATAATTTTGGTGGAACGAGGCTTATGTGATTGTCCCACTACAGGTTCTGAGAGATGGTGGTGCCCAGGACCCTGAATGACTCCACTGCTTCCACAGTGCTGCTCATGACGGTGAGAGGGGAGTGCAGGGGGGGTTTCTTCTGAAGTCCACTGTCATCTCCACTATTTTGAGTATGTTCAGCTCAAGGTTATGATGAATGAACCAGACAGCCAGCTGTTCAACCTCCAGTCTGTAAGCAGACTCATCACCGTTTTGGATAAGACCAATGACTATTGTGTCATCTGCAAATGTCAGAAGCTTGACAGAAGGGTTAGGACAGTGCAGTCGTTCGTATACAGGGAGAAGAACAGAGGGGAGAGCACACACCCCTGAGGAGCGGCAGTGCTGATAGTGAGAGTCCTGAATGTGAGTTTCCCCAGTCTCGCTGTTGCCTGTCTGAGGTTGGCATAGAGAGCTGCGACAGTTTGGCTGTTTATTTACCTTCATTATTATTTTTTCCCTCTCTCATTTATTTTTAGTTGTTACGCTACCAAGAGGCTTGTCTTAGCCACACCCACATACCAACCAGCTGTCTTTGATGATCCATTAATCACTACTAGTTTAAGAATACCTTTTTGAGTAATTGATATGTGTCCTGTAGAAGGCTTCGCTCTGTTTTTAATGATTTAGCCCAGTATATTAAAGGCTGTTTACTTCACCACGTGAGTGCCTTGGAATATTTTGTTTTCATAATAAGGGTCCAGCGATGTTCTTCAGGTAGGCTAACACCAGTCCCCCAAATGACTTCATGACCAAAGACATGAAAGCGACAGGTCTGTAGTCATGAAGTCTAGTGATTTGGGTTTTTGGGGGGGACCAGGATGATGGTGGAGCATTTGAAGCAGCTAGGGACTTCACACTGCTCTAGTGATCTGTTAAAGATCTGCTTGAAGATTGTGGCCAGTTGGTTTTACCAAGCAGGTGAGACGCCGTCTGGGCTTGAAGTTTTTTTAGTCTTCTGTTCTTCTTTTGAAGACCCAGCTCACATCCTCCACATAGACCTTAAGCACAGGTTGAATGGCAGGAGTGGAGGAGGGAAGTTGCAGGATGTGTTGGTGTATGTGTGAAGTGCAGATCAGTGTGGGTGTGGGGTGTGAGTCTGCACTTTTCAAAGCCTGCAGTAAAATGCATTCAGATCCTCAGCCAGTTGTGATTCCTCAGACCAGTTTAGACGGATGCCAGATCATTGGCTGAAAACTGTTTTTTCAGCTTTACAGAGTAGCTTCTTTTAGCCACTCTGATCTCCTTTGTTAGTCTGTTTCTGGCCTGGTTATACAAGATTTTATCCCCACTTCTGTAAGCATCCTTTTTGTCGTAACAAATCTGTTTGACTTTCCCAGTAAACAGTGTTTTATCATTAGTGAATGATAAGAATGCTCTGGTAGGAATGCATGTATTCTCACAGAAACGAATGTCTCTGTGAGCTCGCCCAGATCGGTGGCTGCAGCTTCAAAAACAGTCAATCAGTGCAATCGAAGCAGGCTTGTAAATCCCACTCTGCTTCATTAATCCATCTTTTTAGAGTCCCTGTTACGGGTTTAGGTGATTTCAGTTTCTGCCTGTAGATCGGTATAAGATGAACTAGACAGCGATCAGAGAGTCCAAAAGCTGCACATGGGACAGAGTGATATGCGTCCTCTATTGAGGTGTAACAGTGGTCCAGTATATTACTGTCTCTGGTGGGACATGTAACGTGCTGTCTGTGTTTTGGCATTTCACGGGAGAGATTTGCTTTGTTTAAATCCCCAAGAATGATTATAAGGGAGTCTGGATATCACTGCTCTGTGTCTGTGATCTGTTCAGCCAGTCTGTTCGCTCACACACGTCTGGAGGGATGTAAACATTCACGACAATGAAAGAGAAAACTCCTGCGGCAGGTAGAAAGGTTTACAGTTTATGAAGAGCGCGTCTAAATTAGGAGAGCACATCTTCTTCAGAGTTTTTACATCTGAACACTAACTTTCATTAATATAGAAATGCAATCCACCACCTCTTGTTTTCCTCGTTACCTCCGTGATGTGATCTGCTCTGAACAGCTGGATGCCCTACAGATGTAGCGCGTTATGTCTTGAATAGCTTCACTCAGACAGGTTTCAGTGAAGCACAATGCAGCAGTTTGAAAAGTTTTTGTTATTGTGGGTGTCCATTTGTTAGGAAGGGATCGGATGAATACTTGTGAGCACAGTTCGAAGTCCCGTTTCCCCCATCTGTGTCTGACTGTGTGTTTGAGCAGCACCACTGCCCCTCCAACTAGAATGTTTAACTAAACATCTGAATAGTCAAAAACCGTAAAAATATTGTCTGGTATGTGTTGCTTAATGTTAAGTAGATTTGTCTTTAGTAAAACTTATAGAAAAACAGTGTTTCTCACACGTTGTCATGCCCCCCTTTAAAAATAATCTCCCCCCCCCCACACCCCTCTGACTACTAAATAATTTCACTAAAATTCTAAAAACATGGAGCCGCTAGATCCCCAACCTCTGGAGTCGTCACCAGTTTTAAACAAACAGCTAACAGAGGAGAGTCTGCTGGAAAAAGAGAACGCGACAGAGCTCGTAATAAAACAAGAATCAACATTGGCTTGGCTTTTCAGAGATGCCGTATGGTGTTTTATTGAACAGATAAATTGCCATATGTAGCTCTTTTAACAGAGTTCATTATAAGCATGATCTATTGTGCGCGTGCATGTGTGCAGCATCAATGAAGTCATTAAAATTCTCATTAAGATGTTTGTAGAAGAAGAAACTTCCCTCTTTGACTTTCAACAACAACCCATCTTGTAATTTCAAGCACTGAGTAAAATTAATATCAGTTCAAATTCATGCATTTATAGATGTCTGCTATGTACAGAAAAAGCATTCTGTGGCTGTGCTGTTAAAAAAAACCCCACCTCTTTCAGTGAAATGAAAAATGTGTTGCTTCTTTCCTGTTTTGTCATCATAGATGCAGCATTTGTCAAAAAGACAATGAGACAAAGCTCTAAAGACTGGAGGTTCATATATTCTCAAATTTTTCAACATATAAATTGGTTGTGAAGAAAACAACGAATCTTGTGATTTTTAGGAAGTATGTGTTACTTCTATGGGGTTGAATCTAACAATTAAAAAAAAATTCCTCTACGTGACGTCGACAGTCTGCAAGACGCACACAAACACACACGCTTACCTTCATAATTCTTGTTTTGACTGTTAAAGTTTTTTGAAAGTTTTTTGACAGAAAAAAACAAGCAAGAACAAATTTTAAACCTAGCACATCAATTTTCATTTTACAATTATCCTCTCTCTCTGTGTGCACGTGCATTTGTGTTTGTGAGAGAGAGCTCGTGCAGCACTGAGAGAGAGGATAATTGTAAAATGAAAATTGATGTGCTAGGTTTAAAATTTGTTCTTGCTTGTTTTTTTAGAGTAAACACTGGTAATAATCTAACCAAAACTAAGACAATACTCATATTTACTATATGTCTGTCTTTAATTTTTCATTCTGCCAAAAAACAAAAAAACACTAACTACATCCACATCCACCCCAACCTGTTTACCTTAAGGAGTTAGAAGTACCGTGACTACTGTACTATCCTCGCTTAGAAATCAGTCAGATGGTGGGATTGAGTGGGAATTTCTGTTGCCCTTTTTAATGATAGGCCTTACGCATTTGTCAATCAACCCTGCTTGCTATTTGGGGAATGAACCCAGCGCTATGATTGGTCGAACTCTTCTTCTTTTGCTGTTGCTTGATTTGAGTAATGCGCATGCACAGAGTCGTCACCGGGTTTTTGCGTAGAGTGACAAATCATACCTATCAGGCAACAGAAGGAGACAAACAAGGTAAGTGAAAATCACAGTTCTTTATTTAAGCAGAGACCGGAGAAGAATATCTGGTGAGATATACTGGTGAGTATATCTGAAGGAAGTAGCTACTTCTCTGGTAAGTAGCTCAGGTGAGTGATACGGTAGGTAGTCGGTAGTGTATGGTTGATTCGACGAGACCAGACACAGAAGTGAGGATGGTGACTGCAGATATAGGGAGTGTTGATGAGGGATGCAGGTGCAGGGAATCACTACTCTGGTGATTGTGACCAAATGGGTGGAGCTGGATGATCTGGTGTTGATTGGGTGATTGATGGTGTGGCTGACTCTGTGACAGTACAAAATGTGGTTTGAGGAGTGATACACAAGTCCCATACCCTCTCGCTCTCCTTGAACCAGTGGTTGACAGCTAGGACCTCCGATGGTTTGCCAGACCAGGGGAACAGAGGTGGTTGATAGCCAAGCATACACTGGAACGGAGTGAGTCCTGTGGTAGGGAGTTTTGGGCATACTCTGCCCATTGGAGGAAACCACTCCAGCTGTCCTGGTTTTGGCGGCAATAGGGCCGCAGGTATCTCCCGATCTCCTGGATCTTGCACTCAGTCTGGCCGTCAGTCTGGCTGTTAGTGACAGGCTCACGGAAACTCCCAGTAACTTGAAGAAGGCTTGCCACACACAGGATATAATTTGAGGACCTCTGTCAGATACGATGTATTCCGAAATGATGGAATACATGTCAAATAGGAGTTCAGCAGCCTCAAATGCTGTGGGGAGACCCTTTAGAGGTATTAGACTCTAAAGAGGGCAGATCTGTCATAACGTCGATTTCCACGTGGGACCAGGGACAAAGTGGAATGGGCAGTGGAACTAATTTACCTTCCGGGAGTTTTTTCTCATCTGCTGCTTCTGCTACATCAAGTGCATCTGCATACTTTCCCGTCTATCCCAAGTTCACACAAGAAGCGGTATAGAGCCATCGGGATGGCATTGGGAACGCTTCTGGTGTTTGTCATTTGCTTCATGCCCTTCAGCATCTCGCATGTGGAGGGATTTGTGGGCAGTGAATGGAGAACACATGCTCTGCTCACCAGCACGCTGAATGCATGTCTCGACCCTTTCGTATTCTACTTCTCTTCTTCAGCGCTCAGAGAGACTTTGAAGAACGTGTTGCAGGAGCTGGTGAGGCGTCCGCCTCAGCATCCGCTAACATATCAAGTCCGGTTTTGCACTGATTGATGTGTTTTGTGTTGCCTGCATATGCGTCTTCAATGCATGTCATTCTATTACGCCACCGTGACCCATTGCTTTATGGATGGACCAAAGAGGAGCAGCTTAAAATGGTTTTCGGAAGAGAAAATCAAGCGTGCACATTCTGATTGCACTGATCATTTACTTAAATCTTCACAGCAGCGCAATTTTATTCACAATGAAATAAAGAGCTTGACCAGTTAGTGAACAAATTACAGTGCAAAATCTAACATTCATATTAATATGCAGCATTGCTATAAACCTCAATTAAACAAAGATATTTTTTATAACTTTGTGAAACTGTTTGTTAAATTTTTTTCAATAAAATTTGTGATTATGCTTCCATTCTTTATTCCTCCATTCTGAAACTCCTCACTCGAGGGCCATTGTCTATTATTAATTTTCGGAGAAAAGGAGATTCCCCATAGCATCAGCTGTGATGCAATGTCAAGAGACCGTTCTCGAAAGGGAACCATGTTCATTACCAGAGACAAAGCACAATTAAAACAATGTTCTTCCGCAAAATGCATGCAGTTTTGTTTTTTAAACTCTACAGGGCCAAAAATTACATTAGTGTATAGATTGCATACTGTTTTGCTTAAACAAAATAGTTTTTTGTGCAGTGTGCATGCATTGAGAGCACACCCTGAGAGATTCCTAGATAGTGGGCGTGAACATCACATCTATTTATTTATTGTGTTATCCTGAGTACCACTGTCAACTTTAAACATGAGTTTGTGTCTTTTCTGCCCTACTTTCACTTCAGCAAAAGCTGCATCTCTTTTTAGCCCGTGCTCTTTGTGACAATATCTATAAAGAGCTCATCTGTCTTTCCTGTGGCAGAGGCGTCTGAAACAACACACTTTCCTGTTGTATGATACAGGGGGAATCCACATATGTGGGACACTTACTGATCATTTTTCATTGGCATTTGAAAGTATGTTTCAGAGGCATAAAGATAAAGATCTCCACTGCACAATACAGATATTACACTTCAATGCTTCCTCAAACACATATAGACCTTGAAACAGAAATTTCCAGGAGTGACTGATAAACTGGGACATAAAGGACATTAAACAGGGACACAATTTAAATACATTAAATTGTAAATCTAAAAAAATGCAAAATCCATTAAACTCAATTTATCCTATCAGATTTATTTACTCAGATGTTTTAGTGGGTCCAGTGTTGTTTGGATGTTCTTAAAAAAATACATAAAGAAGGTCATGTGGATTTGGAAAGACATGAGGGTGAATAAAATAATGTATATTTTTGGGTGAACTATGCCTTTTAGAGATAAAATGCTTGGTTTTAACCTTCTGATATATCAAAAAAGGCCACAAGATGGTGCCATGTATAAGTTATTGTAAATAAAATAGTTCAAGAAACCTTTAGATTTTCCACACAATATTAGATGAATTTGTGACACTTTTCATTCAGACCATTAGAGTTTAGGGTTTGTAGTTATGGATCTTTTTCAGTAGATGTAGTATTATGTCCTCTAACAGCTCAGCATGAGTTCAATGACATGTTATCTACTCATCTAGTGAGGAAACAATGGTTTTGTTTTGAAAGAGTAAACAGAAGGAACCAGATAGGAACATTTTCTGAAGGTGCTAAGAGTGGTGCTTTCCCAAGCTAAATGTGCTGCCGCTTGGCAACTATTAAGGGGTTATGAGTGTTTATTAGGCAGGTTGCTAGGACATATAAGGTGGTTTATGCTAAGCAGTTGCTATGTTGTTTTGGGTGGTTGCAAGAACATTGCTATGCAGTTGCAATCGGTGTTTGTTAAGATGTTTCTTGGTGGTTGTGGATTGCTAGAGCGTTCCAAATGGTTGCTAGGGTGTTCTGGATGGTACAGTATCTGCTTTAATGCAGGTGTGGTAACTAATATCGTTATTATTGTTATGAACAGCCCTTAACTATAACAGACATAGTTTTAAACATCATTCTAAATGTAAAAGAATATGAGTCCACACTACAACTTATTATAATGATAACTGTACAGAGGAACGATATAGTTGGAATCAGTTTCTGAATGATTTTTTTTTTTCCAGCTGATAAAAACATTGGCAGCCAATCATGATCCATCCTGATTAAATGGCTCGAGCATTTAAAGTCGCAGCGCATACTTAGAATACACAGACCCCTGTCCAAATACCCACACTTGCGGTCTTGGCCACTTGAGAGCGTGTGCATGCGACAGGAAGTAAGTGCACAAGACTGTCCCATGTCTTAAAAGTGCAGTTCCCTTAGTGCACACTTAACCCACACTCTCGAACACCGCTTCGGAGCAAAGTGTTGCACATTTTATTGGTGCAAAGATGAGTAGGCTATGTGTGGGTATTTGGACAGGGCAACTGTCATGCGGACACTAATATACTTATTATTGTTATAGTTCTTTATAGTTAACATTCTTGGTGTGAACGAGCCTTAACAATAACAATGTAGTTTTAGAAAACTTCTAAATGTAAAAGAATAGCAGATTCCACACCCAGGGCCGTTTATAATCACCATGGTCCCAATTTTGAGGTAGTTAGGGGGTTCGGTGGCTTCCCCGAGAACATTTGAATTTCTCTGATCTACATATGTGCATTTCAATACATTTGAAGGCCAAAAAAAGGATAACAAATAGCTTTAAAACAGTGTCAATGTCAGTGGACAGTAGATTATTTGTCACTACCTGCTCTCTCCATCGTCTCCATCACTCTTTATTCGTCTCCTTATCTTGCCCGGTCTCTTCCCCTCCTAAAGCTGAGCTTTGACTTCATTTTCATCTGTGTCAGTGAAGAAAGTAAACATAGGGTCAACTGATATTTAGCCTATATGTTTAATTAATTATTTAATTAATTATAAGTTAATTTACTGAAGGCTACGAATGCTAGGTAAATAGGTTTATTAAATTAATTCACAATATGTACACATTCATTATTAATATTATGCCTAATATGATCCCTTATGAAAATTAATCATGGTTTTACAACAAGTAAAAAAACACACCAAAAAACATGGTTATTGTAGTTGAACCATGGTAAACACAAATTAACCAACCATAGTTTATCCAAAACTGTGGTTATACAAATGGTAATCAATCTGCCAAAAAACATGATTACTACACTTTTACTACAATAAAAACCATTGTTAATTTTCATAAGGGAAGAAGACGGCTTCGTTAATGTTTCTTGCCCCCTCACATTGAGAGTTACTAATTATTACATTACATGAATCATATTTAGGCCTATTTTCGATTCAAAATGGCAAAATTAGACAAAAGTTTATCTGATTATTTTTGTCAGTCATTTAACATTTCTATCCTAAACCCGCTGTCAAATATGAAATGTTTAGTTTAGCTACTTACATCTCGCACTTTATAACCGTTAACTGGAGCGTTGAGAAGGAACCATAAAGCCCGCCTGCTTGGATTTGATTGGTCATCTCAAATATTTTGACATTGACGAGCGGTGACAGACCAATGAGGAAGATCAGTTCAGAAGATCTTGCTGTGCAATATTCTTGCAGCACTAAAGTAGTGTTAATACAATATTAGGCAATTATTTCACAACATTTATTATATATACACGTCGGTGACCTCATAGCTGGCTGCGGCCATGTCCACACCACAACTAGAGCAATAACGACATAGAGGAATATCCTTGGATTTTTTTCCTGCTGATGAACGATAAAAACATTGAGCCAAACAGAATCCATCCTGCTGCTTTAACGAGCTCGAGCATTTAAAGAGGCGCGTATTTATAATAAACAGAGCAATATCGTGCGGTAATATAGTTATCTTTATGTGTGGTTCTTGGTTTGAATGGGCCTTAACCTTAATTAAAAAAATTGTATAGCCTATCACATTTTCCCCATTTGTGTAAGGCGCTTGTTTAAACTTAAAGCTGCAGTCCTTTACTTTTTTTGGTAAAAAAAAAAATCTATTTTTGAGCAAGTAGGGCTACATAACCAGCCAGTGTTCAAAACTATCTTCTTACCTTAGCCTGATTCACAACGGTAAGCTTGTAATAATGTGAGTGGTACTGGTCCGCGGGAAATTCGAGCATGTCTTTGCGTCATTACGTCACGTCTGTATAGCTAGTAGTATCCGGCTAGTAGTAGTATCACATGCGAGGATGCTGCAGGTGGCGGATCATTTATAGCCTTTTCTCACAGCAGCTGGAATAAATAAACTTCATTTTGATGGCGGATTGTAAACGACAATCATCAGTGACAACTGGAGATTCACCCGTAGTCAAAAGCAAATGATTAGACTGTATGGAAATTGACATCTACAGGTAACGCTAATACACACTAAATGCACGTATGCTGATGTTTAACATTAACAATTTGAGAACAAAGTATAACAATAATAACAATTTGCACGGTTGGATGTGATGTGAGCCAAGCGATCATTAGATTTAATCACCGTTGGTAGCGTGATTATTGTAATACTTTTTTTCTTTAGCAGACCTTTTACTTGTTCAGATGACATTTTCCAGTGAAATTTTTTTCTTTTGGTCATACTTCCAAGACGTAGAATCGGTGAATCTGAAGTACAGTATCCACACCGGTGCGGTGAATGAATGACAGCCACACATCACAACATTAGATTCATCCGCGCTGAGGAGCCGTGTCTATGCACAACCCACGTAAAGATGATAATTACACAAATAACTGCAATTGTAGGTGCAAACATTACTACAAATATAATAAAAATGTCTCATCTTACCCCACTCTCCCCCTATTGGTGATGTCCTGATTGATGAGGTGGTTTTGCTGATGCACAATCATCATGGGATCAATCAAAAGCCCACGGAGCGCGCAGGTAAATGCCATTCAGACGTGTTTTTTGATAAACATGGTCCTGTCCATTCGCAGACCCACACACAGCAGATCACTGGGTAATTATAGGGTGAGATGCAGAGCAGGACAGTCTAATTATCACATAGATTCATCTTTCAGCACACGGGACAGAGCGTATCGGCTGAAATGTCAGAGGAGGCGGTGCTGATTGCCACCATCTCTGATTAAACGCAAGGCAGCTATTCATTGTGACATGATAAGCCTGTCACATTTAACTTCCTCTCACCTTCACCTTCGTTTCTGAAGAGGCTCTCAGTGGCTTTTTCTAGTCTGCGTGACATGAAGTGCTTCTGCTGGATGTCATCACTTGCCTTCAGAGAAGTTCTGTAGGAATTTTCATGATTGGTGATGAAAATTCGGATATTTCAAACCTGTGTGATTTTAATTTCTTCTGTAGAACACACAAAAGAAGACATTCTGAAGACTTTTTCTCATGCAATAAAAACATATAGTGACTATGGCTGTCAAGCTCCAAAAAGTGACACTTTATTTCGATGGTCCACTTTAGACATTCTACTAACTATAAGTAACTTTGCAACTACATATCAACTTATTCAACTTATAGTTCAATGTCTACAGTTGGCCATATATATATATATATTTTTTTTTTTAATCCATACTTGTGCACTTATAAGTTATTTGAAGCCTTGTGTGGGGAACTAACCCAAAATTTTTAATGAAAACTGCCAGTAATTTCTAGGCCTGTCATGGTTATTCCAGCTAATCTCAACCACAATAATTGTCATTTAAATTTTTAATCATATTTTGTCATCCAAATAAGAGAAATGTAAGTGCTTAAAGAAATGCCATAAATAATATTTAAAAAATACACAACGATAGTCAAAGGTCTTCCTTCATATGAAATTAAGGCATTGTGGGTTTAATCAAACTGCATTATTATATTATATTATATTTATTATATTATTATAAATTAATTGTAAAAATATAAATTTTCACACACATTTGTTATCACAACCTTTTATCATTTGTCAAATCAACTTAGACAATTAATGTGGTTCAATTAACATAATATTTTGAGTTTCTTTTTATTAAAAACCAATATCCTTTGTTGTATTAACTCATTTGTTTTTTATTTCAATGAACTCAAAATTTTAAGGCAACCAGGTAACTTACTTTTTTGAGTTAAACCAACAATTTTTTTTTTTTTTTTTTTACAGTGCAGCATTAAAATGTAAATAAGACTGGCATATTATATATGTTATATCATCTTACATCGTACATTAATTGTAAAAATATTAATTTTCACAGCATTAAAATGTCGCTGTTTGATTATAAATAGACAAATGCTTAATAGTCTATTATTGGTTCATTATTTCAATAATTATTATGTTTCTAGCATGTTATATGTTTGGCAGCAGTTCTTCTAACCTTAATTGATGGAGTGTGCAGCTTTTAATTTCTTAAACAACCATGTAGGAAGACACATCATGGCCATATTCCAGAATGACAATGTCAAGACAACTTTACAAAGTGCTTGATCAGGCAAAACATTATGACAGGTGAAGTGAATAACACTGATTATCTCTTCATCACAGCACCTGCTAGTGGGTGGGATATATTAGGCAGCAAGTGAACATTTTGTCCTCAAAGTTGATGTGTTAGAAGCAGGAAAAACGGGCAAGCGTAAGGATTTGAGTGAGTTTGACAAGGGCCAGATTGTGATGGCTAGACGACTGGGTCAGAGCATCTCCAAAACTGCAGCTCTTGTGGGGTGTCAGGATCTATCAAAAGTGCTCCAAGGAAGGAACAGTGGTGAACCGGCGACAGAATAATGATGTGAACCGTGATAGATAGCAAGGTGACATCATTACATCATTGACATAGCACATCATTATTCTGTGGTGAACCGGCGACAGAATAATGATGTGAACCGGCGACATTGATGCACGTAGGGAGCGAAGGCTGGCACGTGTGGTCCGATCAAACAGACGAGCTACTGTAGCTCAAATTGCTCAAGAAGTTAATGCTGGTTCTGATAGAAAGGTGTCAGAATACACAGTGCATCTCAGTTTGTTGCATATGGGGCTGCATAGCCGCAGACCAGTCAGGGTGCCCATGCTGACCCCTGTCCACCGCCGAAAGCACCAACAGTGGCACGTGAGCATCAGAACTGGACCACGGAGCAAAGGAAGAAGGTGGCCTGGTCTGATGAATCACGGTTTTCTTTTACATCACGTGGATGGCCGGGTGTGTGTGCGTCACTTACCCGGGGAACACATGGCACCAGGATGCACTATGGGAAGAAGGCAAGCCGGCGGAGGCAGTGTGATGCTTTGGGCAATGTTCTGGTGGGAAACCTTGGGTCCTGCCATCCATGTGGATGTTACTTTGACACGTACCACCTACCTAAGCATTGTTGCAGACCATGTACAACCTTTCATGGAAACGGTATTCCCTGGTGACTATGGCTCTTTCAGCAGGATAATGCGGGATGTGCTGAACAAACAAGTCTGATCTATGGAGGCCCCACCTCGCAACTTACAGGACTTAAAGGATCTGCTGCTAACATCTTGGTGCCAAATACCACAGCACACCTTCAGGGGTCTAGTGGAGTCCATGCCTCGACAGGTCAGCGCTGTTTTGGCAGCAAAAGGGAGACCAACACAATGTCATAATGAAATGCTTGGTCGGTGTATGCTGTGATGTTATTTCCATTAAGAGGTGCATCAATTTTCACAAGATCTTGTATTGACAATGCAAGAGACCAGCACTCTGTGTAAAGTCTCCTCCAGCACATCCTAAAGACTTTCGACTCAGAGGTGCCAATTCATGTGTGAAAATGATTATTCATGCTCTCTCCCAACCATTCTTTCACAATTTGAGCCTGGTGGGTCTTGACATTGTCATCCTGGAATAAGGCCTTTTTTGGCCAGGCAGTGTATTGTGACATTCTCAAAACAACAGCAATTAAACTGCACACAGGTCACTTAGCTATGTCATCGTGTCAGGTTGAATGATTCTGATTGGTTAAGACACAGATAAACTTAGAACATTTCCACATGGCTGTTCGTCAGAAGAATATCTCCATTGATTATTTGGATGACAGATGGTTATTTCACCTCCCCTGCATGCCAGTTGTTCACCTCATGAATGTCAGGTCCTGTAACAAAAGTTACTGACACACACACAGTGATACACACATACACAGCTTCTTCAAGGTTGGATTTAGTCGAGCAGCTCTGACCAAGAAACTTTCCCAAAACATACTGATTAGATACTTTCTCTCAGTAAGACCCAGTTTCAGACTATATTCATCATTATTCTCTAGTGATTGAAGGTAAAAAGTAAAATGCTTTAAATATAGTCAGTAGGCACAGGCCTGAGGGAAATTAAATACTGATTAATAACTCATTACAAATCACGCAAAGGATATAAACATTGAAGCAGCAGTGGATTTCTGAATCCAACCCTTCAATGTGATGTGGTTATGTTACGTGTATATTATAGTATGTTATGTTATGTTATATTATACAACAGAAAACAGGCAAACAAAACAATTAAATCTTTAATATAATAATTATTTGTGTAATAATTAATCATCAGCACAAAATTCATGATCGTGACAGGCCTATAATGTACTCTTATTTACCCATTCGTACCCTTTTTTTTATATTTAAGGAACCAGTGTTATTTTAGTATTATTTATATTCTATTAGTATTTATTAAATGAATTATTTTTTTTATATTTTCTCATTTTAATTTTTTTATATATAGTTTTAAAAAAATATATTTCTATTTAGCTTTAATGTATATTTATTTCAGTTTTAGTTAACAAATCTCCTTAACACTTGCAAAATTTTAATATGTGCATGTAATGAGATTGTATGGAAGGAATGATTTGAAGTTAATATTTGAAGTTCCTCACATAAAGCGATATCAGTTGAGGAGACTTGAAATGTAGAGCACGAGTCATATGAAGCACTTTTATGGTTCGTTTATGATGTTTTGTTGTCCAGATTCAATCCTCATTTGTACGGAGAGTGTAATCATTCAGCCCAACTCTTCCTTTTGTTTTACGCAGAAGAACGGACGTTATACGGGCTTGGAACGGCATTAAGGTGAAGGCATTAAGGCTTAAATGTGAGTTGTTTCTCTAAAAAAAATTACTGGTTCGACTTAAATAGTTTCAGTAGTTTTCAAAAGTGAAAGTACAAGTCATATATATTGAAAATGTCAAATATTTCATTGTACAGTATTACACAATCCCGAGTTGGCCTCTATTATACAATCTTGAGTTTTGCAAAAGAGGAAATGTGTAAAGTAAAGGAGTGTCCCATCACGTCTCAAAATGCTTTCTCACTACATTAGGGAATTGTTTAGTCATATTTGAAAACATCAGACACCTTTTATTGTTATTTATTAGGTTGGTAGATAAATGAAAACTAAAGCACTACAGCACTATTACCATAAAGCATAAATAATACTTTCTCTGTAGCATAAAGAGACACTCTTCATTCTTTTGCAAGTAAACAACCAACCAAAACATTTTAGCAACCATAGCAGCCCAGCTAACAACCATCAAAACAACAGAAAACAGTATATATACACGCTATATTGCCAAAGGTTTTGGGATATCTGCCTTTACATACACATGACAACCCATTCTTAATCCTTAGGGTTTTATATGGAGTTGGCCCACCCTTTGCAGCTATAACAGCTTCAACTCTTCTGGGAAGGTTTTCCTCAAGGTTTAGGAGTGTGTTTATGGAAATTTTTGATCATTCTTCTAGAAGCGCATTGGTGAGGTCAGGCACTGATGTTGGACGAGAAGGCCTGGCTCGCAGTCTCCGCTCTAATTCATCCCAAAGGTGTTCTATCGGGATGAGGTCAGGACTCAGGCCAGTCAAGTTCCTCCACACCAAACTCGCTCATCCATGTCTTTATGGACCGACGCTTTGTGCACTGGAGCGCAGTCATGTTGGAACAGGAAGGGGCCATCCCCAAACTGTTCCCACGAAGTTGGGAATATGAAATTGTCCAAAATGTCTTGGAATGCTGAAGCAATAAGTGTTCCTTTCACTGGAACTAAGGGGCCAAGCCCAACCCTGAAAAACAACCCCACACCATAATGCACAATGCAGTCAGGCAAGTACCAAACCCAGACTCGTCCATCGGATTGCAGACAGAGAAGCGTGATTGGTCACTCCAGAGAACGCGTCTCCACTGCTCTAGAGTCCAGTGGCGGCGTGCTTTACACCACTGCATCCCACACTTTGCATTGCACTTGGTGATGTAAGGCTTGGATGAGCTGCTCGGCCATGGAAACCCATTCCATGAAGCTCTCTACGCACTGTTCTTGAGCTAATCTGAAGGCCACACAAAGTTTGGAGGTCTGTAGCTATTGACTCTGCAGAAAGTTGCCGATTTCTGTGCACTGTGACCCTCAGCATGCGCTGACCCCGCTCTGTGATTTTACGTGGCCTGTTACGAGTTGCTGTTGTTCCCAATTGCTTCCACTTTGTTATAATATCACTAACAGTTGACCGTGGAATATTTAGTAGTGAGGAAATTTCACTAATGGACTTATTGCACAGGTGGCAACCTATCACGGTACCACGCTTGAGTTCACTGAGCTCCTGAGAGCGACCCATTCTCTCACAAATGTTTGTAGAAGCGTCTGCATGCCTAGTGCTTGATTTTATACACCTGTGGCCATAGAAGCGATTGGAACACCTGAACTCAATGATTTGATGAGGTGTCCCAATACTTTTGGCAATATAGTGTATGTTATCATAGCCACGCCTCTTTTCAGCCGGTTTGTATTTCCACAGCATGAAGGTAAGATTTTACGGATTTATGAATGAACCGCTCATTTAAAAAATCTTCCCTGTCTATTGACATATGTTATGACATCCACTTTAAACATTACAATGCTCATGATATCTTTCATTAACTCTACAATAAGTAAAATCACTTCACCCGCTAATTACTCTTCAACAGCGATGCCATAGAAAAATACAGAGCTACCGCAAAAACGGAAGTTCAAACACAAGATTATAAAGATGGCTGTGCGCTTGTTTCTCTGATGCATAATGTCTATACATATATATATATATTTTTTTACAGTACATTATTATTAATGAATGACTATATGTCTTATATTTGTATAAGCAAAAGAGAGTGTATAATGATTACACTTGCTTGGAATAAAACAGGAAGCATTGCTTCTTTCCTGTTGTGTCATTATAGGTGTGTGTGTCACAATGACCTCATTATAAGAAGCATTATGTGAGAGAGAGAAGGGGACACTGTCACATCTGTGTCTGTAGTAGTGGACTGAATTAAGGTATGAAATAATTCTATTTCTTCTGTTTTGTGTAGTTTAGTTTGAGATTGTAGTTTGTCATTCCTTCGCCCGACTTTAAAATGGTAGCATGACACTTCTGAAATTAATCAACAGAAATCATTTTCTAAAGCTAACGCAAACATTTTAAATGTTCAAAGGTATGTTGATTTGTATCTAGAGTTCACAGAGGGGTGTTTGTCCTGTTAAACACAAAAAATGCCCCTATAGCTCAGATCATGAAAACCATGCGAGCTGTTCAGTTTAGCGGACAGGTCAGATTTTGGACCTGCTAGAATTCATTTAGTCATTTTGTATGTTCAAGTTTGCATGTCCCATGATTCTCTGGGGCGACATGACTTATGGGAAGGATAAAATGCATAGATAAATCATCAGTTAAACATCTAATCTGCATCCTTTGCTTTCCATTTTGTTTTATAAATGTTAAAAGCCTGTTGCTTGTTTAATATGATATTGCTCATGTCGATTTTTTTTCCTGACAAAAATCAACTTAACACCCATCACACTATGACTTTCAAAACTGTGACTTCTTTGTAGTGCATGATTTTGACCAGCTAAGAGTCTGGCTAGGTTTTAACTTTTAACTTTTAAAAGTAATGCATTACAACATTGCATTACTCCCTAAAAATGTACTAATTGCATTACTTTTTATTACTTTTGTGTTACTTTTTCTCACGTGGTCTGGGCTTGCTTGTTTGTTTGTTTATTTTAAACAAAAAAAGTTGTATTTTTGGCAAATGTAAAGGCCCTTTCACACCAGGGGCCAGATTTACTAAACAGGCCAAATAAGCGTGAGATCGCAATTCCAAAAAAGCAATGGGAGTGGAAAGTTCTGCGCGTGATCTACTGACGACACACAAATTAAAGAACACAGATGCAGCCGGATCATTTCCATAATGACCAACGCAATCTACCAGTTAGCGTCTGGTTTAAGACATGCTTTTTTTGGGTGGTAATTAATGGTGTAAATACCAGTAAATTGACAAGCGCAAACCTTAGTAAATCACCTTGTGAATTTAAATACTGCATTTAAATACTCTTCTCCAATAAATTTTGCGTCTGAAATAGTTTTTTGCGCGCTCAAAAGTTTCTCGTGAGCACTCAATAGATTCTAGTGAGCACTCAATAGTTTCTCATGAGCACTCAATAGATTCTAGTGAGCACTCAATAGTTTCTCATGAGCACTCAATAGATTCTAGTGAGCACTCAATAGTTTCTCGTGAGCGCTCAATAGATTCTAGTGAGCACTCAATAGTTTCTCATGACCACTCAATAGATTCTAGTGAGCACTCAATATATCCTCATGAGCACTCAATAGTTTCTCATGAGCACTCAATAGATTCTAGTGAGCACTCAATAGTTTCTCGTGAGCACTCAATAGTTTCTCATGAGCACTCAATAGATTCTAGTGAGCACTCAATAGTTTCTTGTGAGCATGCAACAGGTGTTTGTATTTGGAAAGAAGCATTTTTTGGATTGACGGAAATATTACTAATAAAAATATTTTTGTGGTGATGCAAATTTGAGTGGTGCACGGTTCGCGGGAGTCTTAATTTTGTAATTATGCACAGTTAAAACAGTTGACGCTTTTCTTGTAGTGTGCTTTTGATATTGCATGCAAGGTTAAAATGCTTATCTTCTATTGAATCTTTCTATTTCTTGTACAGGCTTGCATACTTGGCATCTACAGTGACAATGGTGTGGACGGTGGGTCTCAGTAACCTGGTGTTAGCGGTCTATGGATTCACGCTGATCACAGGCCTTCCCGCCAACATTTTGGCTTTTTATACCTTCTTCCAGAAGGTCCGCCAGCGCCCAACGCCGATGGACGTGCTGTTACTCAGTTTAACCATCTCTGACCTGATCTTCCTATTTTTCCTGCCATTTCGCATGGTGGAGGCGGCCAACATGAAATGGACAATGCCGTACTTCCTCTGCCCATTGTCGGGATTCATCTTCTACTCCACCATCTACAACAGCACCTTCCACCTGACGGCCATCAGCGTGGAGCGATACCTGGGTGTAGCTTTCCCCATTAAATACAAGCTGAAACGCAACCCTCTTAATGCTGTGATAGCCAGCGTCATATTCTGGGTGATTTCCATGGCGCACTGCAGCATCGTCTACATCATGCAATACCACGATCATTCAAACCCCAACTTCACAGATCCATCCAAGCGTAACACCTGTTATGAAGAATTCAGTGTCGAACAGCTCAAGATCCTCCTGCCGGTTCGTCTGGAGCTTTTTGCAGTGCTCTTCCTCACGCCGTTCCTCATCTGCTGCTTCTGCTACATCCGATTCATCCACATCCTCTCCAATCTGCCCAACATCAACGCCAAGAGGCGGTATAGAGCCATCGGGATGGCGTTGGGAACGCTTCTGGTCTTCATTATCTGTTTCATGCCCTACAACATCTCACATGTGGTTGGATACGTAGGCAACTACAGCCCCGACTGGCGTGTGTACGCTCTGCTCACCAGCACATTTAACGCGTGCCTCGATCCTTTCATATTCTACTTCTCGTCTTCAGCTCTCAGAGGAACATTTAAGAACGTCTTGCAGGAGTTGACGAGGCGGCTGCTCATGCCCTGTTGCCGCTCGGTTCTCTACTGCCCTGTCTTGAACTGTTCGAGTACAGACGAGAAAACTCAGAGCACGACAGACAGCTCCCTTTAACACCATAAGCTAGGATGTTGGTTCCCTGCTAAATGCATAAATGTGAGACTCAATCTTTGAGGTATCTACTGAAGAAGAGCGCCATATGGGCCAGTATTTTTCTGTATTTTCTTCTGAATGAAGTCAAGCGATGTCAGAACATGCTGATCAGCCCAAAGCAATAGACTGTAATTCTGATGTGCCACTGTTTAATGGACCAGTATAATGGACCACTATCACTATAGAGTGCATTGGTACCCGCCCACTTTTTATACTTCCGGAAGTATTTTTTCCATTCAAGTTTTCCATAGGGATTTTAGAAATGTCTTAGTTAAAGCACTAAATGTCATGAATCAAGCTATGAGGTGAATCACAGCATTACAAACTTTGTATTTCAAGCAAAAAAGTATTTGAAAATCGTAAATGTAAATGTGGAAAAATGTAAACCTATTAACTTAAAGTTGTTGATTATATCTATAAATTTTTTTTTTTTTTTTAAGTGTACAAAATATGTATATACTGTATATATGGCAAGCTCTTTTGGCACCATTTGCTAGCTTTGGTGTAATTTTCTGTACAGCATCATGGGTAATGTAGTTTTTCACTACCAATGTAGCTGTTAAACAATTATTTTAAAAAATCTGTTGAAATAATATGTGAACGGATGGTTTCATCAAAAGCATATGCCACTGATTAACAACCTTATATTTTACAGCAGGTCTGTCTTTAAAGGTTGTTTTAAATCAATTTCCCTATGGAGAAAATGAGAGGATTTTGTTTTAAACTTTCGGAATCTGACTGTTGCACTCTACTGACTTGAGTTTATAACTTGTATTATAATATTACTTTTGCATCTATTGGGGTTAACTTGGACTTTCTAGAAAAGCTGGTTGACCTTGGTAGCCTTCCTGGTGAAGCAGCCTAGAACGGGCACCATGTTTTTTTAATGCACTGTCCGATATTGATCCACACTGTGTCCTAACTATACACGATGCGACAAGATTTCAGCGACATGCAATTTGCGACATCAATCAAATATCACAGCCAATCAGAAGAGCATGTGGGCGGAGTCTCTTTGTAAGCACACTGCACTCAGTACATAATCAAATTCATTAATATTACACCATTTTAAAATACATAAATGATACAATTTTGTCATTTAATACATTTGTTCACGACTTGTTTAATTTATTTTCAAGATCTGAGGTAAATTATCCGTTTTTGCTTTCACGCAAAATAATGTTCAAACTCACATTAGACCCTTTTAACATTAAATAAAGCACATAATCAGTACCTGAGATTATCATAGTCACTGTTGCGGCTGGTTAGGAGGACTCTTATTAACTTGGAAAAGACTCCTTTTATAGCTTGTTGCAACATTGAGACTGGTCTGGTTAGGACATGGTGTAACGGAAAATGCTTAAGGCACCTTCTGGGGTTTGTGTTGTCTTTTAACAATTCTTCCATGTCTTCCATTGCAGCAGGTAGCCCCGCCCCCAAATTCACATCATTGGCTGAGCCAATGTTATATCCTGCCCATTTGTACAGTTCAGTCTGATTGTAAGCCAACTGAATGTTTTAACATTTCTCATGAACATCTTTTTTTTTGTAATCGGTTCTGTATAAACAATGCATGAAAATGTTGCTGAAAACTGCAGTGAATGCTAATGAAATACATTTTATTAACTTTTTTTCTGACACTGTCATTTAAGCATATTTGTTAATATTCTGTACAATTTCATTGATATTTTTTCTTTTTATGTTCACACCTTGAATGATTTAATGAGAATACTTCTTTTTTTTTTTTGCATTTAAGATTTAAATGTGCATTCTTTTTAAGAAATTAAATATTTTCATATGTTTATATTTTCATATATTTGTATGTAAATATGCAATTAAGTTATTCTATATGTTATGCAAGAACAGATAAGCTTATAGCTGCAGCCTAGGCACTTTTTTCTGTTGTAGGAGACAGGTTAGAAAATGGCTTCATTTGTCATTTCTACTGAATACAAATGTGCAAAAAATAATAAAAAATAAGCTTGCTTTCTACAAATATAATTCATGAGTGTTTTGTATGCATGTAATACATTTTGTGCTGTATACTGTAAAAAAAATAGTTTCAACTTATACACATATTTAAGAAAAAAGGACTGACACTTTCTGTTTAAACAGGAATATGAAGTCTGGACAGAACCACTAACACTGGAATTATTTAAATAAGGTTTGTTTGTCCATGCATGCTGTTTACATCGTTCCAGTTTAAAGGACAGAACAAATTATGGCATTGTTAAACATGCATATGTGTAACACTAAATCATGCAAAACATTCAACATAATATTTAAGCCTTGCTAGAAAATAAATGTTTAGCAAGTGGTTGTCAATGGGCTGCTCGCTGGTATATGTCATTGTCAGTGGATGTACACTATATTGCCAAAAGTTTTAGGACGTCTGTCTTTACATGCACATGAACTTTAATGACATCCCATTCTTAATCCGTAGGGTTTAATATTAAGTTGGCCCACCCTTTGCAGCTATAACAGCTTCAACTCTTTGGGAAGGCTTTCCACAAGGTTTAGGAGTGTGTTTATGGGAATTTTTGATCATTCTTCTAGAAGCGCACTGGTAAGGTCACTGATGTTGGACGAGAAGGCCTGGCTCGCAGTCTCCGCTCTAGTTCATCCCAAAGGTGTTCTATCGGGTTGAGGTCAGGACTCTGTGCAGGCCAGACAAGTTCCTCCACACCAAACTTGGTGCACAGTCATGTTGGAACAGGAAGGGTTTGCCATCCCCAAACTGTTCCCACAAAGTTGGGAGCATGAAATTGTCCAAAATGTCTTGGTATGCTGAAGCATTAAGAGTTCCTTTCACTGGAACTAACGGGCCAATCCTAACCCCTGAAAAACAATCCCACACCACAATCACCCCTCCACCAACTTGGCACAATGCAGTCAGGCAAGTACCGTTCTCCTGGCAACCGCCAAACCCAGACTCGTCCATTGGATTGCCAGACAGAGAAGCGTGATTGGTCACTCCAGAGAACACGTCTCCTCTCATCTAGAGTCCAGTGGGGCATCCCACGCTTTGCATTGCACTTGGTGATGTAAGGCTTGGATGAGCTCTCTACACACTGTTCTTGAGCTAATCTGAAGGCCACAGAAGTTTGGAGGTCTATAGCTATTGACTCTGCAGAAAGTTGGTGACTGCTGTGCACTGTGACCCTCAGCATGCGCTGACCCCGCTCTGTGATTTTACGTGGCCTACCACTTCGTGGCTGAGTTGCTGTTGTTCCCAATTGCTTCCACTTTGTTATAATACCACTAACAGTTGATCATGGAATATTTAGTAGTGAGGAAATTTCACAAATGGACTTATTGCACAGGTGGCAACTTATCACGGTACCAGTTTACTGAGCTCCTGAGAGCGACCCATTCTTTCACAAATGTTTGTAGAAGTGTCTGCATGCCTAGTGCTTGATTTATACACCTGTGGCCATGGAAGTGATTGAACACCTGAATTCAATGATTTGGAGGGGCGTCCCAATACTTTTGGCAATAGAGTGTATATCAGGCATGTGTAGGGCCGTGGCTATAATTCACGAGAGTCAGTTGGCTTTAGTCGGCCTCCCTCGTCACAACATTCCTTGTCTCGTACCGATGACGACAATTGCTTTTTTAATATGCGATTAACTTGATTTGTATTGTACAGTGAAATTATCATCCATCTCTCTCTTTTTTTTGGCATGCAAATACTTTTTATAGACAGACCACTTATCCTTTGGTGCCGAAGTGAGAGTGAAGTGAGGACAGAGTAAAGCACAAGGAGCTGCTCTGGGAAAAGGAGAGCAGGCGCAATCCTGTGAAACTGGCCAAAATGTGAGTGCGTATGTGTTGTGTGGAGGCAGCAGCCCACATTGACCCTGTGTTTATGAAGGTATGTTTCATTTTTGACCATTATTCAGCAATTAATGTATACTGTTTCATGCCTTTTGGTGTTTAAATAATTTAATAATGCTAATCTGGTGGATGATGACATTTATGGGTCTAATCAGATGTTGTTTTGATGATTTAAATCAATGCATTAGGGGTGAATGATGATGATGCATTGTCATCTCTTCTCTAGTTGAACTATGACCAGCTAGGATGAGCTATATTCACTTTAGTGTTCACGTTTGCTGACATTCCTTCCCAATAAAGCTAATAATGAATGAGGGATCTAGCGCGTGCTTTCAGATCATTACGCAATCAAACTGTTATGTGTAGTAAAGTGTATTGCACATCATTGTGAAAGGACAGAATTTCCATGCTGACAAAAGGGATTTTCCATGATTTTGCCTGCTGAATAATGAATAGACCTGAATAGTGTTACTTGTTAATAGTGAACTTCTGCTGTTAATAGTCAACTTCTGCTGTATTCCACTCAACCTGGACAATTGAGATTTTCTAATTCGTACTTGGAAAAGTACAATTGAACGCTTCCAATTTGCAAACTCTGACAGAAAAGTCTAATTTCACCAAGATTGCAAAGTATAACGTCATGTAAACATGGCGGCACCCAGGGAGATTGATATAGCCGATGATAAGTGTTCAATTTTAAGCAATAAAACTACCCCGGTCAGTCAAAGCAGATGATAATAAAAGCAGTTTAGCAAACATTTGCAGAGCCAGGTGTGTAAAACACTGTAAATGATCCTCTGGTTATAAACGGACACCTGTAGAATAAATGCTTGCATTGAACAGCATCGTTTATCCATCACAGTTCGATTGCTAGGAGACATCTTTGTTGACATTTGAACACCTGCAGAACTAACGTCACATGTATTGCTGATTGTAAGCAACATACACTCTTCAGTGAGGTTCTAAAATGTATGGAAGCTTGTTTCCACCACAGAATAAAACATTTTAAAAGATCATTTCTGACTTTTTTCTTGCAATTGCAATTCTGACTTTATTTCTCAGAATAGTGAGATATAAACTCGTAATTGCGTGTTATGAAGTAAGAATTGTGTGATATTTTTTCCCCTCATGAATTGGACGTTATAACTCGCAATTGTGAGAAAAAGGTCAGAATTATGAGATAAAAAGGTCCCAATTACCTTTTTTATTCTTCCATAAAATAGAACCCTAGTGTTCTTGACTTAATTTTAAAGAACCCTTTATTCCAAAAAAGGTTCTATATAAGGAGAAATTGCATAATATTTTTTTCTAGTGATAAAATATGTTGTGAGTGGTTTGATTCATAAAATGTATTTAATGACAAAATTAACTGATTAAAGCTAAATGCATAAATTAATTCCATGATGGGAACGCATAAAAGGTTCTATATATGAAGTGTCTGAAAGAACCCATTAAGGTTCTATACAGAACCTTTTCTTCTAAGAGTGTATGTATTTTGAATACATAGTTGGCATCAACTTTTATTGATGAATGCAACATAGCAACATAGTGTCGGCCCAGATCCGGGCCACATCTGGAAAATTCAACTCGTACCAGATGTGGGCCGGATCTGGGCCGACACTATTCCATGGAAGCTTTCCATTGCACAAAGGGTTCTTTATAGTGGGGGGAAAAAGTTTTTTTGATTATTAAGATCCAAGAGCTTTAAAAGCTGTTTACTGAAAGGTTCTTCTATGGCATCTCTGAGTAAACACCCCTTTGGAACCTTTTAGAAGAGCCATTGTAGAACCTTTCAGTTTACAAATTCTTAAAAAGAACCGTTTTTCTTAGTGTGAAGAACATTTTAGTAATCTGAAGAACTTTTGTGAAACAGAAAGGTTCCATGTTTAAGGTTCTCAATGAAACCAATAAAAGCAGGCAGGGACATTCCACATCCAACTTTAGATGGAGTACAGCATTATTCCCAGCCTTATCTTTTTTATTTCTGGGGATGTATTGGGATTTTAAATGCAGTCACATGGTTAGTTTGGGAGGCTATAGTTGAGCGTTAAAGTGAAGTGACACTCATGTATGCAAGCGCACACCCATGAATCTTTAAACACATCTCCCACTCTCCCTGAAGGAGTATAAATCCCGATAAGAGTGCATAGACTTGCTCACATGTACACATAGAGCGCCAGAGACTGCGCGAGGAGCACACCGGGTTGGATCCAGTCCTCATTTAATAATTTTCCCTTATCAGTGTTCAATATTGAAAATGGAAAGCAAACAGCTGGTGCGGAAGACGTCAGCACATAGACCCTAGTCTCTATTGAAAAGCAAGAGAGAGTCAATACAGAAGCACAGCCGAGAGGTCTACTGTGCTCTGCGGTGAGTTTGTCTTTTTGTCTCAACATAAAAAGCAGGGATTGTTTTAAGTTGTTCCCTTATTGCGTGATTGTCACTTTTTGATGCTTGCGTAACTTTGTTTTTCCTTCTTCATGAAGCAGTGAATTGTTGTTATTTGTGAGGATAATCTTTAGGAAATCTGTTTAATGCAATGTAATTTAAACATAGCAAAACATGTTAAACGGAGCCAAGAGTGCTACCCTTTTAAATCATCCAAAATCAAGGAATAGGTTTGTTGATCTTTTGGCTGAGTTTTCTGTGGGCGCAGATTCCTTTTGGGCCTGGTCATCATATACAATAGTTTTATAGAGTCTAGTTATTGTTTTACAGTTCTTATACTCTGTTTGAGCTACGTCCGGGTGTCAAATCTTGCTCCTGGAGATCCACTGTTTTGTGATCCTAATTAAACACACCTGAACCTGCTAAAAAAAGTCTTCAGGATTACTGGAAACTAGCAGGCATGTGTGTTGGAGCTAAACTGTGCATGATATTGGTCATACAGAAGCAGGATTGAACACCCATGATCTATGTTACCGACTTCTTAATTTAAACTGCATTAACCCACAGATCTTTATATAAAGTTGGATATACAGTTGTGGTCAGAATTATTGGCACCCCTAGTAAGTATGATCAAAGATGGCAAAAAAACAAACAAACAAAAAAAAAAACAATATTTCACAAAAATCCAACCTTTCATTGAAGTAAATGAATTGAAAGTGAGGGGGAAATCACATTATGAAACGAATGCTTTTCTCCAAAACACGTTGGCCACAATTATTGGCACCCTTTTATTAAATACTTTTTGCAACCTTTTTCCAAGATAACAGCTCTGAGATTTCTCCTATAATGCCTGATGAGTTTGGAGATCAGAGACCTTTCCTCCATACAGAATCTCTCCAGATCCTTCAGATTCCCAGCTCTTCTCTTCAGTTCATCACTCATTCTCTATAGGGTTCAGGTCAGGGACTGGGATGGTCATGGCAGAAGCTTCATTTTGTGTTCAGTGACACATTTTTGTGTTGATTTTGATGTTTGTTTTTGTCCTGATGGAGGATCCAACCACAGCCCATTATAAGATTTCTAGCAGAGGCCGTCAGGTTTTTCAGCAAAAAAACAGGCACACAACATTAAAGATCCAGCGGTATATTTAACTGTGGGCATGGGTACTTTTTACCAAACCATCTGGTTTTGCTGCCAAAAAGCAAATTTTTTAGTTTCTTCTGACCATAAAATCCGGCCCCTTTTGAATTTCCAGTCGTGTCTGACAACTGAATAGGCTGGAGTTTGTTTCTGGATGAGTGAGGAGGATTTTTCTTGAAACCCTCCCAAACGACTTGTGGTGATGTAGGGGTTGTTTAATTTTTTTAGGCTTTCTGACCCCAAGACTCAAGTAATCTCTGCGATTCTCCATCTGTGATCTTGGAGAGTCTTTGTCCACTCAAACGCTCCTCCTCGCCGTGCATTAGGACGATATAGACACACGTCCTCTTTCAGGCAGATTCATAACATCTTTAGTTGATTGGAACTTCTTAATTATTGCCATTATGGTGTAAATAGGGATTTTCAATGCTTTAGCTATTTTCCTACAGCCACTTTCTATTTTGTGAAGCTCAACAATCTTTTGCTGCACATCAGAACTATATTCTTTGGCTTTACTCATTGTGATGAATGATTAAGGGAATTTGGCCTTTGTGTTTCCTCATATTTATACTCCTGTGAAACAAGACATCATAGATGGACAATTTCATGTTTGTAGTCACCCTGGTGTGCTAAAAAAATTAAAATATTAATGGGAATATACTTTAGAATTAAGAATTCTAAAGAATTTAGGGGTGCCAATAATTGTGGCCAATGTGTTTTGGAGAAAAACACTTATTTCATAATGTAACCCCTCTATTTGTGGCAATAGACACATACATTGTATGGGTCAAAATTCAATATTTTTTTAATGCCAAAAATCATTAGGATATTAAGTAAAGATCATGTTCCATGAAGATATTTAGTACATTTCCTACCGTAAATATATCACACATGTATTATTAGTAGTAATATGTATTGCCAAGGACTTCATTTGGACAACTTTATTATAACTTTTATATATTAATATAAATACTCAATATTTAGATTTTTTTGCACCCTCAGATTCCAGGTTTTCAAATAGTTGTATCTCGGCCTTTCCTAACAACCATACAAACCATACATCAATGGAAAGCTATTTATTTAGCTTTATAATTTATTTTATAATTTCAAAAAATTGACCCTTATGACTGGTTTTGTGGTCCAGGGTCACATATATATTAGTGCTGTCAAAATTAGCGTTTTAATACATGCGATACATTTTTTCAGTTTAACACGTTATTAACGCAGCATCCGTTTTTCTGTCATCTTTGGCTAGCGTTACATTATATGATCACGCTCTTATTCATGCTTTTAAACCATTCAAGCGCGACAAGACAATATAGTAAGGACATTCACAGACAGTGCATTCTTTGTGACACACACGACGCACAGAAAGATTTGCGCCAGTATCGTGCGCACAGACAGCTCGCCAGTATCCAGTTCACTTTCACGCTTGCTAGAATTATGCTAAAATTGTAGAGTATTCTCATAAGAGCAGTCTTAAATGAGTTAAATAATGTCTTAAATGAACTTGAGAAAACTAGACGCACGAGACAGTGCGTAAGATCCGCGTCATGTTCGGCAGATCTTAAAGTGACAGCAGCCTAATAAACCAGTTGCTGTGATTCTGTCATTAATGTTCATCAAAAAACAAAGGAAACAGAGAAAATTTTAGCTTTAATAAGGATTAATCTATATTTAATTTGTAATTTATGCAGTTAAGAGTATAAAGTGTTTTATGACTTTATTCAATTTCTGTATTTCTGTCATACAGGTAGGGATGTCTCAGGTAAATATGACACTTATAATAATGGGTTTATGTGAAGATATTTTTTAAAGCCTAATAAATGTTGAAAGTGATATAGCTTTTAATTATACTGTAATGTTAAATGTGTATCATTAATGTTTCATAGAGACATCAGTATCAGTGATACTGGCCTTCATTCATAAAAAGATGCTATTACAACAAATATTTAAAATATACTGTTGTTTCTACATTAATTTGGAGAGTAACTGTGAAATTATTACAATATAAAAATATTACAAATATCAAATTTCCAGGACTAAGACATCCATCTCTATACTGAGGCCTCCTTCTCCCGTGGACCGTATGGAACAGAGCAGAGATAATGTGTGATTATCATCTGTGTCTCACCGTCTACATCTTCACCTTCATCACCGGCTTCCCGGCCAACGTCTTGGCCTTCTACACGCTCAGCCGCAAAGTTTGGAGGAAGCCGGCTCCCATCGACATCCTCCTCCTCAACCTCACCATCTCAGACTTGCTCTTCCTCATCTTCTTGCCCTTCAAAATGCAAGAAGTCACCAATAACATGGAATGGAATATTCAGTACTTCCTGTGTCCACTATCTGGCTTTGTCTTCTACATGACCATCTACAATAGCACCTTTGTCTTGACCGCGGTGAGCATGGAGCGCTATCTTGGCGTGGCGTTCCCAATCCAGCACTCTCTACGCAGAAGACCCATATATGCCGTGTTCGCCAGCATCTTCATGTGGGTGTTTTCCATCCTTCACCTCAGCATCGTCTACATCATGCCCTACTACAACCCGTCCGGGACGGTACCGCCATCCCGCAACGTCTGCTACGAGGGATTCACCGATGCTCAGCTCGAGATCCTCCTGCCTGTGCGTTTGGAGTTGTGCATTGTCCTCTTCTGCGTTCCCTTCCTTATTTGCAGCTTCTGCTACATAAACTTCATCCGCATCCTCTCAAGGCTGCCGAACATCGGCCGGCGGAGAAAGTTGAGAGCGATCGGATTGGCTTTGGGGACGTTGTTGGTGTTTGCTCTCTGTTTCGGACCCTACAACGTCTCCCATGTGGTTGGCTTCATAACAAAGAAAAACCCAGTTTGGAGAGACAAAGCCCTTCTTCTCAGCACGTTCAATGCTTGCTTGGACCCGTTTATTTTTTACTTCACCTCCGCAGCCGTTAGAAACACACTTAGTGCGATGATAAGGGCCATTTGGGGTAGATGCTGGTGCCAATGCCCACAAATCCTATGGAGCTCCAAGAAGGAACCTCCTGAAACTGAGAAAAACAGCCTCCCGAAACCACAGGAGATCTCAAACGCACTTTGACCAACAGTTTTATTTAGGCCAGACTGTGCAATAATTTTTTTGTACACAAATGCATACTGGGTAAACGTTGCTCTACTTCCTTGTAAGATTACGGGGAATGCCAAAACAACATAACTCATGTGTAGAGTGTTATCTTAGTAAGAAGAGGAAAACACGGTGGTGAAATACATGATGTACATAAAGGGACAAAATTAAGTGTCGACAAACAGAGGATCAGCTTACTTAGAGTGTTTATAGTGTGAGCTCATCCTAATAACAAACTTGTCATCATTGACTTTATTAAATATAAACAGAACGCAGTATGAGGACATTGATAACTGGCATAAAGAAGCCACAGTCGCCAGCCATATGAAGGTCAACAGAACAGCAGCGCTCAAACACTGTCACGTAAATATTTGAAAGGTTTTCACTTTTGAGGGTGATGCTTGTCTGGGAACTGACAGTGTGGTTTTCTGATGGTTTGTGTATACGTGTTTGGTTGAAGGTGCATTACAGAAACTTCTTCATTTTTTGGTGTCCAGGAAGTGGCAAAACTTACACCACAGAAATTAATGCTGAAATAAGTGATACACTCTTGTTCAAGGTTCAATGGGGTTCTATTTAGAACCCTAGGGCTCTTGACTCAATTTTAAAGGACGCTTTATGCCAAAATGGTTCAATATAAGGAGAAATTATTGTATAATACTTTAATGTTTAATGGGTTATTGCAATTTTTCCCCTAGTGATAAAGTCTTTTTACGAGCTGATTAATTCATAAAATTTAATTCAAATTAGAAATGAATTAAAACAAAATTAATTAGTTAAAATTACACTCTAAAAAACACTGGGTTAAAAACAAATCAATTTGGCTCGTTTTTAACCCAAGGGCTGGGTAAATATAGAAATAAAAATAATTTTACCCAGCAAATTGGGTTGTTGATTTAAACTAACATAATGGGTTGGTTCATTTTTACTATAATACTAGCTTCTTCTCTTAGATTAATGTCGAAGGATTAATTTAATCTATTTTTGATCATATTTTACAGTAGGCTATATCATATTTTATATAGTTTTTAATACATAGTCTACATTTAAGGTCGTTTAACAAATATTATAAGTAAAAATTAAACATTTAGAAGTGATTCAAGTGTAATCGACCGGTCTCTGTTGTCCCGTTTCCATTGCGCCCATGTATATTGCTTTGCATAAAATTAAACGATATACAGCACAATAACGAGTTCACAGATAAAATAAAATCTACACAGCACTGCTCTCTCCTCGCAAAAAGCCTGCGATAAATAGGCTAACTCAACACCTGGGTTGTTTTGTCTGACCCAGGATTTGGGTAACACAAAAACTACCTAAATACTGAAAAAAATAACCCAAAAAAGACTCAACACAGGATTTGGGTAGAGAAATAACCCAATTTTTTTTAGAGTGTAAATGATAGAACCTTTTCTTCTACGAGTGTAGAAATGAAGAAATCGAGCTCTGTACAGTTATTTCCGATTGATTTAAAGCTGAAGTGTGTCTTTATTTGATGTTAAAATAAGCCAGTCTATAGTTTAAGACTGATTTTGTGGTGCATTCAAAACATTATATCCTATATAGTTTTTGAGGAAAACTGGTTACACTTTTGTTAGTCTACTTCAGACATTCTACTAACTATAAGTAACTTTGCAACTCCATGTCATCTAGCAGTCATTAGAGTAGTAGTAGACTGTCTGATTAATATCAGCACACTTTATTTTGATGCTACCTAACTGACTATAAGTAACTTCACAGTACAAGTCAACTAACTCTTATTAACGTAGCCTATTAGTCAAGTCAAGTCAACTTTATTTATATAGCGCTTTTTACAACGCAGATTGTTTCAAAGCAGCTTCACAGTGTTAAACAGGAAAATAATGAACAGAATTTGATTCGGCTGTACAGCCGCTCTGGAGAAAACGGTGATGTCATCAGCTCATTTCAATTATCATATATATTCAAGTAATGTAGTTGATATAATTTAGTTTAGTAATTACATTTATTTGGATATTTATTTGAAAATTTTGTGTCCCCAACTGAGCAAGCCAGAGGCGACAGTGGCAAGGAACCAAAACTCCATCAGGTGTCCTAATGGAGAAAAATAAACCTTGGGAGAAACCAGGCTCAGTCGGGGTGCCAGTTCTCCTCTGGCCAATTAACAAACAGTGTATGTTTATTATTTTGGCAGCCTTATAGGTCAGAAGTAATATTAGATCGGATTATTCGAAAGATCGGAGGCATCACACCGGGTTTATTGAGGATGGCGTGTCAATTAAACAATTATTAAATAGGAATATTCGAAATATCGGAGTCATCACGCCGGAGATGGATCCATTGAGGATGCCATGTCGATGAGCAATTTCAGAGGGTAGACTAATTGACACGGTCTCTGCAGACACTTCAGGGATACGTTGGTAATGTCTGGGCGCTGGTCCACCATCTGATCTGGATACGGCCCGGATCCGGCTGACTGCAGTAAACCTCGGGATAAACAGAGAGACTAACATTAGCGTAGATGCCATTCCTCTTATGATGTAACGAGTACATCAGGTGTTATGGGAAGTGTTCTCGGTTCCGGCTGACCTAGTTAATGCAGCCTAACAATTTGAATAAAATATAAATTAAAATGTTTTATGTGTATGCCATAGTAAAGAGATGCGTTTTTAGTCTAGATTTAAACTGACAGAGTGTGTCTGCTTCCCGAACAATGCTAGGAAGGCTGTTCCAGAGTTTGGGTGCTAAATAGGAAAAGGATCGACCGCCTGCAGTTGATTTTGATATTCTAGGTATTATCAACTGGCCAGAGTTTTGAGACCGTAATAGACGTGATGGAGTATAATGCGTTAAGAGCTCGCTCAAGTACTGGGGAGCTAAACCATTTAGTGATTTGTAAGTAATTAGCAAGTAGAGTGTTAGGTTCGGGTTAGTAGAAAAAATTGACATGCACTTGCACAGTTACTTATAGTCAGTTTTGGAGCATCAAAATAAAGTGTTAGCAGATGTATTAGTAGACTGTCTTATTAATATTTGCGAACACTTTATTTTGATGCTCCCTTACTGACAATAAGTAACTTTGCAAGTGCATGTCAATTTTTTCTACTAACCCGAACCCTAACCTAACAGTCTACTAATACTCTAATGAGAGTTAGTTGACATGTAGTTGCAAAGTTATAGTCAGTTAGGGAGCATCAAAATAAAGTGTTGCAATATTCAATTTATAAAGTGGACCATTGAAATAAAGTGGTTTGTTTGAAAGTATCTTTATTGTTTTTGCAATTCCACTTGGCACTACGAGTGGCACAAAACGTACACACTTCACCTTTAAGTACATTTTTTATATATGTAAATAAAATGTAAATGTATTATTATTATTGTACATATTGATGAAAACCAGGTCCTCTAAAGAACCTGTAAGAAGTGTCGTTAAATAAAACATTGTATATCAGATCAGAGCACGACTGTGCCAGAACGTTTGAATCATCTAGTCCTTCATCCTGGCTTATGTCATAAAAACTTTATGGCATATTTCCTCTCTGTCCATAATAACTATTACCCACTAATCTCATGTCTCTGTAATAAACCAGACAAATATTTGCAAAGGGTTATTGTCTCTGACTACCGTGCTGGGAAGGAGCGTACAGATCCAGAAGCACGTGTGAAAAACGCTTGGCTTAGTTCCTTATCGATCATCATTCAGGAAACATGTTGATATACACAGTTATTGCTCCAGTTCAGAGGCAAATTCTGTAATAATAAAGAGTGAGGTGGAAGGATGTTTGACTCATCACATATACACAAGTGCTCTGGTTTCCTCTCATTTCAGTTCAGCTAGTTTCACAATAGCCAGACGCTTGACTGTCGACATTAATTCTGGCCCATATTAGAGCTCATTCAGGCCAAAATATGTCAGTCTCCACCAACATATGTCATAGAAATTATGATCAGAATTTCCATGCATCTACACTCTAAAAAATGCTGGGTTGTTTTAACCCAAATTTGGGTCAAATATGAACAAACCCAACCATTGGGTTAAAAATGTAATTAAAAAATGTAACCCAATGGCTGGGTTTGTCCATATTTGACCCAAATTTGAGGAATATTCTTTAGTTTATTTCCCTCTTAAAGCTTGAAACACATTTTGAGTCTTTCAAAGGTTTAAAGCCCTTTTAGAGAATTGAACAAATCCAGTTACTTTTGGATGTTTCCTGTACAAAACATAAGGGATCACAGGGACGATTCTAGGATTTCAAAATTAGGGGGGCTCAGCCCCCAATGAGGGTATGATTAAAAAAACTATTAATATATTGTTTGTATACTAGGTTCTACACTACCTATCAAGTAAATCCCTGAATACTGAATTCATTTCTAATCATTTTAAATAACCAGCTAATATTTATTAAGAATATAGAAAAAACTTTATATTACTGTCATTTTCTAGATTGGCAATATGTGGGTAAAATATTTTTGTAAAAACATGTAACTTTAAAGATCTACATTTATAATTTCCGTCATGTAGATAACATGGAAAATGTGTCATGCTTTAGTGGAGCATTTCTGTCACCTGGTGGAAAACAAACAATTTTAACATAAAAAAAATTATATGAAATCACCACTATAACCAGTAGATGGCAGCAGAGGAGCACTCATTAGCTCATTTGACATTTCCACTCCCTTTTATAGTTCTTTTCATGTGTTTTGCTTTTGGATTCATTATAAAATGAATATTATAACAGATTTTTAGCAATTTTATTGCACTTAAGTAAGAAGTATAGCAAGAGAAAGAAAAATCACAAAGTCTAATGCCATTTAGATTTCATAAAATATAAGGGAATTATTTGGATAGGAAACCATCTTGATTTGCTCCTGCATCATATTATGCAAACTGCATTAACTATTGAATATATATCAATAAATGCACACACGTTGCCCTGTATTATAATTGTATAATGCCCTATTATATAATTATTAAATACACTGTACAAAATAAAAACAGAAAATGTCCTGATATTTTACTCACCCCCATCTCATCCAAGAAGTCTTTCTTTCTTCAGTCGAAAATTTGTTTAATTTTTTGAGGAAAACATACCATGACGTCATACGCAGTGAAGAACAACAACACAGAAGTAAAAGTATATCAATGTTTTCGTTTTTTTTAAATGTCCGATGGTTTCGCTAGATAAGACCCTATTCCTCGTCTGGGATCATCAGAGCCTCTGAAGCCCTTCCTCTGAAACTGCATTGATTTGTAACTTTAACCGTTGGTTGCCATAGAAGTCCATTATGTGGAGAAAAATCCTGGAATGTTTTCCTCAAAAAACTTAATTTCTTTTCGACTGAAGAAAGAAAGACATGAACATCTTGGATGAGATGGGGGTGAGTAAAATATCAGGAAATCTTCATTTTGAAGTGAACTAATCCTTTAAAACACAACCTAATGCAATGCGTAATTCAAAATAGGGGAGACCGGGTATGGTTGTAACACTTTTTTCTTCAGCACCTAAAACTAGCTATACGTCTAAAACTTTTAGGCAAAATACCCACATTTGTCTACTACAAATGACAAAAATTTAAATCTATATCACAGACTTTGTGAGATGATGACAAATACTAATTGGCCCTTTGTTACAACCTACCCCACATACTGGGGTAAGTAACCGGTAGACAAAATGCACAAAAACTAAGGGTACTCCAAGTGATATGCCACAACAAGTTTTATTTTAAATGAATGGCTGCAACAATAAAATATGTGAATATGGGGAGTGTATGTGCATATTGTGTGTGTTTGTGCATGCACACGTGTGCGTTTGTTTGTGCATGTCTGTACGTGCACATTCATATGGGTGTGTGTGTATATGTGTGTGTGTGTGGGCGAGAGCAAATTAACATAAATAGGCATTCTGTAGAATTATTAAAATCACAAAAATGTTCTTAGTTGTATGTAAGTGGATGGTTGTTTCAAAACACGTGTTACAACCTACCCCGCCACTGTCACCCATTGTTTAGCTAGCTGTATTAGCATGGTGCTTTGAAATTAGCAGGAGGTTGATACACCATTCTTTACTAGAGAAACTACACTTTGACCTGATATAACTCATACAACTTTATCTACAACGGTAGAAGTACTAAACAAAATATCTTGTTATTTTCTTACCTCAGAATTAGATTTTCTGCTGTAGCTTCAGGAGAGATAGCAACACAGACTGGAAAACCTCCATGTGGGATCGTAAAGGAAGCCAGAGGAAACTGAAACTGTCATATGACTCCTATCTTATCCATGATTCGTGGAACTGGTAGTGTTACAACTCTCCCCGTGTTACAACCCGGTCTCCCCTACAGGTAAAACACCTGTAAAAAAAACAAAAACTGCTTTTGACGCTAGCGCTGCACTGCTACGGATCGAAGAACACGCTGGATAATGCAGACTAAAATACAGGGATGAAGCCTGCAGCCGGTTTCATATGAGTTTTAAAGGGGACCGTGGCCGATCATGAATTAGTGTACAGATTACGGAGATAAACGCAAACTTTTAGGAGGGCTGGGTGGAAATTTAGGGGGGGCTAAAGCCCTTCTAAAATGGGTCTAGTGACGCCCAGAGGGATCAGATTCACAGAATATTCCTAATAAAAATCTCCTTAACTGCTATTTTATTGTTTTCTAACCTAAGAATATTTTAGATATACCCATCTGCTAAATTAATAAATGTAAATCTATGAGGATTTTCATAAATCTGGCTCTAGAACATACGTTTGCACACCTTGAAGTTATAAAGTTTTAAACATCTGATTTAACTGAACTTATCTTGGATCTCATTCTACACCAGTTCTGTTTTTAAGACATCTAATTTTCTTACGTTTCTGCATCGCACAAGATTCATAATGCTGTCAACTTTATTTCAGGATCTAACCACTATACATCATATATAAACGATTTCCATTTTCTCATGACTACCATCACCACCATTACCTGCCCACCTGCAGTAATAAATACACTCGCACAGGAAGTGACTGCAGTTTCAGGAATATTCAAGCATCCAGTCACTTCACTGGGTTTTGCTTCTAAAGAAAAAAAATCAAGGCCTGAATGTGTGAAGGTCTCTCAGATGAATTATAGTAAAGAGTGACTTAATAATCATTTTCCACGAATCATCACAGGTTAGATAAGAAACACAAAGGACTATAATTATAATGAATTACTACAATTACTGTAATAAAATGTGACGAAATGTTTTGTCTTAGCGTCCACCCTAGTGCGTGTAAATGTGATATATAAAAGTATAATGCTGTATCTACACCAGATACACACAGCGTTTAACTCTTAGTTGTTCCCATTATAACCAACAAAGTTGTCTTAATAGAAATGGTGATCTTTTAGAGGAGGGACCCACAAGGGACCCCTTTGACATCAAATATTTACTTGAACATACTTGAATGTACCCTGAGATAATTATTACTTCAATAATTTAAAAACACATATGATAAAAGGTAATAATTAATTGAAAATAAATAATTAATTAAAAAATGTAAACAATATATACAATTAAAATAAAAATATTCTGATATTTATACATATATTTTTTTAAATTATTATGTATATATAATTATTAAATATAACATTCTATTATAAATAATTATTTATTATTATTATTGTAATTATTTTATTTTTAATGTTAAAGTTTCTTGTATATAATTATTGAATTAGATATAAAATTTACTGATTTACTGATTACCTTTTTATAAATAAAGTACTATATATAGAAGTTTTTTATTGATTAAAAAGGTAATAATTAAATCAAAATAATTAATTTAATATTATATATATATATATATATATATATATATATATATATAATACAAAATATAATCATTTTATATATAATTAAAATGATTATATTTATACATTCTTAGTTATGTCAATAATTATTAAATATGAGATTATTATTTATTTTTCATTTATTTTTATATTATATTGTATTATATTGTCATTTATAAATAATTAAACACACATGCACTATTATTAAAATTATTATCATTATTTTATTTTATATAATATATAACTATTAAATTAAATATTTAATTACTATTTATTTAGATTTAATTATTACCTTTTTGTCAATAAAGTACTATATATACAAGTACTTTAATGACAAAAAGGTAATAATTAAATCTAAATAAATAATTAAATATATTCATATGTAATTAAAAATTATTATTATATTTATATATATATTTTTTTTTTTTACAATTTAAACGAAGTATTACAATTTAAACAATAAAGTACTTCAATGTATACAGTTACTGTGAAATAAAAGGTGAGCTAATGGTTTTGTCATTCTGTAGTGCATGAGCGAGAACACTACATGTATTTCCTAGGATATGCAGTTGTGTTATGAGGGTCAAACTCTTAATTCTGTGTGGATGGTGGATCTGGGCTTTGCCGTCCTGTCCGCTGACAGACCTCAGTAAGCAACGAGACGTCCGGCGGAGTCTTTTGTCGGCAGGATGACATTAAGCAGACTCCATTCAGCTGTGTTTGGATTACAGGAAACCTAGAGGAGTCATCTGGAACAAGCCAAAGATAAACACCAGCCCATAGACAGCGGGAAATACACCACTTATGAAACTGTTGATTAAATATCTTGGCTAATTTGATGATGCTTTCAGTCTCTCGGCTCTATTGTACCATATTTAAACCGATTTTCCCTCACGAACACACGGTTTCCAGAGATGTTGGGAAATTGTAATTACAGCATGATGTGACACATTGGGCAATTTCATTCACTTCCCAATCCCAGGAAAACCAGGAAGCTTGTTAACACTTATAGTACGATATAATGAAGAGCAAAGGTAATAGTACAATATGAATTAACCCCATTTCCAAGAAAATCATAGAAATTGAGGGGGGCTCCCATAAGGCCCAAAAAATATCCCCTGGTTATACATTAAAACTAGCATACTAGAAAACATAATATATAACGTAATATATAACAATAAAACTTTTTTTAACTAATTGTTCCAATGCCGCTCCCAATTTCATAAGAAGCTAAGCCTACTCCAAATTAGATTTGCATTTTTATTAACTAATATTAACAAAGAATAATAACTATTGTAAAAATGCATTGCTCATTGTTTATTTTTAGTTAATACATTAACAAACATTATAATGGAACCTTATTGTACAGTGTTTCCAACTGTTCATTATAGTTCCAAGAATGCTGATATTTCACCAATATCAATAGAATTAAACAGTTTCTTCTGTATTTCTAGTTTGTATTGTGTATCATTAACCTGATTCTCATGTTATCAGGATGTGCTTGACAAATAATGTATGCTATACTGACATGGTTTTAAAGCTATTGCTATCTATCCAAGTGCACATATTTACACCAGGGGAATCAAAATGTTCTCATAAAGGGGGGGAACACAGAAAGATTTTCTTTCTTTTTATGTAGAATAATGAAAGAAATGTGACAGAGGTCACACACATCTCACTCGCTGTCACTGACCTGACGGTAAACCAGTGTGACGGAAGTGCTCGTGGTTTTGCTGAAGCAGCTGAATGTAGCAATCAGATCCACGTCCATTCAAGCACATCCAGGACAGTGTTTCTGTGTCGTTTCACTTCCCCTCTTGGGTCAGTTTGGATTATTCCGGGCTGATCTTCAGTTTCTGTTGAAATAGAGAACTAAAAGCAAATGAGTGGGTTTTATTTTTGATGGTGGTCGCTTTGAGGTTCAGCCTTCCTGTTTGTGCACAACATATTTACGGTATACACTGTCGATGTACAGTCCATTTTGGCTGCTGGGAAAAACACTGTGTCTATACATTAGACACGTATACAGTGCCTTTAACTTTCAATACAGGCTCTTTTTTTTGTCAGCTGAACCCCTCTGACCTAAATTATGTACTTGAATTAACCCTGCAATTTTAAATATTTCAATCATTTAATAACACATTCACATGCAGTTCTCTGATGTTGGTTAATGTTAATGCAGGTAAACAAACAAAATATTTGATATTTTTCATATGTGTTTTATTTGATTTGTTTTCATTTGTATATATATTTTTATTTTTATTATTAATAATTAATTAATTATGTACATAATATGTATTATTACCAATAAAACGTGATTTATTTAGATAGTTTTAATTTTGTAATTATTTATCATTAATATTATTCATTATTAATTAATTATTACGTGCACTAAAATTAATATTATTATATTATAAAAATTTATATAATTTAAAATTATATGTTATATGGATTATTAACAATCCAAATAAAGTACTTTATTTAAAGTTTTAATTTTTAAATTATTTATTATTAAAATTAATTATTTATTCATGATTATTTTTAATTATATATATATATATTAATAATTATTAAATTAAATATAAATATTAAATTAATTGTATTAATACCAATCCTAAAAAAGTGTTTTATTTGGATAGTTTTACATTTTTAATTATTTATTATTAATTATTTATTATATTGATCAATTAATGATTATATGTGTACATACTATCATTATTATATGTAATATAAATATTAAATGAATTGTTATATGGATTATTAACAATCCAAATAAAGTGCTTTAATTATTTATTATTCAAATTGTTGATTAATGAAGTATATATGTACATACTATAATTATTAAATTAAATATAAATATTACATTAATTGGTATATGTATTATTACCAATCCCAAAAAAGTGCTTTATTTTAAATGGTTATATGTATTAATATTATTGATCAATTAATTATTATATGTACATAATATTATTATTAATATAAATATTAGATTCATTGTTATATGGATTATTAACAATCCAAATAAAGTGCTTTATTTAGAGTTTCAATTTTTAAATGATTTATTATTGAAATGAATTGTATTATTATTATTATTTAATTATAATATGTACATAGTATAATTATTAAATTAAATATAAATATTAAATTATTTGTTGTATGGATTATTTGTTGTATGGATTGGATATATTTTACCCCATTTGGATGTTAATTAATTTTAATTAATTAATTAACATCCAAATGGGGTAAAATATATCCAAAAATTACATATACATATTTAAAGAATTATATGATATATTATTTAATTAATAATTTGCATTTCATCAACTCACATATCCTACTTTTTCCCAAACATATCTATAGACACCTAAAATCTTGATATTAAAATTAGAAAGCTCTTTCTCAGCATCTTGTTCAATCAAGGTATAGCAGGAATTTCCTAATAGGTCACATGGACTATATGTAATGCTTCACTCGTTCATCTCCAGGTGTTTGGCATTGACGTGTCTTACCTCAGACGAACGCAAACGGCACGTAAAATGTCACAGAAGCAGGTCTGCTTTCTTTAATGAGCCATCCCCTGCATGTTTCTAGTCAAAGAAAATGCCAGTGTCTGCCAGTTCTCTTCTCAACAAATGATGTCTCAAGGCTGGAGAGGAATGATGGCTTTTCATGAATGTACAGTCATTAAAAACAAGATGAATTGTGTCACTGTTCAACCAAGTTGCTGAATGCTTATCTCCTGTGAAAACGTATTAATAAAATACCCATAGTGCAAGCCTTGACATTAACCAGTGTACAAAAAAAGTTGTTAATTGCAATATATAAAGTTGACTACTAAACAGTGAAAAGTTGTCTATTTGACCTTATTGACCCAAATCTGAATACCTCATGCATTTAAATAAAGTTGCTAAAACATATTTGGACAAATATATTTGAACTGAATGCTATGAACATAGGCTTTTGAACATAATTGGACAATGTTATGCTCATGCCATATTTTCCCCAAATGGCTGCTTCCAATACAAATAAAGACGGTACCAGGAAACGACTGAAGCTTATGTGAAAAATGCAAATAAACCCACAACCCTATACTTTGAGGAAGAGATAAAAACAGAAGAAAGAAAGACGGGGGGAAACAACACGGAGAGAGAAAATAATTCTCTTTTAAAGAATCACTGGCTGAAATAACATTACAGACCTGACACACAGCATTTATAGAAACACAATTGGATGTTAAAACACATTGAGCGAAAGATATAGTTCTAAAATATATAGTCCACATCACAACTGTAATGTTGGAATCACTTAAATAATGATTTTTTCCTGATGATGAACGTTAAAAACATTGACAGCCAATCAGAATCCATCCTGCTTTAATGAGCTCACGCATTTAAAGTGACAGACCACAAAACTACACCGCGGCTTAATAAACAGAAGGATATCATCCGCTGGTGTGGACGCTAATATAGTTATCTTTATAGTTATCGTTCTTGCTGTGAACGGGCCTTAAGTCAATCGTTGATAGTTTGACGTCCTGACAAAGAGAAACTGTGCTGCTTTTAAAGTTTTTGGGCTCTTAGTATGAATATGTTAGCCTGTTATCTATAAGCTAGTGTGCTCCAAAACAATAACAAAATTCACACTTAGAAGATATAAGCGTTCAAAACTTACAGTCTCTCACTTCTGCCAATAAGGATCAAGGATTTTGATGACATCACTCTGCACTTCAGCTTCTCATCAGATTTTCTGTCCAATCAAATGCTCTCTAGAATCTGAAGCCCCGCCCCCTACACTATAAATGGAACGTTGAATTCTGCACAGAATTATGTATTTTAAAGCGATATGGAGATCAGGAGGAGAAACGGTTAGAGATTAGGAGAAAACTGGCTTTACCGAGCTCAATGGCTCTGGCCGAGCTGTGATATAAACTAAACGCTACTGGCTATTTAAAAAAAGGGGAGGAGCTGTTTGATATGTCCCGCCCTGTCTTCCTGTTTCACTAATTACGTCAACACAGTGAATAATGCTAAATTGTAAACAATAATAAATTGTTTTTATACCAAATTATTTTCACTCAGAAATTGACAAATAATTTCAAAGAATCTTCAAGTAACACATTTAGTTAAAAGTGAATATTTTAAGTAGAAAGAATGATTTTTTCCCCCGTATTCTTTAAAGACTCGTTTTTTTACATTTACTGTAAACCCTAACGCTCAAAATAATGAATTGGTTTGAGTAGAGCCAACTCAAATGAAACAAATTAGTTCAATCAAATCAACTTTCATGAGTATTTAGAACTTTCTTTTCCTTTTGAGTTCACAAAACTGACACATTTTAAGTAATCTGAATTGTTCCATTGTTTTGAGTTTTATGAACTTGTTTCTTTTAATTTATACAAACTTAAATTTGACTGAAACTGGGCTTGGATTTATATTTCCCAGCATGCTTTGCCATGAAACTCAAAAAGGGAGAGTAAATGCTAAAATTAATAGAATGTTGGTGCAAGATTAAAGGGATAGTTCAACCTGAAATGAAAATAAAGCTGCTGTGGTTCCAATGCCCTATGTCCTTCTATCTTTTTCGGACCTCAAAAGCAGAAATTTTTTAAATAGTCCTGCACACACTCCTCCATATAATGGCAGTGAATAGCAACCGGGCTAAAACATTACAAAAATTATACAAAAGTACCACGCAATGATACAGTGAGACGCGCGCCATATATGGAAAGTGTTCAGGAGGCATACTATAAGGTTTTGCGAGAAAGAAACCATATTATTCAGTCAAAATACTGAGCTCGGCCGTTACTCTGTGCGCATTCCTGTGAGTGCGTGTGAGCCGTTTAAAAAAAAAAAAAAAGTTATAGAAGATTTTTTAGAATCAGTCAGTTGTAATTTAAGTTAAAACATTTTTTTACAGTACACTATGTAACTTTTGGCCCTCTATCCATTAAAAAACAAAACTGCAAGAAGATTGTTCTGGTTGTGCTACGGCTCTGTGGATGAATATGTTTATTCTACTGCTCATAAAACATTCACTGCTAATCTTAAGAGATATAACCAGTTTAGATGGAAAGAGCTCAAGCTGACACGGGGCTCAAGGCACACCTTAAGAAAAATGTGCTTTTCATTACTCCCATAGTGTATGATTGCAGAAAATATATATATGTTTGTATTGAACATTGATGGAGCAACAGATCTTGTGTAAAAAAATAAATCATAAAAGTGGTTTGTTTGTTTAAAGTGGCAAGGTGGGCCTTTTACCCCCCAGACACACAGGGCAAAAGACACACAGTATTGATACAAATACTTGAGATAAAATAAGTTAATACTTGTTCAAAACAATCACTTTAGCAAAGTTTGTACTATTTTCGGTTTATTAAAAATGTCATTAAAGCCCCCCTGTGGTGAAAGTCAAGCTTTTAATGTTGTTTATACAGTATGTCTATGTGGTGTTTTTAATATGCTTTAAGACAAACCATGTGCAAATTCATAAGTCAACACCATTGCTGATTTTCTCCTTAAAACGGCAGTGAACCAAAGACTGATGTTTCTGATGTCACAAACTACCTTGTCATGCTAATCACGTCAATGTGTGATCGTCAATGAGCTGGTGCGAGTGAGTGGAGGCGGGGATAATTTGCATATTCATAGAACTGTGTATACTAAATGAGGCAAGGGTGTAGAGTTACATTCAAGCTATTTTAAGGCATGAAGAATTTGGTAATCAAAGATGAGTTTTAAGGGATACAATTATTGACTACAGGGGGACTTGTTCATTTTAAAAATACAGAAATAAAATTATTAAAAAAAAAAAAGATTCTGAAAGCATTGAATGAGATTTCATGCCTTAAAATAGCTTGAATGTAACTTACACCCTTGCCTCATTTAGTATACACAGTTCAATGAATATGCAAATTATCCCCGCCTCCACTCACTCACTCACACCAGCTCAGAGATCCACTCGTTGACGATCACACATTGACGTGATTGGTTACAATATAGTTCATGATAACATTGTAATATACATAATATATACTGATCAGGCAAAATATTATGACCAGGTGAAGTGAATAACACTGATTATCTCTTCATCACAGCACCTGTTAGTGGGTGGGATATATTAGGCAGCAAGTGAACATTTTGTCCTCAAAGTTGATGTGTTAGAAGTAGGGAAAATGGGCAAGCGTAAGGATTTGAGTGAGTTTGACAAGGGCCAAATTGTGAAGGCTAGACGACTGGGTCAGAGCATCTCCAAAACTGCAGCTCTTGTGGGGTGTTCCCGGTCTGCAGTGGTCAGGATCTATCAAAAGTGCTCCAAGGAAGGAACAGTGGTGAGCCGGCGACAGGGTCATGGCTCATTGATGCACAGGGGGAGCAAAGGCTGGCCCATGTGGTCTGTGTGCGTTGCTTACCTGGGGAACACATGGTGCTGGGATGCACTATGGGAAGAAGGCCAGCCGGCGGAGGCAGTGTGATTTTTCATATCAACAGAAAACATACCGGTATGGCTTCTCTTGAGACTCACCTGCTTTAGAGAATAGTTAATGATATGCTAAAGCCCACCCACACGCTGACATGATTGGTTACAAGGTAGTTTGTGACGTCAGAAACACCAGTGATTTCAAACCGTGTTTTTGAGACTGTCTTTGGCTCACTGCAGTTTTAAAGAGAAAATACTCAGCAATGGTGTTGACTTATGAATTTGCACATGGTTTGTCTGAAAGCAGTAGAATCTAATGCTGACCTCAGAAGACAACAAACACACAAAAACGCACAGAAACATATACAATGTCACATAATCTTGTCTGTTTCCCTGGATGCTTATAGAGAAATAAAAACACAGACTCTCAGAAGTATGTTAAAAACAAAATTCAGTTTTATTTTTCACCTTCCATTTAAATTCTCGACTTTTTTTCTCCTCTTTGTGGATTAAAAAAATTTACACACACCTAAAAACAAAGGACAGGGAAAACTGTAAAACAAATGACGTTGAAAGAAACGTTACATCACAGCACAGAATGTGTCGTTTTTGGAAGACAACGTTCTGTTATTTTCCGCTGTTCTGCAGTTGCGTCATTGATTTCTTGAAGACAGTTGACAATTACAGGGGGATAAAATCCATTTGTCTGAAACAGAATCACGACCCAGCATGCCTGCCGTAAGAAGGCCAGAGAATGTACAGACACACACTCTTTCTCTCTGTCTCTCTCTCTCTCACACACACACAAACAAACAAACAAACAAACAAACAAACAAACAAACGGCTATATTACAGAGATACTGAGGTGGAGGTCTGGAGGACACGGCGCGACGGGGTGCTCGGATCAGGAAAAGGCCACTAACTCCTTCAGAAACCAGTTGAAAGTGACACAGGCTAATGGTGCGTATTTACCGCGTGACTGACAGGACAGACGTCACGTTCTGCGCAAAAACAGCATGTGTTGTTGACATTCGGCAAGGCTCAGGATAAAGCTCTTATTGAAATGCGCCGCGGAGGGTCGATCACCCACTGATTTTGGAGAAACTGGCCCTGTTATGTCTTCTTAATGCCTCTGTGCTGTTCTGACAACTTAATTAGTCCTAATTATGCACATTATAGTGAATTCTTATTCAAACATGTGCAAATGATTGACATAAAACCATCTGTTTCTTATAAATCCCTCTCGCAAATTACAATGAGCATTATCTATCTATCTATCTATCTATCTATCTATCTATCTATCTATCTATCTATCTATCTATCTATCTGTCTGTCTATCTATCTATCTATCTATCTATCTATCTGTCTGTCTGTCTGTCTATCTATCTATCTATCTATCTATCTATCTATCTATCTATCTATCTGTCTGTCTGTCTGTCTGTCTGTATATCAAAGCACATGCATTATATTGTCATGCATTATCAAATTTACACCAAAAAATATTTAGGCCTAAATTTAAGATTTATGTATTTGAATTACAACTAAACTTAATGTGGTGTATATTTGTCAGTCACAAATTAAATGGGAAAGATTTGTGCAATCTATTTGATTTGAATTAAACAATCATGTTTTTAAAATGCATTTAATTAAATTGCTTACAATCAGCATAAATCTGTTGATTGTGAAAACAGTTACATTTATTCAGCTAAAACATATGAACTTGGTTAAAAAATGACTAGCTGTGGAACAAGAAATATTAAAATTGAGATTGAAAAAAATTATTTATTGATGAAAAATATATAAACCTGGTTATTGTGTATTTAAAACGCTTATATTAAAACTCTGTGATCCAAATAAATGGCCATTTTATCTGCAATTCAGACATAAATCTTAAATTTAGGCCTACATATTTTTTTTTGAGAGTTTCTTTAGGCAAAAGGCCTGCTTTTGAATTCTTTGACTCAAAACTCTCTCAAAATGCAAATATTTTGAGCTAGACTTCAAATGCCCTAATCACACAAGATGCCGAAAAACAGCCAATTGTGACGCAACGGTCAAAGACATCAGCACAACAACGTGCACACACACAGACGTGATGTCTTCAAAAGGCAACGTCTATGTCGCAGGACACAACACAATATCATTAGCACAAACCACGTCTTCTACGGTCAGTTTTCTCTTTCACGATGCAGCAATCCTATTGAGAAACTGCTGACGTTTATAGACAAGTACCACATCTGCATTTGTTTCTGGCCTAAAGCCGTTTTAAATTACTCCTGCATTTATAATGAGAACAATCTTGTGACATTGGTGATACATAGTACCGATAACAAGCATCTGCCCACTTATATTTGCACAATTCATCTTCTTTTCTAAATTTGACTACTGATGGTGGGGCTATCTAACATTCGCCCTGTTCTATTATCTACATGCAAACTGTCTTAATATTTTGTCTCCAGATACACAGTATCAATAAGCACTGACCTTCAATTTTTCAAATGCTCTCTGTACATATTTATTTATGTAACACTGGCTAGTGCAACAACAAAAAAAGCACATGCAATACTGAAAGCAACATCTTAAAGTGGCCACAGAGCTGGTTTTACATGTCTGGCTGGTCTAGTCTGATGGTTTTAGAGAGGCAATTCATCAGCTGGTCAAACAGTAAAAAACAACAAACCACCTTTTTAAACAGGGAAAATGTGCTGATGGACAAAAAGCTCAGCCTAGTCATTTTCTGTTCCTAAACATATAAATGACACTCTCATGGTTTTAAGACTACTTATGCACTTTCTTGTGAATTAAAAAGAAATGTACTAAAGGCACCATGCCATGTGATTTGGCACTGCCACCTTGTGGCCCAAGGCAGCAGGTTTAACATGCACTGCTAATTCACACTATGATAAATGATAATTAGTCAACAATGTGCAGTATTTGGGTTTAATCAGGAAAAAAGTTCACTGTTAGATCTATAGACATGATAGGCAGATTCAAAAACATGATGACTTTGATCTAGAACAAACTCGAGAGAGTTAAGGCTTGGTCACGCCAGATTTACTAACAGCATGAACCAGCACAAACCCTCTTTAGTCATTAAAAAACACTTTCAGGATTTAAGACACTCAGTGAAAACTGAGCGCTGAAAAGGTATGGACAGGGTTATTTTTGCGGCTGATCTTATTGCATATGCATTTGTAGGAGTTTATAGAAATGATTTGGCTGCGTCTGTGTCCTTTAATTTGTGTGTCATCAGTAGATCACGTGGAAATGAACGGGGGCTAGGGGCAAAAATGCCACTAAAATTAATAAAAATGCCCCAACATTCAAGATACATGGGTCAAATTTCCTTGGTATGAGCTCTTGTTTTTAATATTAATAACAGGCCATACAGTGCAGTTTTCCCACACATCAGTACGATTGCAAAATGTGATAGCCTATTGAACAGTTAACAATAAACAAGAAGTTCATATTAGGTGACTTTCATTTTAGTGGTCTATTTTGCATTATATTTCGCCAATGAAAATAGTCATTGCCATGCACGTCTCCAAGCAACATGTGATGTTTCGTTACTAAATTAATTTTGTAATGCGTTTTTAACGAATCGTTCAATTGAATGATGGGGGGCCTCCAACTTTTCCTCTGAATTGACCTATCGGTAAGCCCCGCCCCCCTTAGTTACTGAGTTGCGAACTCGGACAAACAAACAGAGTTGCTAACTGTCTTACAATGACAGCTGTCAGTGTGAAAACCTTGTCCCAAGATGTTTTTGGACACAGAAGGACCACCTCTCGTCGAGGAGCATAAATATGCCATGGAGGGATATATAAAAGATTTTAAAATAAATATGGTGGGTAACAAGATTAATTTGGAAGATCACAATGCAAGCGGGAGAAGCCTCATGTTACGCTCGTCACGATCGCAGATGACAACATCCAGGATCAACACTGTTCATGTACCGCAGGGTAAGATTACATTAATTTACATTTAACCAGTTTAATATGGAGAGGCACTGAAATGTAGACCTTCGTTTATGTGTTTTTGACCTACACTGTACATGACGTGAGATCAGTTAGCTCTAGTACGTTAGCATGGACTCACTAACTTTAATTGTAACTTAAAGGTGCAGTGTGTAAATTTTAGCGCCATCTAGTGGTGAGGTTGTGAATTGCAAACCCTACCGCTCACCCCTCCCTTTCGAAGCTACGGTGGCCGACACAGGACGATGTGGTCGTCTGAGACAGCAGAGAGTAGCTAGCGCTCTGTAGAGAAGTTTGTCCGTTTAGGGCTACTGTAGAAACATGACGGCGCAAAATGGCGACTTCACTGTAAGGGGACCCGCGGTGTGTGTAGATAGAAATGGCTCATTCTAAGGTAATAAAAACATAACGGTTCATTATGTAAGGTCCTTTATACACCACTGAAAACATATTTATGTATATTATATTGCATTTCTGTCAATATATCCTCATAAATACTACACTGCACCTTTAATGAGAGTATGACAGCCAGGATACCTGGAACCAGTGTATCCCAGGCACATTGTTTTACCATTTTTGTAGCATAAACACCATCAAACCAATGAGAGCTTCAGATCTTCCAATGTTTCTCTATGGCGCTGAAACCTAAAGATGTCCGAGTTCCGGTCCCCGTGCAACTGATACTCAACTGCCATTGGCTCATCTGCGTTTGAGGGGAGGGGCTTACTGATAGGTCAATTGGACCTGTAACCCCCTCTGACTATAACAACAACCATAAAGATATAAATTGTTCTAAATATAAAATAGCAAAATTCACACCACAACTATATCGTAAAAGAAACAATATTGTTGGAATCACTTTTTAGAGTGATTTTATCCAGCTAACATTTGCCACGTTTCCACCGCAGGAACTTTCCCCAGGAACTAGGGACTTTGGGGTGGTACTCGGTGTGTTTCGACCGCAGGAACCGGGGTCTAAATAAAGTTCCGGGTAAAGATTTCCCCCTCAAAACGGCCCTGCTCACGTGGTAGTACTTTTTCAAAGTTCAGGAACTTTCGGGGGCGGGACTTGGGTGCTGAACATGCTGATTGGTTGAGTTCATGCAGCATTTTGATAGGTCGACTCGACGAAGCATTTTATTTCAACCACTATTTTTAAAAGTCTGTTGCGGACACGGTGCGCTGCAGTAATAGTTGATTGCTATTCAAATCAACAATGGAGTTTAAAAAATACGACCAATGGGCCGACGAGGAGGTTCAGGCTTTATTAAATTTATTTGCAAAGGACGAAATCCAGTGGGAACTGTAAAGTCAACACGCGCAGTCCTACGTCACCGGACTAATCTTCACGGTACTTTAGACCGCGATGGAAACGCAGACATCAGCAGGTCTGGGGGAAAAAAAAAGTTCCTGGGAAAAAAGTTCCTGGGACAAATTGTTCCGGGTAATTTTGTTGGAAACAGTGCTATTGACAACACATCAAAATCAATCCTGCTTTAAAGAGCTTGAGCATTTAAAGCGACAGACAATGACTGCCAACATAAACGCGCGCTTAGAATAAACAGACCGTATAGTCATCTTTATAGTTGTCGTTTTTTCTGTGAACAGGCCTTTATAGAGACAATCAAGTGGCAATGGCTATTTACACTGTGTAAAAATAGCAGTATTTGAGTGTACATAGTGGCAGATACTATTTGCACCTCAGTGTTGTACATTAAACGATATGCAATAATAACAGAGTGTAAATGATTATATTTATTAAAATTATTAAATGGATAATGCCTTATTGGGACAATAAAGCCCTCCCTACACCTAACCCTATAACACTAAACACTTTATTATTAAACGCACGTTAGACACTTTATATCCACTTTTCTAATATTTTCTTCATTTTTATTGAAAATAAATGCCTTTTTGATCTGATATGTGATGGGAAAAGGGAGTAGAGCGAGTTCAGCAAAAGGCGGTAGATTTGCGTCAAAACTTTTTTTGCCATGTGCCTTACACCTACACTATTGCTATTGTTGACATTGTAGCGACTTCCGTGATTCTGTCTGGCCCAATCAGACATCAGTGGGCGGAGTTAGTGTAAATAGCCTCTGCTAACAAGGCGGGCTTATTGCACTTAGTGAAAATTTAAAGTTGAACTGCTAAACTACTTTCTTCTATCTCAGTTTAATATGCACAGACAATGATAAGTAAGCCGTTTGTAAACAGGGACGGAGGAAGTGTTTGGGAACTGGACAGAAAATGCATTTACAAGTGGGGTTTGTTGTGCAGTTTTATTTTAGTTCGCAGCTAGTTTCCATCTTTCTTAATACACTGTGTTACACAAACACTGAGTTTTGCATGTGCCTTGATGCTTGTTTTGCAGGTTTCCCTGTCCGATCCGAGCTGTTCCCATCTGTCCTCCATGCCAGACCTCTATCTCAGTCCCCTCTCAATCCCAATCTCTGCAGTTCAGCCCGGGAATCACGAGGGGAAATGATCCCAGCCCGAAACATTGCTCCATCACGATAACCACACACCCATATAAACTCCACCCAAAACAGACATTTACATGCGTTATACCCACACCGAGAATTGCAACGACATTTCATACTTTTTTTTTCTTCTTTTGTTTACTTATATTTGAGGAGAATACATGTACACAGAGATGGATCGGCGGACCTCGAGGGCGATGCTAACATGATGAGTATGATAGGAAAAGCATGAAGCGGACTGACAGTGGGATAGAACGTTCAAGAGATGAGAAAAATCACCTGCTTTTGTGCTTGAAATCGAACCCTCAGACATTGGCGGAAAAGTATTTCGACATTTAAGTCACGACAAACCCAGATAGCAACAGTGTCGGCCCAGATCTGGCCCATATCTGGTACGCGTTGAATCCACATGTACCAGGTGTGGCCTGGATTTGGGCCAATACTATGTTGCTATCTGGGAAATGTCTGAATGTCAATCGCATCAAATGTCTAATTTTTGCAATGATTTTTACTAGATTAAATAATGTTTGACAACCAGAAAGTGTCCAATTGTTTTTAAAATCTTAATTTATAACACTGTTTTTATTGTTGCACACTTTGCATAGGCTACTCTGTTTTTCTTAAAAACAAATGGTTTGATATTTAATGTATGATATGTAATGCAAAGACAATCAAGTGTTGCTTAAGTGTCCAAATACTTTTTTGCGGCCACTGTGTGCAATACTAAGTAGTATGCAATATCTTCAATTAATGCACAATGTACGAATGCACAGCGTTCATTAATAATGGCATAGTGGCCGTCAGACTTTAAATTGAACTTTAAATAGGTTTCTGTTTTATTCCAGGGTTATTGCAGGCTGAAATGCAATAATGGAGCACATATTCAGGGAGCGCAACATTATCCTATTATAGTATATACAGCATTAACATTGCAAACTGAACGGTTAGCGCTCATGCGGGGTCATTGTGAAGAGTTGCATAAAGCACCGCAGCGGCCGCAGCGCGTTAAGTCGCGCACCGCTGCTTTACGTCAAAGCCTCTTCGCCGTGTGCTCTTAAGTGGCGGTTAATTAGCCTGTAGGGGATCGGACTCCAGACTCAAAGGCACAGCTGTCCTTGAAGAGGATTCTGTCAGCGCCTGGACTGAGCTTGATTTATGAGCTCTGCCGCTCACCAGATGGGGGACGGAGAGAATACGACGGTCCGCTTGCTTTAGCGAGTCACAGTCGCTGGCTAATTACATCTTTATCTCCCACTAATCTGATTCTGAACAGAAAAAAGAGGCAGCGAACAGAATCTAACACTGCGTTCCATTCAACTTGGAAAAGTGCAATCGAATGCAACATAGTGATTGTGAAATTTGTGCAGAAATTCACACGCAGATATGCAGGATAAATAATGCACTGTGATGATGAATAAATGTTAAGCAAATGTGCATAAAACACTATGATCCTGTCTGTAACCTGCACACCTACAGAACAAATGCTAGCATTGCATTGCTTCATTGTATATCATTTTCCCAAGCATAATGCATGAAGTAACTGCATGCATTTATGGCCGGAAGAATCGCCTTTGAATGGAACGCAGCATATTGATGTGTACCCGCAGGATACTGAGGCTTTTGGTTATGTCATCGAGGCAGACATGAGCATTACATCATTACGGCAGAATATATCATACATTACAGTCATCAACAGCATGGGAAAAAAACGCAATACATACAATACACATTTGAAATGATACTAGGGCGCCTACACGCTAGAGTTTACAATGCAAATGCATTGAGTTCAATGGAGAAGGACAAATGCGATGGTTTGGAAAGGTAACGCTGCACTTTGCACTGTATATTTGTGTTATCATGCTCAAAATGGATCCCAGACAGAAACATAAGCTGTGTCCGAAATCGCGTAGGCCTACTATGCGAGTAGGTACTACATTTGAATTTGAACTTACTTCACGGCCGTTAAAAAAGTGTTCTATATAGTATGGATGAGTTTAGTATGAATGTAATCCGGACATACTACATCCGCCATATTGTCATTATCATGCGACCTAACAGCTTCAGTTGCGTCCCTTCACCTCCATTCATAAACCCTCTCCCATGGCCTCATGGGATAGTAAAGTGTCCATCGGATCTGTTTTTCGAATACTATAAATTTGGACATACTACTCAGTTGGCGTACTGTATTTCGCATACTATATAGTAGAGAAGTATTCGATTTCGGACGCAGCAATAGTGTCGGCCCAGATCCGGGCCACATCTGGTACATGTGGATTCAACTCGCACCAGATGTGGGTCGGATCTGAGCTGACACTATGATTCGTCTAGTGTGTAAACGCCCTCACATTTCACTGATTGCTCTCTTTTACGTACTTGGTCAAATTACTTTCATTTTAAAAAAGTTAATCATGGTAAAACAGAGCACAATACTTCAAAAAGTCCTTTTTTTGTTCTTTTTTTTTTTTTTTGCTGTTTGATGAATTCAGTGATTTTTAGTACAAAATATTTTCACACACATGGCTTGCGATCAGCTCTGACGTTTTTTTTTTCTCACATGGAATTACTATCATATTTATTCAAATACTTATTAACATTGTCATCATCATCATTATTATCATCATCATCATTATTAACACCAAAAAAGTAATAGCAGTTAACCTTGCAGATTAAAATGTACACAGTGCAGGGGGTTAAAACAGGGTCGGTGCAGGAAGTGAGGTCACAAGAGGGACATTTCTAACCGGTACATGCTATCCACAAGCAACAAGAAGTCGATGAACTGTTTCAGGGCAGGAGACGCCGGAAACTTCTGCTGCCTTCAAGTCCTTGTGGAAAGTTCCTACTTACGAGTTTGTACGTTATTATTATGATGCATTCAAAACTATTTTGAAACGTTGCGCACTTTCATATTTCTTTCACTCTTTGCATCACATGTTTGCAAATGTTTTTAGTACATGAATGAAGTCTACAGCTGTGATTTTTATTCACTAAAGTTCGACAACCAGAAAGTGTCCACACTTTTCATTTCCAACACTATAACGTCGCAATCTAAGAAACCTCATTTTGAAAAGTATTTCAATTTGTGAAAAACACAAGACGTTTAAGCACTTCTAAATGTGATTCTCCTCTAATAATGACTTTGTGGTGGTGAATGCATGCTCATCTCGTAAATACGATCATTCCAACGTGACTTAAAGGCAGCAATATCGTCCATGCCAAAAGGCTGAAACAGAGAGGCTGATGGGAAACGGTGAAATGAGTGGCCTCTACTGCATATATATTTACACTGAGGACGATCTGAGTGATGGACAGACTTGAGGACAATATGAGGGCTGGACGAGGGTCAGGTGTTCGCTTTGGGTCGAGAGCCCAAACGAACGCAAACGAGGGGCCGAGATGACGCGGCCCTCCTGCTAACCCTTGCTAGAAAGGAAAACGCGTGGTTTGACATCATTCATAGTAGCTACGTATGTCAGAATGCACCGCCGTTCAGCTCAGATCTCTGCGTTCGGATCCGATGGTCAACGGCCGACGGGCCCGCTGGTGAAACAGCTTTGAGAGGGTCACCTGAACATCGCAACCATCGTCGTCAACACCGTCACTTTACGACCAGCATGTCCAGCACGCACATCATGAGACACCGAACCGTTACCTTTGTCGTTCACATCATTTGCATCACATATCAGGTTTGGACATTAAAAGGTGACTGTCGTTGGCGACGGGAGGGGGAAATGAAGCAGTGATATGCGGCCGGGCGTGAAAGGAAATAGGAAGAGAAGGAATGACCGAGTGATGTAGCGATGGCTCCTGGATTAATGCATAATTTCTTTTTGTTCACAGTGATGGGTTCGTATTTAAAGACTCCTTCCGAAGCGGGAAAGTTTTAGACCTTCATCAGAACAGAGATGGAGAGGCAGAACCACAGACCAACTCCTGATAAACGGCCGTTCAGAGACGGCCCTCCGCCGTACACCGCCCCGGGCCCTGCAAGAGCAGAGAGAAGCAGACGTCAACAGGGGAAACCAGACACAAAGGTGGTCAATATGAAATCACAATGGACTATTCATTTTCAAAATGCACATTTCTGATTGTAGCGAGTGCATGTATTAATTGCACTTGTGCATGATTTTTTTTGTATCATTTCATTGAATAATATATATTTTTTATATATTATTTTTTATTAAATAACAATTTGCACCACTTTCTAAAACAACTGTCCCTGTTTGGCTGATGTCACAAGACATTTAAACTAGAAAATGCAAGTTAAAAGGATCGCAAATTATTGACTGTAACCTAATTTTGAAGGGTTTTGTAAAGGCTTGATAAATCTGAATATTGGATCTGTATACAGTGCATTTAAATATTAAATAATAATTATAAATTAAATCAAAATTAAATTAAAATAATTACAATTATTGTATTAAAATGTAAAATATTTACATAAATAAATCATATAAAAAATAAAATACAATAAAAATGATCAAAATAAATATAATTTAAAATATATTTTTTAGAATAAACAATAGGGTTGCGTATATGGTATATTTTTAACAGCACATTATTTTAGTTTGACTGATATTCACTTTAAAACAATCATATATTGACAAATTTAAACTTAAATTGATCTTTAAGCCAACTTATATATTTATGATAACATTGTGAAAGCATTCAGAGGAGACGGAAGTTACAGTGCCCTCCACTAATATTGGCACCCTTGGTAAATATGAGCAAAGGCGGCTGTGAAAATAAATTTATCCTTTTGATCTTTCATTCAAAAAACTCACAAAATTCTAACCTTTCATTGAAGTAAAACAATTGAAAGGTCACATTATGAAATAAAGGTTTTCCACAATTATTGGCACCCCTAGAAATTCTTATGAGTAAAATATCTCTGAAGTATATTCTCATTCATATTTTTTTGTTGTTGTTGCTTTTTTTAGCACACCAGGGCGACTAGAAACATGAAATTGTCCATCTATGATGTCTTGTTCCACGGGAGTATAAATATGAGGAAACACAAAAGCCAAATTCTCTTAATCATTCATCACAATGAGTAAAGCCAAAGAATATAGTTCTGATGTGCAGCAAAAGATTGTTGAGCTTCACAAAATAGAAAGTGGCTGTAAGAAAATAGCTAAAGCATTGAAAATCTCCATTTCCAGCAATAATTAAGACGTTCCAATCAACTAAAGATGTTATGAATCTGCCTGAAAGAGGACGTGTGTCTATATCGTCCTAATGCACGGTGAGGAGGAGCGTTTGAGTGGACAAAGACTGTCCAAGGGTCACAGATGGAGAATTGCAGAGATCAGTTGAGTCTTGGGGTCAGGAAGCCTAAAAAAAATGATCAAGCATCACCTACCCCACCACAAGTTGTTTGAGAGGGTTTCAAGAAAAATCCGATTGGAACTTCAAAAGGGACCTGGTTCTGTGTTCAGATGAAACTAAAGAAGAGCTTTTTGGCAGCAAACCTACCAGGGGCCCTATTTTAATGATCTGAGCACATGGTCTAAAGCTCATGGTGCAGGTGCAGTTAGGGCGTGTCCGAATTCACCGCAAGTTTAACAACTGAAAAAAAAAAAACGGTCGGCGCGTCAGACACATGGTCCAAAAGGGTCGTCCCTAGTCTCTTAATGGTGTTTTATTAACAAAGTTCGGGAGGAACACGTTCAAATGATCTATCCAATCATCATGTCATTCCAACCAGCTGTCAGCAATCAGTAATCAACATGTCTACCCAATCAGTGGAGGATTATATAAATACCCAGTCAACTCACCAATGTTCCTCAACAGTTTTTCAGCATCCCTCCACCACCCCGTCTTCCTCACACTCACCTGGTTACTTTCCTAACCAGAGATACGGGGGGAGTACTCTGGGTTCAGGCCAAATACCGAGCTTGGAGCCCTCTCCTCGAACAGCACGCCAAATATGCATACTATTACGCATACTATTTACTATTTGATTATCTATAAGTGTGAACTCGTGAAATGAGTCATGGGTGTGTTTTGGGCATAACATGCAATAAACCAACTAATCTCCCATTCCCTTTAAAAGCCACTGGTGGATTCGCTTTTTACATGGAGAAATTTGCGAGCAGAAAGACTGAACACTTCTTAGGAGAGGAATCCTTTTATTTTTAATATTAAAAAATGTGTGTGTGCTGCTGCGTCCCTGTGTGTGTAATAAGCAGAGTGTACATTGTGCACCCGCCTATATGCGCATATTACTAACACACCCTTTAAATAAAAAAAAATACTGCGTTATTGACCAACAGTTTGTGTTGGTCAATGGCGCAGTCGTTTTCAGTTCCTCAAAAAAGCAACGCACCAACAATGCTCCTGAACACACCTGGTTTTCAGCCCATGGGTGAACAGATGGGCGTGAGTGCATTTGCTATTTAAACAACGTGGCGCTGGATGTGAAAATGAAAACTGCGTCGGGCTGAAAATAGCAAAAAACACTTTACATGTATGATAGGTCCCCAGATGGGTTTGGTGCAATGTCCACATCCACGGTTAAATATACCGCTGGATCTTTAATGTTGTGGGCCTATTTTTTTTGCTGGAGGTCCTGGACATCTTGTTCAGATTCGTGGTATCATGGGCTCTACCAAATACCAACAGATAAAAAATCAAAACCTGACGGCCTCTGCTAGAAATCAACACAAAAATGTGTCACTGAGCACAAAATGAAGCTTCTGCCATGACCATCCCAGTCCCTGACCTGAACCCTATAGAGAATGAGTGATGAACTGAAGAGAAGAGCTGGGAATCTGAAGGATCTGGAGAGATTCTGTATGGAGGAAAGGTCTCTGATCTCCAAACTCATCAGGCATTATAGGAGAAATCTCAGATCTTGGGAAGCGGACGTTGCAATAATTGGGTGCCAATAATTGTGGCCAACGTGAACTAGAGAAAAACATTTCTTTTTTTATATGAGATTTACCCCCCACTTTTAACTGTTTTACTTCAATGAAAGGTTAGAATTTTGTGAATTTTTTTAATGAAAGATCAATAGGATAAACAATGCAGATTTATTTTCACAGCCATTTTTGATCATATTTACCAGGGGTGCTAATATTAGTGGAAGGCACTGTAGATACTATTATTGCTAAACAGCAAGAAACAAGAAAAATACATAACATTTTTTTATAGAAAATAACAGCATATGGGTTTGGAACGACATGAGGATTATTAAATAATTGCAGGATTTTCATTTCCAGGTGAACTATTCCTAAGACAGACAGAGGATAGATGTTTATTCACTCAAGGATGAAGATAAAGGTCGCAGCACATTTGATGGAAAAGTGAGAGTCAAGGCCAGACGCCAGTGTGGAGAGGAGACGTATGGAACTGAGGGCAGGTGACTCATCACGGAAAAACTCACGGAGATAATGGGAGACCGAATGAGACGGCAGAGGGAGAGATGGAGGACTCGCTTACAATGGTAAAGCATGAGGGGGGAAACGGCATGAACAGAACAGGAATCACTCACTGGGGACTGAAATGTGAAGAATGGAGCGAAAGAAGCCGCTGATGACTTCCTGGGGTTACAGGACACAACGGAGCGGGAACAAACCAGAGGAGAGGATAGCAGCGGTCCGACATAATGGGCCGGAGAAAGGAAAAGAAGGGTGGAATGGAACGGAGGCAAGAAACGGCAAAAAAACAGATGACATGGGTATGGACCATTATGATGCTCTATGGTAGTTTTAATAATACTAGTTGTGCGAAGGACCTACTGTATAATGCTAATGAGCGATAAAATCATTATAAGCAATAATGTACAGCCAGCCATAAATTAATCATTCTGATTGGTCAATCAAAGTATTCTGCAGACAATATATATATATATATATATATATATATATATATATATATATATATATATATATATATATATATATATATATATATATATAAAATGACACTATACTGTATAGTTGTTTTCCCAGCCAAACCTTATCCTCCATATTCATTCAATGATTTGTTTGCATCATCAATCATGAATATTTACTATATTTTAAATAAATATATACCTAAAAAAAAATTATAATAAAAAAATATATATATAATACAATATATAATAATACAAATATAAAATATAATATAAAATATATATATAATATAAAAAATAAAAACATTTACAATAATAATTCTCCTCAATTTTATTTATAAAAATGTATAATTACTTATAATAATCATTTATAAATAAATATTCTATACTTCACAAAATAAGTCTATGTGTGCCATTTGTCACAAATTAATGTTGGTGATGTAATAAGTTTTGTTATGTAGTTATTTTTGTGCATGCACATTTCATTCTCATTAAATAATTTTTTATTATATTATTAAAATAAAATATAACATGCAGAGCATAATATTGATAAATACGAGATATATATTGAATATTGGCAAAGGGCTATAAAGTACTGAGATATATAGTGAAAAATATAACACAGCCCTAATAGTTTAGCAAAAACACTGGAGGTTTGAGAGTTTTGTCCATTAATTTATGCCAAAATCAGACTGGAACAAACATCTTTCGCTGTTGTGCAGCACTATATGCTCAATTACTCAATGTAACAGTGTTTTGGCTCCTTCCCATAAACACAGGTTTTTCCGTGACCTGTTCCTCCTCCTCTCTCAGTTTTGCTCTGCACTGAATCTTCCAGCAACAGCAAACTTTTCCACTGAGAGATCTGCCGCCTGCTCGGTCCAGACCGCGGTCAAACTCTGATGTTATGTTATTACGTACAGGAGTTGACTCGGTGCTGCTTTTATTTTTGTGTTCAGCGGCGCCTTTATAGGTTGACCCTGAGGGCTAGAAAGAGCGTGACCCTCAAATGGAAGTTCTCAGGAAGAGCTGAGACATAATTTATCACCAGAAACTAGAGATGGATATCGGAAGCCTTTAAAAGCCTTTTTCAATAGGAAATGCATCATCAGAGGAGCTACTTAAATATTTTAATACAGCAATTAAGCAACTTACTAACTGGCTACTAACTGAATTTTGCATATTTAAAATGATGAACTATGTTTCTGGGAGAACAGAGAAAGATTTGTTTAATTGGAAACCTTTCTTTATTATTAGAATTGGCAAAAGCATTTTAGGATCTCATAAAGCAGATTTAAGAAAGTAATGATGTGTAAGTATACGACACAGCGGCTGAATGGAAATCACACAGCACTATGTGAAATACTAATGCTGAACATTTCTGCAATGATTGCAATGGCAGAACTGACATGTGTGCCTCGCTAATTGGTTGTTTATGCTCTGTGCAGTTCATTTGGCTATAGAAGTACAGTACAAACAGTTTGAAAACACTTCATCATTAAGTATGTAAGAGAAATCAGGAGCCAACTGCTACAGAAAACAAATTACCCTCAGCTGACTGAAATATTCACACGAAATGGAGAGTAAATGCTAAAATGAAGAGTTATATAATGCTTTTTGTGCAAGATTCATGTTAAGGTGGAGATTTGTACGCTAGTTTAGAAGAGTTTCTGTTCTGTTATCTTTTGGGGGGTTACCATAGTTTGAGAACAGATGTTAAATGTTTAATATTACTGTCCTCATTCAGCAAGTGCTATGCTATGCTAATGCTATCAAAGCATTGTGCTACTAATTAGCAAGGTGGCATTATTGAATTAGCCTATTAAAGCTAGCAAAGTTTCCACTACTAAAAATATCTAAGTTGAACAAATATTTGAAGTTTAGAGCAATTCAAATGTATGATTACAAAATAAAAACCTGCAAGTTCTGCTTGCTTAAACTTTAATTTCTTAACTTAAAAAATGTGATGTTTTGCCAGCTTATTCGGGTTTACGGTGTACCTTTAACTGTACTTTTACTCTTTCCATTTTAAAAACATTTTATTCTAGCTTCATGCATCATTTTTTATATAGTCCAAATATACTTTACAGTTTATTAAGTCAAGTTAAGTGCAATTTTAAGTATATTTCTGAGAAGTACATAAAAAGTATACAGTCTTATTTTTAGTTTAAAAGAAGTATACTAATAGCACACTTGAATAAACTTCTTTTTCGTAAGGGTTAGCTGGTCATCCAAAGCTGGTTTTGTTTGATAGTTTTCAGTAGGTCTGCCTGGAAAAACCAGCTAAAACATCCAACAAAAACAGAAAACCACCGTGGGCTGGTTTAAATAGTTTGATTTTACAACAGTAAGGAATCATACAAAACCGGTCAAGAATATGTCCAGGTCTTTTTTCACCACCAAGACTGAAAGAAAGAAGGAAAGAAAAAATATGTTTTGCATTAAGTATAAATAACCTTTTTTGCACTGACAATGTACCCACAAATTGTCAATATCATAATTCTGCCACTCTGATATGAAATAATAATAATAACCTTTAAGTGTTAGTACATATTTGTTATACTCTCTTGAATTCATGCTCATTTAAACAGAAAAATCATTGTATTACAGTAATGAGAATCACCATAGAGAATAATGGAAGTTCAAAAGGGGGAAAACCTGCTTAACGGTCATGAAAATAATGCAAATGCTACATTTTCTTTATGCACAATATAAGTTATTTCTTTCTTTCGTGCTTTGGGTGAAATGTTTTCATGAGATTCCCTTCTTTATCATTAGATTGATGCTACTAGTGCACTAACCAAATAGTCTCCCTGTCTATAAAAAAATAATATATATATTATTTAGAAAACTCCAGTGAAAAATCGCTAGTCCAAAGGAAACCTCTCTAGTGTTGATATGATTTGTTATTGTGTCCTTGTTGTTTCATTCAGCCCTGGGTTTTAAAAAATAGGTTTTTCTTCAATAAAGCAGAGCTACAGTATAAGACAGGAACTATTTACAGTCAGACAATGAAAGCTTTCGGTAAATGCTCAAAGCACATTTCCCACAACAGAATGCTTTATAGGAATCCTCTATTACTCAAGACACTGATGTCCTGGAGTGGACAAAATATTTGCTGTAACAAAACTTTAATTCAGTTAACAACAAACTTTAACAAAGTTTTGCTGGAATGATCATAAATTCATTTTAAATTGTGATTGTTGGCTGTGCAATTTATGTACACATTTTGTGAGCTTAAGAATAATGATAAAAATGGCCTTTTTAAGGCTTGTGTGACAAAACTACATTTCCCACAATTCTCTGTGTTAGCATGACAATGTTAAAGTGCCCCTATTAAAGTGATTTTTCAGATGTTCCCTTTCATGCAGTGTGTAATAGAGCTATTTGTGAATGTAAAAGGTCTGCAAAGTTTTATAGATCAAAGTGCAGATAAAATGGAGTTATTGTCTCCTATATCGATTCTGAACTGCCTGAAACGAGTCGTCAGCAATTCCAGTCTCACTTCCTACAAACACTGTAGTTGTAGTTGAGACTGGAAGTGTTTGGTTCGTGATGTTCATGTCGAGAAGTTCATGTTCTGCTGCCAAAGCAAATCTACTATGATGCATATCCAAAGGATGAGATTGATACGGTAAAACCAATGGCCTCATTACTGTTCGCATCACTGTGTAAGTGCTGAGGAGGAGCTGAAACTCGGATATGTGACCCAGGACCACAAAACCAGTCATAAGGGTCAATTTTTTTAAATTGAGAATTTAAGATTTATACATCATCTGAAAGCTGAATAAATAAGCTTTCCATTGATGTATGGTTTGTTAGGACAATATTTGACCGAGATACAACTATTTGAAAACATGGAATCTAAGGGTGCAAGAAAATCTAAATAAAGTTTAAAGTTGCCAAATGAAGTCCTTAGCAATGCATATTACTACTAATATATTTACAGTAGGGAATTTACAAAATATATCTAATAAATCCTAATAATTTTTGGCATAAAAGAAAAATCGTTAATTTTGACCCATACAATGTATTGTTGGCTATTGCCACAAATATACCTGTGCGACTTATGGTTTTGTGGTCCAGGGTCACATATGGTAATGAGCGTTTGGTTTCTGACACATGCTGTAAGCAGGGCCGTACGTAGGGTTTCATAAATACAGAGGTCACAAAATAGAGTTTGGTAGGGGGGTTCAGGGCATGCCTGGCTGTTTGAAATATTTAAATGCTGTTTAGAAACAGAAATTAGCACAGCTGCTTTGTTTACTACGTAACAGCTGCATTTCTGTTGTTCCATAAGCGCCATCTACCTAACCCTAACCCTAAACCCAACCCCAACCCCAACCCCAACCCTAACCCTAACCCCAACCCAACCCAACCCAACCCAACCCAACCCAACCCTAACCCCAACCCTAACCCTAACCCCAACCCTAACCCTAACCCTAACCCCAACCCCAACCCCAACCCAAACCCCAACCCTTCACTTGTTGGGATTGTTTCAGAGAGCACATGCATTATTAAACTTACGCCTGATGAAAACGGCTTCGTTAATGTTTAATTGACAGTTACGAACTGCAATGAATCACGTAAATTATAGCCTATATTTTCAATTAAAAATTGAGAAATTAAACAAAAGTTTATTAGTTTGCATCCCTAAATGTTTCTGTTGATAATTTCTATTGTCGAACAGCTGACAAATATTAAATGTTGATTTTATCTCGCTTACTGAATTTGTGATCAGCATTCAGCAGCTTCTGTGAACATTAAGCCCTCCTACTTTGATTTGATTGGTCATCTCAAACATTTGACCACTGACAGCTCAGGTGAGAAGGTCGGTTATCTTGCTGTTGTGCAATATATCTGTGCAGCACCAGAGCTAATATTAGGCAATTATTTCACAACCTTTATTATATACACCTCGAAAAATACAGGAGACCTCAATGGTAGGTACGGCACTGGCTGTACGAGCTCGACCAATCACAACAGACTGGGCTGTCTGACCAATCAGAGCAGAGCAGGCTCTCAGAAAGGAGGAGTTTAGAGAGACTGAATCATTGATCGAACCGTTTCAGACACTGTGAGAAAAGAGCTGATGCTGCAATGTATATTATGAGAAAATTAAATTAGTGTTTTTTGATCTTGAATGCATGTAAATCTATTGTAGGAGACTCCAAAGCAACGTTAGGAGCCCTTAAAGGGATCATGAATTGAGAAATCCAAATTTCCTTGAGCCTTTGACATATAAGAGGTCATCAAACTATAAGAATATCCTGTAATTTTCAGAACTGAAAACTTCCTTGTTAGTCCAAAAACAGCTTTTATTGTAACCAAGCCCAGAGAACGACTCGTTCTTGAATGTGCCTATTGGTGAAAGACCGCCTTGCAGAAGAAGATCAACGCCTACTTCATTATCGCAACTTTGGCCCCGCCCACTGGTGTGTTAGTGAGATGACGAGGAGAGAAGAGCGATACAGGATCACAGGGCGTTTACACTGAAGTCTCACAGCAGCCAATCACAGCAGTGGGCGTTTACACTGAAGTCTCACAGCAGCCAATCACAGCAGTGGGCGTTTACACTGAAGTCTCACAGTAGCCAATCACAGCAGTGGGCGTCTACACTGAATTCTCACAGCAGCCAATCACAGCAGTGGGCGTCTACACTGAATTCTCAAAGCAGACACACCCCTTAAAACAAATCAGGGTAGGAAACATGCCTTTTATTTCTAAATTATGACAATTCTTTGATGTAAAAATTATACTAACATTATAAGAGCATTATAAAACAATAAAACAATAAAAGTTCATAACCCCTTTAAAACAGCATAACAGAGGCACTTTACAATAGCATGAATTTCACATCCAATGCACGTCGTTTTTTGATGTATTGCTGCTAAACAAGCTTTATCAATAAGTAAAAAAAGAGTAAAATAAATAATATATTCCCAATCAAAATCCCTTCAAACATCCTAATAGGGACTTCCGAGCTTATGCATGGGAATTTTGCTGTTGTGTCACAAGCTCTTTTAAATGCTTCATGCTGCAACTGGAGTTTGCTCAAGTTATGCATTATTAAAAAGGATGAAAACGATGCACTTTGCTGAGTTTACAGTACCAGACCATTTGCTTTCAAGTACCATCAATGGACACATCGCTATTATCCGTCTACGGAAAACTAGCCTCGGGGAGCGAGAATTGCACATTTGTTTATTCTGTACAGTGGAAAGTCACTTCCTGCAGGGTGTTTATTTATCCTTGACTTTATGCCTTTGTAGATTTCCGAATGTTTCGAGAGTACAAAACAGTGCTTCAGAGTTTGAGTGCGAGTGTGTCTGCAATAGAGTACTCACTGAAGAGTAACATGCTGGCATTGGAAGCCCCGAGGCGGTTGGAGGCGAAACAGGTGTAGTTGCCAAAGTGTTTTTCTGTGACGTTGGTGAAGAGCAGCAGGGAACGTGTTTTCTCGTTTTTAATCTTCAGCGTGTTATCGCTTTCTACCGGCCTGAGAAAGAAGCAATACGAAAGATCACACGTTAGGGTAGCCGAGTTGTCATGTAACCCAGTATGTGCTGCTTCCCATGGCTCACAGCGTCTCTTTCATTCGCTTTGTTAATGTTACCGTACCTTCGGTCATCCCGGTACCATTCAAAGGACGCGGTGGGCACCGCCATAGCTTCACAGCGCAGGATTGCAGTTTTCCCCAGCTGGGCGGGCATGTTCTTCACGTCTGTAATTATCGGTGGATCTAAAGACAAAAGCAGACATACAATCACCTGTTATTCAATTAAAGGAATAATTCACCCAAAAATGAGAATTATGTGCTCTACTCAGCATCATGCCATTTCAAACCTGAATGAATTTCCTATCTACATATTCCTTTTCAAAAATGTATGATATTAACATTTATGAAGCTAAAAACTGTTATTTTTAATGGTACTTATATTGTACTGTAATAAAAAAATGGTTTATAAATGGATAAAAACCAAGATGTACAGTAGAGGAGATTTTCTCATTAAACTGTGATGCACAAACTTTATGCATTATTCATGCATTATTATTATTTATTATTGTATTGTGACTCTTCAGCAGAAGCTGATTTTATAGTTGACACTTCAAAATAGTAATTTTGAATCATTTGAATACGTATATATGATTAATCCAGTCTTCAGTGTCACATGATCCTTCTAAATCATTCTAATATGCTGATTATTAATTATCAGTGTTGAAAACAGCTGCTTCATATTTTTGTGGAAACCGTGATGCGCTTTTCAATACCCTTTTATGAACAGAAAGTTAAAAAGAACAGCATTTATTTGAAATAGAAATCTTTTGTAACATTATAAATGTATTTACTGGCACTTCTGATTAAGAGTCCTTGCTGAATATAAGTATTAATTTCTTTAAAAAAAAAGAAAAAACATCCTACTGACCCAAACATTTGAATGGTATTTTATGCACTTTTTGAAGGTCTACATAAAGCGTAAAAAAAAATCAATGATTTTTGTCCTGGAAATGTAATTGAGTTTCTATGGTGCTCAGAACAGCACAAATTCACTGAAATAACACTTAAAGGACCATGAAACACATTATTTGAGATGGTAACAGATACAGTATGTACAGGTTGCACATGGTTCAAATGGAAACAATAGCACTTATTATGTTTATTATTAAGGGAAAAGTGGATTTTTTTTCATTCTTCTGATTTAAAAAGCAAAGCCAACGTCATGAAAAAAAAGGTAGTATATGCGTGAATTCTGAGTTGTGATTGGCTGCTTTGGCTGGAGAGTACGCATCTACATCATCAGTTTCTGAGCTTTTCTCTGCATTATTCATAAGAATTAACTCTTTTAATCCAATCACTGTTCTGTTCGTTTACCTCTGCCTGTTCAGTTTTGTGTTCTGACACGTTATAAGTGTATGTTTCCTCAGTACAGTTGCATAAAAGTGTTGTTTGAATTTTCCCTACAATGCTAAACTATATAACTATAGTGCAGTGTTTCCCAACCTGGGGGTCGTGACCCCCACAAGGGATCGCTAAAGATTTAAGAGGGGTCACCAAGGTTTGAGGGTTAGGGATGAAACAGTTACCAGTTTCACGATAACCCACGATGCAATTTCTGTTAGTATTACAGTTTAATATAATCATCATTAAAACCGTAATTGATTACCAGGATTTAAAAAACATACTGTAAATTCTGTCTGGTATTAAGCAAAGTAAGCAACAGTCTCACGCAGACACAGCATACAGCGCAAGGTTTCGTTTTGTTTGGCTGAAAGAAGTGAGAGGTTTTACAACCTGATTGCTAAGGGAAATGATATGAATGAAAGTATGAATGATTTCTGTGAATATGTATCTCTGAAGGGAACTGACTAACTGTCTTAAAAAAAATTTTTGATGGCATTTTCTTTTCATCTTCTTCTCTCTGTGTAACGTGTAGTGTTTATAAGCTAAATACTTTATATATATGAAGACGGTGCACTCCGATTACTACACATTATGAATGGCGAATAAGCCCCGCCTTCTAAATGAAAGAGCCAATCGTTGATTAGTAAAGTCATGGCGTCACTGCAGCTGCCATTAGAAGCTCCGGTTGCTATAGAAACAGGCAGTGTTCGTTTTAGAACTGCGTATGCGCATTAGAATTTTTTTTTTGTCATGATTCGAGCGTTTAGAAACAAAATTTATGAGACAGCTGTCAGATTTCATTGGTGATTTCGAATAGGATATGATATATTTAATCGTAAGCTTGGCAAACAGTTTTGGAGAATTTGATGTTTCCCCATTTAAAGAGATGGGAGCTGCACGTGCACGCCCGAGAGGCATTTCAAAGATGGCCGCCGAGTGAAATAACTTGTCTTAAAGGGACTTTGTTATAAGCTCGGCGCTGCTTTGTTTACAGAGGTTACCGGGAAAACAGCTCTATTTCTGATGTTCCATAAGTGCCACCTACTGACAGAGACTGGATTTTCATTCAGCCTGTCTGCGGTTCCCTTTCAGTCAGTACACTACGAGTTACGTCAGTTACTGACGGAATGGGGGTTTCGCTTAGAAGCCAATCGCCTTTGAGCTCTACAAAACGAGCCAATGGCATGAAAATGCCATGGGTCTGCGGAATTTGCATGCCGCAACCCCGCCCCACGGCGTGGGTATAAAGGGCGTTGCGTGGCAATCTCGCATTATGTTTTTGCTTCAGAGCCGAGTTTACTGCCTGAGCGCTTCCTCTTCAAGACGAGTTTCTCTCCAGAGTGTTGGTGTTACGGCACGTTCCAGCGAGTTCCGCATTTCCTGTCTGATCTGTGCAGTGATCGAAGCACAGCGTGCGCGTTCTCCCTGGGTGCTTCGGCATTCTGCAGAGCTTTTCACTCCTCTCTAAAAGAGCTGCACGTGGCACGTCTTTTTAAAGATGGCTCGCCCGTGCTCCGTTTCTGGGTGCGGTCGACTGGTGCCTCCGTTTGATGGTCATGATCGCTGTTTGGCGTGCTTGGGCCTCGTGCACGCTGAACGCGCGTTCACGGATGAGTCATGTTCTCACTGCGGGAACATGACCATCTCAGTGTTGCGATCGAGACTCCATGATCTCCGTAATGGGGGGAGAGTCCCCTCTACCACACCCCAATCTACTTCCTCCACTGGAGGGGGTACTTTGGCTGGTGGTCAGGGTGATCTGAGGGTTACGGTGTGGAACAACTCGACGAATCCTCCTCGGGCCACACCCCCCTCCTGCGCACTGCAACCCGTGGTGTTGCCTGATGAGGGCGCCGGGGCTTCCCGTTCGGGGCCCTGCGTTTCATTTGGCGCACCCGCGGAGGATGCTATGTCGATCGCCGCATCACAAGGTGGGCTGGACTCCTCCGGAGATGACAATTCGGCTGTGTTGCCTCCTTCGGGAGTCCCAGCATTGCCCGAGTCCGATCCGGAACTCACAGCCATGCTTGCCCGGGCGGCCGAGGCGATTGGGCTTGTGTGGAACCCTCCGCCATGTCCCGAGCGTTCCCGGCTAGATGATTGGTATCTGGGGGCGGCCCGTGCCGAAGGCGCCCGTCAGCCCCCAGTGCCTTTCTTCCCGGAAGTGCATGAAGAGGTGTCGAAATCGTGGAAGTCTCCCCTGACTTTTCGCGATCGCTCGGCAACCACTTCCGCCTTCACTGCCCTCGATGGCGGCACGGTGAAAGGGTACACTGGGGTTCCCCCTGTTGAGCGCTCTGTTGCGATGCAACTGTGTCCTCAGAGTGCTTCGACATGGCGCGGTGACCCAAAGCACCCGTCCAAAGCCTGTAGATTCACGTCCACGTTGACGGCGAAGACCTACAGAGCTGCGGGCCATGCCGCGTCCGCCCTGCATGCCATGGCCACCCTACAGGTCTATCAGGCCAAGGTGCTCATGGACATGCACGGGGGCAATGCTGACCCTGCGTTAATGCAGGAGTTGCGGACGGCCACCGACCTCGCTCTACGAGCGACGAAGGTGACCGCTCGCTCTCTTGGTCAGGTGATGTCCACTTCGGTGGTCCAGGAGCGACATCTATGGCTCAACCTGGCCGATATGAGAGAATCTGAGCGGACACGTTTCCTCAATTCTCCCATTTCCCAGGATGGGCTATTCGGCGGGGCGGTCGAGGACTTCGCCCAACAGTTCTCGACCGCTCAGAAGCAGACTGAGGCAATTAAGCATATTCTGCCCCGGCGCCCAGCTGCTGCCTCCACCCAGCCGCCGGCTCAGATGCCTCAGTCTGCTCCCCGCCGAGGCCGCCCCCCTGCGACTCCCGCCCCTCCTGCCCGGCCCCAGCAGCAGCCTTCACCCGGGCCGAGGCGTGGAGGACGTCGCAGAAAGGCGGCCCCGCCCGTCCCAGCCCCCCAGCCTGCCAAACGGCAGTCTAAGCGGCGGTTCTGAGACGGGCGGCTCGGAGGTGACCTCGGTTCTTTCCCAGGAGATGGTAACAGGACCACTCCTTCCCCCGGTGGAGGGCCGGGGGAGAATCTTTTGTTTTTCCCTTCCGCCGCTGGCCTCACGGCCGGCGGTACCCTATCAATGGTTAAAGAAAGAACTGACATTCTCACCTCCGAGCCTCAAGAGGGCGCGGCGGGCAGTGCGCGACGCCCCATGGCCTCGCCGCTCTCTGCCCCCTCTGTCGCCAGCCCCTTGGCAGACGAGACCCCCGTGGAACGCTGGTCCTTCCCTGGTCTCCTCTGTCAGGGCGCGGAATTCGACCCCGCCCACACCCCGGGACGCTCCCATGCCTCCCTTGTCTGGGCCGGTCATTCCGCCTCGCTGCCCCATCGGGGGTACGCCGGTGGTTCGCATGACCCCGCTGGTTCAGTTCTTGGGAGCCTGGCTAGCGCTTCCCAACCTGTCCAGTTGGCTCGCTCGCACCATCCGGCTCGGCTATGCGATTCAGTTCGCTCGGTCTCCTCCCCGCTTTCGGGGAGTCCGCTACACCGTGGTGGGTGGCAATGCCCCTGTCATGCGTGCGGAGGTCGACACCCTACTGGCGAAGGGTGCGATCGAGATCGTCCCTCCAGCCGAGATGAAGTCCGGCTTCTACAGCCCTTACTTCATTGTACCCAAGAAAACCGGTGGGTTACGGCCAATCCTGGACCTGCGCGTCTTGAACCGAACCCTACACAGGCTTCCATTCAAGATGTTGACAGCCAAACGCATTTTCGAGTGCGTTCGTCCCTCGGATTGGTTTGCAGCGATCGACCTGAAGGACGCGTACTTTCATGTCTCCATTCTTCCTCGACACAGACCGTTTCTACGGTTTGCCTTCGAGGGGCAGGCATATCAGTACACGGTTCTCCCCTTCGGGCTAGCCCTGTCCCCTCGCGTCTTTACGAAGATTGTCGAGGCAGCCCTTGTGCCGCTCAGGCAACACGGGGTTCGCATCCTGAACTATCTCGACGACTGGCTGATTCTAGGCCACTCTCGGGATCAGGTCTGCGAACACAGGGATCTGGTGCTTCAGCACCTCGCCCGTCTGGGCCTTCGGGTCAACTGGGAAAAGAGCAAACTCTCCCCAGCGCAGAGGATCTCTTTTCTCGGTATGGAAATCGACTCGGTCGCCATGTTCGCGCAGCTTACGAGCGAGCGCGCGCAGTCTCTGCTGACTTGTCTTCGCCAGTTCGAGGGCAAGAGTGCGGTTCCACTGAAACTTTTTCAGAGGCTCCTGGGGCATATGGCGTCAGCAGCCGCGGTGACCCCGCTTGGTCTGCTCCATATGAGACCGCTTCAGCACTGGCTTTGCGATCGAGTCCCGAGATGGGCATGGCAACACGGCACCCTCCAGGTCCCAGTGACCCGAGCCTGCCGTCAGACCTTCACCCCGTGGTTGGACCTCAGTTTTCTACGGGCAGGTGTTCCCCTAGAACGAGTTTCCAGGCATGTTGTTGTTACAACAGATGCCTCTTCCACGGGCTGGGGCGCCATGTGCAAGGGACATGCTGCCGCGGGCTCCTGGATAGGACCCCAGCGCCTATGGCATGTCAATTGCCTCGAGTTGCTGGCCGTACGTCTTGCCCTGCACCGCTTTCGAGCCCTGCTCAAGGACAAACACGTTCTGGTCCGTTCAGACAGCACGGCAACAGTAGCGTACATCAACCGACAAGGTGGTCTACGCTCCCGCCGGATGTCGCAACTCGCCCGCCATCTCCTCCTATGGAGTCAGAAGCATCTGAGGTCGCTTCGTGCCGTTCACATCCCGGGAGACCTGAACTGCGCAGCCGACGAGCTGTCGCGGTTCCAGCCGCTCCCGGGGGAATGGAGACTCCATCCCCAGACGGTTCAGCTGATTTGGGAGCAGTTTGGCGACGCACAGATAGATCTGTTTGCCTCCCGCGACTCTTCCCATTGCCGCTGGTACTATTCCCTGACCGAGGGGACCCTCGGCACGGATGCACTAGCGCACAGCTGGCCGCGGGGCCCACGCAAATATGCGTTTCCCCCAGTGAGCCTTCTCGCACAGGTTCTGTGCAAGATCAGGGAGGACAGGGAGCAGGTCCTTTTGGTCGCCCCATATTGGCCCGGATCCTGGACGGGACGCGGCAGGTTTGAGTACCCTGCCACCTCAGGTGGCGGCTACCATCACTTCCGCTAGAGCCCTGTCTACCAGACAGGCCTATGCGTTGAAGTGGAACCTCTTCGTCACCTGGTGCTCCTCTCGGCGAGAGGACCCCAGAAGATGCTCGATCGGGTCCGTGCTCTCCTTCCTCCAGGAAGGGTTGGAGCGAAGGCTGTCTCCCTCCACCCTGAAGGTCTATGTGGCTGCTATTTCAGCTCATCATGACCTGGTGGACTCTAAAACGGTTGGACAGCACGACCTGGTCAGTAGGTTCCTCAGAGGTGCGAGGAGGTTAAATCCTCCTCGCCCACCTCAGGTACCCTCTTGGGACCTTGCAGTGGTCTTAGCTGCCCTGCAAAAGGCTCCCTTTGAGCCATTGCAGTCAGTCGAGCTGAAGTTCCTTTCATTGAAAGTGGCGCTCCTGACTGCTTTGGCCTCCATCAAGAGGGTAGGGGACCTGCAGGCATTTTCGGTTGACGAAGCGTGCCTGGAATTCGGGCCGGCCAATTCTCACGTCATCCTGAGACCCCGGCCTGGTTACGTGCCCAAGGTTCCCACCACTCCCTTCAGGGACCAGGTGGTGAACCTGCAAGCGCTGCCCTTGGAGGAGGCAGACCCAGCCTTGGCACTGCTCTGTCCAGTACGCGCCCTTCGCGCTTACGTAGACCGGACGCAGTGTTTCAGGACCTCAGACCAGCTCTTTGTCTGTTACGGAGGGCAGCAGAAAGGGAAGGCTCTCTCCAAGCAGAGGTTGTCCCACTGGATAGTGGACGCCATTGTCCTGGCATATCAAGTCCAGGGCATGCCATGCCCCCTCGGGGTAAGAGCACACTCCACCAGGAGTGTTGCCTCCTCTTGGGCTCTAGCGCATGGCGCCTCGCTAACAGACGTTTGTAGAGCTGCAGGCTGGGCGACACCCAACACATTCGCAAGATTTTATAATCTCAGAGTGGAGCCTGTATCCTCTCGTGTACTCGCCCCTACTGGCCAGTAACCGGACAGGCTCAGGTGTCTTCGCTTGCTGCGCCATTCCACTCCGCGGACTGGATGCGTGCGCTATTCCTCTCAGGTGAGCTTCCCAGTAAGCCCTGAGCTCCTCCAGCACTGTCGATGTCGTCACCAGAGCGAGTGCCCTTTCAGGCCACCCCTCGTGTTCGGCTAGGTGCCTCCGTGTGCATGGTTCCCCCGCTGGGTAACCCCCACATGTGTATTCCCACGGTAAGTCTCTTGTAGCTCGTGTCTTCCCTTGGCAAGACACCTTGCCACGCCTGGGGTTGAAATTTTCCACCTTCGGCTGGATACCCCAGAGTGTTCCCTATGCAGCTCCTTCGGGTCATAGGTGTATTCTTCAAGTCCCCCCCTTTGGGTTGGCATTGTGTTGCATTCTCCACGTGGGATATGCTTCCCAGGGTACCTTGGTAGCGTTGTGCCTAGCCCCTCGTTCGTGTCACACTCACGGCAGGGAGCCGGGTCAGCGCAGGACGCTGGAAGACAGCCGTCATGGCGAGATTGTATTGGACCCCCATTCCGTCAGTAACTGACGTAACTCGTAGTGTACTGACTGAAAGGGAACGTCTCGGTTACGTATGTAACCCTCGTTCCCTGAAGGAAGGGAACGGAGACGTTACGTCCCCCTGCCATGACCGCTGTACCGCTGGAACTGGCCGGGCGCTCATGCCTCGGCTCTTCAGCAGGTAAACATAATGCGAGATTGCCACGCAACGCCCTTTATACCCACGCCGTGGGGCGGGGTTGCGGCATGCAAATTCCGCAGACCCATGGCATTTTCATGCCATTGGCTCGTTTTGTAGAGCTCAAAGGCGATTGGCTTCTAAGCGAAACCCCCATTCCGTCAGTAACTGACGTAACGTCTCCGTTCCCTTCCTTCAGGGAACGAGGGTTACATACGTAACCGAGACGTTTTTGTTTGTGAAACTCAGACCACATTTTTATGCGCTGTTGTAAACTTTAACAAGTTAATGGAAAATTTTATGTGCAATTCACATAATAAGGAATCTAGGATTATCCATTGAGCTGATAAAATAAATGATAATTTTCTTAATTATCATTTATTTTATGGGCTCTAGTGCTCCAAACACGAACCAGCACTGTGTATGCACACATATTTCATCATGTCTTCTTCAAATGCAAATAATGACTATACAGCGGTAGTAACGTCTGATCATGAATGCAATGACAATGAATTATTCTGATACCCACAACAGAAAATGTAGACCAAACATTTAAAGAAGAGTGGAGTGATGCCTTTATTCTTTCTGTGTTAAACTGATGCATGTCATTTGTTCAGAGATTGTAGTGCTTGTAAACATAATGGAAATATTATAAGAGTTTTTTCCCCCTCATTTTTCAGTTATAATGCGGATTTGTTGATATTTCAAAGAATAATTGATCAAAACGCATTTGATTTGTTCATGATAATTGTTAATGATAGGGTTATATTTAAAAAAAATACATCAAGGTGCCCTCAACTCTGTTGTTGTTTGTTCATATTTTAATATTCATTTGTCTGTATAATGAGTGTGTTGTAGATCTGTGTTTTATTTTTATCTATAGCCTACTCCCACTTTTCCACAGCTTTACACGCCCATTTCTTGAGTCTTATTCAAATCTGAGGTGTGAACGACCAATGCTAAAACAGGGGGGGTTTCATGACACTTTAGGTACAGTAATGAAGTATTATTACTCAAGTTCTTTACAACCCTGTGGAGATGATAAAAAGATAGTTTAATTCTATAGACGGCTGACAGCAATTCAATTTATGTTTCCATTACACCATCACAGAGTGTTCTGAAACAGTCTCAACGATCTCATTAGGATGTCAATGTGTGTTCCTGACAACTTGACTTACAGTTGACTGTGACCTTGACGCGGCGTGTGTCTGGTGGCGCCACACCGTTATTGGTGATGCATTCAAATTCCTCTGCTTGATGCCGCTTGATTTCTGTGATTTCCAGAAATTCGCCCTCGCTCAGGAGACCGTCTGTGAAGACAAAAGACGAGAAGGTGATTAAATACACGCCACCATGGCGCACAATGTCATACGTGAGTGTAATTTGGAGGGTAGGTGCACCAGGATCATTGTTTCACACGGTCATATTAAACAAAAAAAGGCCTGAGGGCATGGAGCAGGGAGCATGGAGAACGACTTATCCGAGGCGACTCTCGGTCGGCGTACCACATGGGACGTTCTCCGGAGTAACTAGCTGTTGAATGTCTTGCCCTGGAGCGCAATGGTGACACAGGAATTCACAGATTTAAACCCGGCTCTTTAACCACTACTCTAAAATGACTTAACCATTTCACCCAATCCCTATACGTTTATTTCAACAGTGTTCAAGGTGAACAGTGCTCGCTGTGGAGTCAAGACATCTGTAAATATGATTAAAAGATGAATATGAGGCGAACATACAAAATGTCACATTTTATTATTGGCTGTTTCAACACATTCATGTTTTACCAAGAGGAACAACACTTTTATCCCCCTATCTAATGTGAGCATAGCATTGGGCAAATTGACTCGCATGTGTTTCTAATTGATCAGCTGTGTCCAATAGCATTAAAGGTGCAGTGTGTAGTAATTATGAGGATCTATTGACAGAAATGCAATATAATATACATAACTATATTTTCAGTGGTGTATAAAGACCTTTCATAATATTTTGTTGTTATTACCATAGAATAAGCCATTTCTATCTCCATACTAGCGGTTGAACGACTTTTTTAAAGTCGACATTTATGTGATGAAAGTCGACGTCGACTAGTCGCTGATGACGTCATTAATGAACAAATAAGCCTGAACCTTGAGCTGAGACGCGAACACGGGTTTTCTTGTGCACAGGACAGCTATGGCATATGACACAGCGCTGCCCATAAGGTTATTGCTTCTACATAACAAATCTGCTCATCTGCTCGTTCTGAATCAGATACAGATAAGTAGCACAATAAAGATTACATTATATGAATGCATTAGTGAGAGAGCGATTGCGTGTGAATTAATTCTACCTGCCAGCGTCTCTCAACTAATAGTGAAGCTGTGAGTTTTAGTTACTAAGAAATATATGCTATAACTTCAGTTTCTAAGCTATTTTATTGATGAATCACAGAACAGTGTTGACAATACATTTCTGCGCTACTGAATGGTTTTGTGAGGTGCGCGCAATCTCCACGTGCTGTGCAAGCTATGTGTGTGCGTTACAATGCAGCGTGCATTCGTTTAGAATGGTGATTAACTTACGTGAACAATAAGCGTGCATTCTCCCGATCAATTTTGAGAATCCAGATGGTATAATCAAACATGTCTTGTCGAGGGCTCTCTGAGTATGCATTTATTTGTCATTTTAAACTGTTGGAAACAGAGCCTGCGTGTGAGGAAATGGCTTATCCTGTTGCACCCTCTATAGGCCAGCGACTAGTCGACGTCAAGCTTAAAGCGTCATGGCAGAGCATTAAAGTCCCTACGTGCAACCCCTACGTCATACACTGCAGGTCCCCTTACAGTGAAGTCTCCTTTTTGCACTGCCATGTTTCTACACTAGCTCTAAATGGACAAACTGCTCTACAGAGCGCTAGTCACTCTCTGCTCTCGCTGACGACAACATCTTTGTCCTGTGTTGGCCACCGTAGCTTCTCTATGTGCTTTGAAAGGGAGGGGTGAGCGGTTGCAATTCACAACCTCACCACTAGATGCTGCTAAAATTTACACACTGCACCTTTAATTGTTCACAAATAAAAACCTTGATAAAAGACTTGATATATATATATATATACAGCTCTGGAAAAAATTAAGAGACCACTTAACATTGAGAAATCATTGTTAAGTGGTCTCTTAATTTTTTCCAGAGACAGCTCGCCAAAGTAATCCATATGAATCACAAGAGACACGATCGCTCTATATAATTTACAGTTTAAATGTATATTTATAATCGCATTCAAGCAACATATGCACGCACAGCTTATCGGAATCTCTGAGGTACAAGTACGAGCTCATTATCATAAGAACCAATCAGAGCCACTCAACGGCTCTGGAACCAATCAGGTTTAATCGTGTGTCATGTGTTGTTTGAATTTAAACAGTAAAAACAGGGATTTTTTAAGCATCTTTGGGGAAATGATTTATGATCACTGTTCTCTATATAGATCAGTGTTTATGATGCATTTCAAATAATATGATGTTGAAATCTTTGTGGGGATTTCAGTAGTAGCCTATTACAAACGTATCATGAAATGGACAACAGCCTTTTAAGAAGTAAAAGTGAACAACATCTTAATAAGTATATGCATATTACAATGCTTAATAATAGTTGACAAATGTTTATAATACTTTATAATTTGGAACATTTTAAATGTTAAATGTTTTTAATAATAAAACTTGACTAAAAGTATGCTTGTGTTTAGCATATTTCTTAAAAGTATAATTAAGCATATATTTACTACCAAAGTACTTCTAGTATACTTTTTAGAAATATATTAAAATGCAATTCAATATATTTTTACTTCCTCTAACTGGCTACCCAATGTGTCGAAATACTATTGGGTGAATTGGCAGTGGGCGGAGTCACGCACGTTTCCTAAATATCTGCAAACATACTATGGTATTTTAGTATGGTATTATGGTGTTTATGCTTTAGTACAATCAAAAAAATTACATGCAACACCTTTAAAGGGGTCATGAATTGAGAAATCAACTTTTCCTTACATATAAGAGGTCATCATACTATAAGAATAGCCTATAAGTTTCAGAACTGAAAACTTCCTTGTTAGTCCAAAAACAGCTTTTATTGAAACCAAGCCCAGAGAACGACTCATTGTGGAATGTGCCTATTGGTGAAAGACCGCCTCTGCAGAAGAAGATCAACGCCTACTTTAGCATCACAACTTTGGCCCCGCCCACTGGAGTGTTAGTGAGATGACAAGGAGAGACGAGTGATACAGGATCACTGGACTAAAAATTACTAAAAATAAAATAATTATCTTAGTAGGATGAAAATAATCTGTGATTAAATTATATATAGAAAGCGATCAAAGAATGCTTCCTTTACAATCGCTGGACCTGACAATCAAACAGTGTGAGTTTATCAGTGACTGAGTTCTGGGCTCGCATCAAAACTCCCATATTAATCAACGAATCTCTTATTTACATTGTGTTTGCACTGTTAGTTATGATGAAAGCATTCGTTAGTGTGCAGAAATCGAGTTACAATGACGAGATCACAGCATTCATGCGCTCAACATGTCTGTGATCGGCTAAAATGCTCATCACTGCAACCTTTCATGCCACGATCTGAATATAATGTTATAGATCTAAATATAATACTATAACGAACACTTTTCACAATTAGTTAACCTTAAGAGCTGTAATAACAGTAAAAGCAGTAAACACATGCTAAAAGTTTTAGAGAGAGTTAAACATGTAATACTAGCTATTTCATATGCAAAGATGTTAGCCAATCACAGTGGGCGTTTACACTGAAGTCTCACAGCAGCCAATCACAGCAGTGGGCTTTTACACTGAAGTCTCACAGCAGCCAATCACATCAGTGGGCATTTACACTGACGTCTCACAGCAGCCAATCACAGCAGTGGGCATTTACACTGAAGTCTCGAAGCAGCCAATCACATCAGTGGGCGTTTACTCTGAAGTCTCGAAGCAGCCAATCACATCAGTGGGCGTTTACACTGACGTCTCACAGCAGCCAATCACAGCAGTGGGCATTTACACTGAAGTCTCACAGCAGCCAATCACAGCAGTGGGCATTTACACTGAAGTCTCACAGCAGCCAATCACAGCAGTGGGCGTTTACACTGAAGTCTCGAAGCAGCCAATCACATCAGTGGGCGTTTACTCTGAAGTCTCACAGCAGCCAATCACATCAGTGGGCGTTTACTCTGAAGTCTCAAACAGCCAATCACATCAGTGGGCGTTTACACTGAAATCTCGAAGCAGCCAATCACATTAGTGGGCGTTTACTCTGAAGTCTCGAAGCAGCCAATCACATCAGTGGGCGTTTACACTGAAGTCTCAAAGCAGCCAATCACATCAGTGGGCGTTTACACTGAAGTCTCGAAGCAGCCAATCACAGCAGTGGGCGTTTACTCTGAAGTCTTGAAGCAAACAATCACAGCAGTGGCCGTTTACTCCGAAGTCTTACAGCAGACACGCCCCTTCAAACAAATCAGGGTAGGAAAAAATGCCTTTTATTTCTTAATTATGACAATTTTTGATGTAAAAATCATACTAAAATTATAAGTGCACCTCAAGAAACTCCACGGATATTATATAACCTTCACACTTCACTCCTCTCTTCAAACTAAACAAGTACTGAAAATTATATAACCTTCAGACTTCAAAATAAAATTCATGCGATGAACATTTTGTTTTCTAGTTATGTTTGCAATTCTGTTTGGTGCATCTAGTGGAGCAGAAATCGCACACTTCACCTTGATTAAAATTAATTTCAACAGAATAAAATTTATTTATTTAACAAGAGCGGTGAAAAGAGGAGGCGAGTGACAAACAGTCCGTGGAATAAACTGAAAGGCTTTGATAAGAAACTCATGTCTGCGTCGCCCTCAGATAAACATCACAGAACGTGTGTCGGGTAATGCGTCACTGAGCTTTATTTACCGGCCATTGTGAACTGTACAAAAAGACTGTCTCCCATCTCTAAGGCACTTCTTTCCCTTTAGCGAGAACAGCAGAAATCTCTAGTTACAGGGACAAAGGTGGATTTGCTTCTGTGTGATGAAAGTGGATGTTATTAGTACAACAATGAAGCGAGAACGGATTCGTGCAAGCATACTTTGTTCTTTTTCAACTATAATAGTCAGACTGCTGAATGGCACACAATAATCTGGGTGTCAACCAGAATAATCCACTTCTTATTAGTCTCTCTCTGGCTTCAGCCAATCACAAAGGCAACCGCACACCTTTTAATTCACAACCACCGGGACTTTATGCCACAAATTCGGCACCTTTTCTAATTGAAGATTATTCCTGGGGATTATTAGCACAGCTACTGAACTGGAGAGGATTATTTGCAGCTGCTGACGCCACCCGACTGAGCACACGCTGGGGTTTACAGCAATGTTATTCACTCTTTCCATTAGCGTAATAAATATCGTTCCCCTGCGACATCTCCGTCAGGCCGTCTGAGCACCTATTTCAACTCGCTAGGGAGGAAAAAATAATCTTATCCTGACAAAAAGGGTTTAGAGGTAAAAAGACACACGTCTGGCACACTTCGAGCTGAGATGTTTACTTATAAGACGTAACTTGTATTTATTTCTCACAGTTGTGGCAAGCACATTCCCATGAGGCCAGATGCATTTTTGCTCCAGCTGGAAAATGTCAGTGAAATGACAAGATCAGCTGGATGGAATCAAACAGGGATTCCTACTGGATCTAGATCCATGTTAAATAATACAAATAATGATACCATCATTTAATGTAAATATGCATAATCATTTTTGTAATGCTTGCATGCTGCAAATGATGTTAAAAAATGTATATTATTTTATATAATTGCGTATAATTTTTTCCCCCCATTGCATCAGCAAAAATAACACGATTGTGGTATGTACCGTTATCATGCTATAAAATGACCTACTCTGCATAAAATTGTAGTCACAGCTCCTGTGGTCCTTGTCTGCAGATCTCTCGGCCTGTGCTTTTCCCCAATTAGCACTTCCACCAAAATAAAACTTAAAAAAAAACATTTAATTAGAGTAAAAAATGCTGTAATTAAGGGATTTAGCCATAATGTATACATTTAAGTTTAAATAATATTTACATTATGGTAAAAATGTGCTTGAGTCGGCATGAAACGGAAGTTGCGATAGTCTTTTCCTCCATATTGTGACGTATATCTGAGTGAAACGGCTTCTGGAACAAGAACAAATGTAGGGCGAGGCTTGTTTTTGTCCGTGGGGAACTGATTGGATGGTTGTGGTTTGCTATTGGTGGATCTCATGTGAGTGACAGGTTGCCCCACCCTCGTCATCAGAGAAGAGAAGGGAGGGAAAGTTATTTTGATTCAAGATTACGAGGCACATGATGTGCCCGGATAAATAACGGGCATATGCATGTTCACGAGAGAGTTACGTGGTTATGCCTACTAGGGATGCACCGATATCATTTTTTCAGAACCAATCCGATCCGATACCAACAATTCTGAGTATCGGCCGATACCGATCTGATACCAGCGCAGTTTTCTTTAAAAATTCAATGTAGAATTTCTATACCTCAGTGTGTTGAACTGATAATCACTCTTTTGTGAGTTAAACACAATCTACTAAATACAGACAACTTCATTATAAAGAAAAACAACAAATTAAAAAAACATATAATCACAATCTATGACAAAAATACTACTATAAACTAGATGGTGGATAAACTAGATTAGTGGATAATTCAGCAGCAAAAGTTACTCTAGAAAAATTATGTGTGCACAATAATTGTATAAAATCCAAACATGTAGTGGGGAACAGATAAAAGTGAATAAGTGCAGCACTAAATCTGGTAAAATGTTACACACTGTTGTAAAATACATTCATGAAAAACAAGTAAATATATTTACTTGTATACTAATATACTAAGAAATGAAAGACATTTATTTTAAATGTATAGTGCAGCTTTTTAATGAGGCAGCAACATATTATAGATAGGGCAGAACAAGAAAGGCTATTAGTAATCTTTCATTGCGCAAAAGTATAATAATACGAAAGGCTCCAATACAGAGCGGCATAAAGCGCAGCGGAGGGAAGCATTCACGTGAACTTGAATTTAATGACTTAAATATTCATCTACCTCACATTAAACACTTAATATAGTGCACAAAGCATTGATGATGCTTTATAATGTTTGTGTACCTTTTGTGGGGCACTGGGGCTTAACAATAAGACATAATATTACGCACAGTATCGGATTTGGATCGGTCCTGTCTGACCGATACCCGATCCGGCAAATAATGGCAGTATCAGAGCCGATACCGATACTGAGTATCGGATCGGCACATCCCTAAAGCCTACGTCATCCATTGGGTCAGAGGTCATCACTCTGCAACCTTTCATGCCACAATCTGAATATAATGCCATAGATCTAAATATAATGCTATAATCAACACTTTTCACAATTAGTTAACCTTGAGAGCTGTAATAGTAGAAACGTGCTAAAAGTTTTCGAGAGAGTTTAACGTAATACTAGCTATTTCATATGCTAAGATGTCAGCCAATCACAGCAGTGAGCGTTTACACTGAAGTCTCACAGCAGCCAATCACAGCAGTGGGCGTTTACACTGAAGTCTCACAGCAGCCAATCACAGCAGTGGGCGTTTACACTGAAGTCTCACAGCAGCCAATCACAGCAGTGGGCGTTTACACTGAAGTCTCACAGCAGCCAATCACAGCAGTGGGCGTTTACACTGAAGTCTCACAGCAGCCAATCACAGCAGTGGGCGTTTACTCTTAAGTCTTACAGCAGACACGCCCCCTCAAACAAATCAGGGTAAATCATGACAATTTTTGATGTATAAATCATACTAAAATTATAAGTGCACCTCAAGAAACATTATAACTCCACGGATATTATATAACCTTCACACTTCACTCCTCTCTCCAAACTAAACAAGTACTGAAAATTATATAACCTTCAAACTTCAAACTAAAATTCATGCGATGAACATTTTCTTTTCTAGTTATGCTTGCAATTCTGTTTGGTGCATCTAGTGGAGCAGAAATCGCACACTTCACCTTGATTAAAATGAATTTCAACAGAATAAAATGTATTTATTTAACAAGAGCGGTGAAAATCTGATTGAAATCTGATCAGATTTAGCATGTCTGAATGTCCAAAAATCACATGAAATGTGGATTTTTAAAAATCCGTTTCTAGCTACATTCATATGTGGTTTGAAATCCTATTCAAATCCGTTTCAGTCTGACCGCTCTGATCGGATTTTGTATAGAAAACATGCTTTAAGTCGCTGCAGAAACAAGGTTGTGTTGTTGCAAAGTGGCGGGCCCGGACAAGCAGAAAAACAATAGCCTATAATGGAGACATGTTTTTGAAACCAGCGGAGATGACAGCGAGGAATAAAGCCGCTGATTCCAGCCTCCTACGGTTCTGCTGTTGCCTCATGATAACGCAGTTGGCCAGCACGCGGCGGCTACACAATGTCATGTTATAAATAAGACAACATCTGTATTGCAAACCCCTCAACTTAGCCATAGAAACCAATGCAGATATCCCGGAAAACATAAGATACACAATACACAATGTGGACGTCAATAATTTTACATAAGATTCCAATCGGATACACAAATAATCGGACAGTGTGAACGTAGCCAAAGACTATCGCAACTTCCGTTTCATGCTGACTTTAAGGCTGCGTCCGAAATCGAAATCCATATTTTCGAAAAACAGTATGTTTATGTCTGAATTCACAGTACTCATAAAGAGTAGGCAAAAAGTACACGGATGACCTTCTACTTCCGCCGAGATTCTGAAGTGTGCATACGATGGACACTTTACTATCCCATGAGGCCACGGGAGAGGATTTGTGAAGGGCAGTGAAGCGACACAACTGATGCTGGTAGGTCACATGATAATGACAACATGGCGGATGTAGTACGTCCAGATTACATTCATACTACACACATTCATACTATATAGAACATGCTTTTTTAGCAGTCGTGAAGTAATTACTTATTCAAAACAAGTACCTACTCAAGAGAGTATGTGATTTCAGACGCAGCCTAGTGTATGTTAATATGTCACTATGTCGGCCATCACAATTTCAGGAGTGATTCTATAATTTAGCTTGCATCTAAACACAGTTGTCACTCATAAAACACTGAGATGTAAAGCTAGTTAACATGTACTGGACAGAATGTGTGTGGGTGGTCAGTCTAATAAATTAAACTGACCCGTTGAAGGCGTGAGTAATGGCGGTTTCAATCCGTTTGGACATGCATGTGCGACGTAAGCTCCTGGTTAGTCACTCATCGCTACAATGTGTGGACGCAGTGGGCGTGTCATCTGTCAGCGACGGACAGGTATGTGATTGTGATGTCATTGCACCCTGTCCGTTTTCCTACAGTGTGATGTACAGGTCCAGATGGCTTTCTGTTTCTCTGGCCTAATCTACACGCCCAATTTCTCGCCCTGCTGCTGGCAACCAATAGCTCCACTGCAGTGACTCGCACTGAATAACAATGTGCCTCTTTCTGTCGCGCTTTACGCCCCTCTCTTTATTTCTGCCGTGCCGGTGGGTTATGAGGTGTGGAGGAAGTGCTGAGTGGGGAAAAGCGCAGACCGAGAGATCTGCAGACAAGGACCACAGGAGCTTCGACTACAATTTTATGCAGAGTAGGAGTAATTTTATAGCATGATAACGGTATATACCACAATGTGGTTATATTTGCTGACCACATGGGGGGAAAAAATAATACATGCAATAATATATAATTAAATAAAATATTATAATACATTTAAAAAATACATTCCCTTTTTTAGATTTTTAAAATCTCTTTATTTTAAACTTGGACACAAAGCAATAGATTGGAGACTCAAAGCAGATATCATAACTAATATTATAAAGCAATGTGACATTCCTACTGTCATGACTAGATCACCTTGACCTTGTTTACACCTAATATTAACATCCATCTCGAGTGATCTGATTGGAGCTATAGGGTAGGCAATTCTGGAGAGGCTATCAATAGCAAGACTGCTTTGAAAGCATAAGATCCCCCCCATTATCACTGTGCCTAAAATGAGTTTTAAAAGAATACAGTTCAATCAGAAAAACTGGAAAAGGCAGTACATATACATAGGGGTGTGCGATATTGACAAAAATTGATATCTCAGTATTTTCTGGGATTTTAGCGATAACAATAATTAGACAATATTTTATGTGTTTATTGTGTTGATACCTTGTCAGGTTTAGGACTGCCGTGGACAGAGACTCCTAAAGTTTTTGATATTCTTCATATTCTGTGTGGTGGTCAGTTCGCAGCAGTGACAGAAAATTATCTTTTTCAATACGTTTAAATAGATTTTTACCTTTAGAAAGCCATTTTTAACCTAATTAAATGTATGCATCAAATCAATAAATTCAATTAGAATAATAAGACACAATAGGGCTGTTACCAATCAAATGAAATCAGTATCAACAAAATTCATCTTTGCACTGCAGAGGAAACAGAAGCTGCATCTGAAGTGGCATTTAAATCATTTACACAGTTTAATGCAGCTCTGAGGGACATGAATGCATTTAACCTGCAGTTACAAATGCAGAAATAATGTTTTGAACATGAAACGTTGAATATTGATATTTTGAAATTATAAAAAAAAAATGAAAAGGTACTTTAAATGTGAAATTAAAAACGCCAGTAGGTGGCAGCAAGTCACTGTTAATGAGTGAGTTTCAAACGATTAATTCAAATGGCTTATTCATTCAGGAATGAAGCATAATGAGTGAGTCATTGAATCATTCACTTAAATGATTCGTTCATTCGTCGTGTTTTGCTTAGAGACGCAAAACAGTCCTAAACTACATTATGTAGTGTGTGTGTGCGTGTTTTTGTAAAGTGAGGGATATACTCGATAATGTCAGATCACACATCGTTAAAACAACAATAACGATATTATCGACGTACACGATATATAGCACACACCCCTACATACACATGCACACAATTACACAACGGCATGTCCAAGAACAATGATGTACAGTTGCAACTGAAAAAGTATCTGAACCACTTGCAGAATCTGTGAAGATCATACAAAATGTGTTATTTTAAGATATTTTAGAAGATATAACCTAAAAGATGTTTACATATACACTCACCTAAAGGATTATTAGGAACACCATACTAATACTGTGTTTGACCCCCTTTCGCCTTCAGAACTGCCTTAATTCTACGTGGCATTGATTCAACAAGGTGCTGAAAGCATTCTTTAGAAATGTTGGTAGGATAGCATCTTGCAGTTGATGGAGATTTGTGGGATGCACATCCAGGGCACGAAGCTCCCGTTCCACCACATCCCAAAGATGCTCTATTGGGTTGAGATCTGGTGACTGTGGGGGCCATTTTAGTACAGTGAACTCATTGTCATGTTCAAGAAACCAATTTGAAATGATTCGAGCTTTGTGACATGGTGCATTATCCTGCTGGAAGTAGCCATCAGAGGATGGGTACATGGTGGTCATAAAGGGATGGACATGGTCAGAAACAATGCTCAGGTAGGCCGTGGCATTTAAACGATGCCCAATTGGCACTAAGGGGCCTAAAGTGTGCCAAGAAAACATCCCCCACACCATTACACCACCACCACCAGCCTGCACAGTGGTAACAAGGCATGATGGATCCATGTTCTCATTCTGTTTACGCCAAATTCTGACTCTACCATCTGAATGTCTCAACAGAAATCGAGACTCATCAGACCAGCAACATTTTTCCAGTCTTCAACTGTCCAATTTTAGTGAGCTTGTGCAAATTGTAGCCTCTTTTTCCTATTTGTAGTGGAGATGAGTGGTACCCGGTGGGGTCTTCTGCTGTTGTAGCCCATCCGCCTCAAGGTTGTGCGTGTTGTGGCTTCACAAATGCTTTGCTGCATACCTCGGTGTAACGAGTGGTTATTTCAGTCAAAGTTGCTCTTCTATCAGCTTGAATCAGTCGGCCCATTCTCCTCTGACCTCTAGCATCAACAAGGCATTTTCACCCACAGGACTGCCGCATACTGGATGTTTTTCCCTTTTCACACCATTCTTTGCAAACTCTAGAAATGGTTGTGTGTGAAAATCCCAGTAACTGAGCAGATTGTGAAATACTCAGACCGGCCCGTCTGGCACCAACAACCATGCCACGCTCAAAATTGCTTAAATCACCTTTCTTTCCCATTCTGACATTCAGTTTGGAGTTCAGGAGATTGTCTTGACCAGGACCACACCCCTAAATGCATTGAAGCAACTGCCATGTGATTGGTTGATTAGATAATTGCATTAATGAGAAATTGAACAGGTGTTCATAATAATCCTTTAGGTGAGTGTAGTCCACAAGGCAAAAAAAAAAGCTGAATTTATTAAAAATTACCCGTTCAAAAGTTTATGAACCATTGATTCTCAGTACTGTGTGTCGTTCCCTGATGATCCACGGCTGTGTGTGTGTTTTGTGATGGTTGTTCTTGAGTCTCTTGTTTGTCCTGAGCAGTTAAACTGCCCAACGTTTTTCAGAAAAATCCTCCAGCTCCTGCACATTCTTCAGTTTTACAGCATCTTTTGCATATTTGAACCCTCTCCAGCAGTGACTGTATGATTTTGAGATCCATCTTTTCACACTGAGGACGATTGAGGGACTGAAACAATAAAAAATAACATGCATTTTGTATGATCTCTCTTATTTAGTTAAAATTATTCCCATTTCACAGATTCTGCAAGCGGTTCACATACTTTTTCTTGCAACTCTATGTGGGCAAATATAGTGATATATGCAAAATATTTGTTTAAATATATATTAGAGCTGCACGATTAATCGTTTAAATATTGCAATCTCGATTCAAACACCTACGCGATGTTATACCCAATTGACAACGATCTGACTGTCTATTAAACCTTTGACATGTACGATCATACCATAACATTCAGATCTGTGTTGACGCTGCCGCTGAGCCAGAGAGAGCTTTATTATTAAACACACGTTAGACGCTTTATTTCCGAATATTTTCTTAATTTTTATTGAAAATAAAAGCCTTTCTGCTGTGTGCCTTACCCCTACACTACTGTTAATAATTCGGTGTCTTCCGTAGTGTTGTAGTCAAGACCACCTGATCCGAGGCCGAGTTGAGACCAAGACAAGACCAAGGCAGGACGAGACCGAGTCAAGACCAGACCAGCACTCCTTAAATTCATAAAGATCCACATTACTGCCTGAGAGATTACTTATTTTTAATCAATAAACATAATTAGAATAAGACACTATATATAGAGCTGTTATACCAATCCAATGAAATCATTAACAACAAAATTCATCTTTGCACTGGTGGTGATACAGAAGATGCATCTGAATTGGTAAATTACAAATGCATAAATAATGTTTTTTATTTAATGTTTGTATAAAAGCAATATAATGTTTGCGGTCATGCTCAAAATTTGTGAAAACAGCTCTCTTGCTCTTGTGATATTGCTTAATTGTATCACTTTATAATATAAAAATCCAGATCTCATGCAAATACTTTTTTGCAACAATATCCAAAATTTTGTGAGCATTTGTATTAATTTTGGTGTCATTTTTGACACAATCCCTCATTTCTGAACCGGCACAATAAATAAATCAAAGTAATAAGTTATTGATTGCATCTGAAGTAGTAAGTTTTACATCCAATCACATTAATGATGTTAATGATTAAATCAGACAATGCACCGGCAATTTAGTAATATCCCAGCAGTTGTGGTCTTGACCGGTCTTGAAACAAAATCCTGAGTCCTCTTAGTCTGAGACCAAGACAAGACCGAGTACAAATGTGGTCGAGACCTAGACAAGACCAAGACCTTCAAAAAATGAGTACTACAACACTAGTCTTCGTAATTTTGTCTGGCCCAACCAGACGTTTAGTAAACAAGGCGGGCTATTTGCACTTAATATAAATGGCATCTACTCCAGTAAAAATTTTCTGGGGGCGGACCCACTCATTTTTTTTGCTTCTGACGCCCATGGATTCATCCGGTAAGTGAGTCATTGAATCATTCATTCAAACTATTTAAAAAAAAAAAGATTCATTCATAAACATTTTTAAATAGACTGCAGCAATTAACATTTTGTCAGAACTTCTAGTAAATGACATACTATTTTGTTTGTTTGTCTGTTCAGATTCGTGGGAGAATCGTGATCTCTATTTTAAACAAAGAAAAATTGTGATTCTCAATTTATCCAGAACAGTGCAGCTCTATAGTAATATGATTTTTTTTTTTATCAGCATAAATTAAGGGATACAATCATAATGTATACATTTAAGTTATTTACATTCACATTATGGTATTACGTTTTTTACATTACATTAATGAGAATTTACAGGGTGAAAAAAGCTTAATTGTGATGAAAATTACCTGTTGCAGAAACATAAAAACAAATGCATAAAGCACGATGCTAACAATCATGGGTTCGATTCCCAATGATAAAATTTGTATCTCAAATGCACTGTAATATGTTCTCAAAAGCTTTCACTCACATAGTCATGAAATCAAAGACCCTCCCCTTGATGAATCATAACTGGACAGATTTGAGATGCATGCAAATACTATCTGCGATCGGCTCGGCTGACCACTTGTGACCGGCTCACTTCAGTGTACATTACACGGACACACGAGAGGTTTAGTGTCTGAGCTCAGCTGCTCTATTCATGTGAAGCTGCGCCGTTTCCAGGCGGAGCGACTCTTGAGTTGATTTCAAAGGACAAAGGATCAATTGAAAAATAAATGACGGTAAATGATGATCCCTACCGTGCCCTGTAATCATATCGTGAAAAGATTAAACAAAAATGCCAATCCTGTTATGCATTTCATCACGACCACTCAAAATGAATCCAGCTAATATCAGCGATAATGAAAGTTATAAATAGTATGTTAATGATAACCATAATTACTAATATTGTGGCAGAGCAATAATGGTGACAAAGAGGAAGATGGCACATGTTGACAATTATCACCCCGCTGTGGCTGTAATTATCTATAATGAAATCTGAGCTGTAAATCACTAAGACTACATTCATAATTGCATGCAACTCCTAGTATTTCGGCAGTATTTTGTGTATAGTATGCACGTTTTATGCATGAAATACCCATACAACAAAAACAAAACGTGTAGTAGAAACTTGCCCTTCATTTACAGTATGACAAATGAGCAAAATGACCGCAGTAATACTCACATCTGAAGTCCTTCCAGGTCACAGTGGGCTCCGGTCTGCCCACCGCCAGGCAAAAGAGGTTCACGTCATCGCCTTCATTCACGGATTTATCCTGCGAGATGTTCACTATCCGGGCCGGCACTGCAAAACAGAAGTTTTTAATTACGATTAATGAAAACAGAGTGAATATGCCATGGCTTAACTGATGTCAAAAATCCACCTTAGTTTTAAAAAAGCAAGCCGAATAAATTTGCTCGAGACGGGTTGTTTGTTTCAGGGTTTATAAATGATTCCAATCAGCTGTTTTGGACTAAATTCCCAAAGCAGAGGGCAATGCATAATGCCGGACGGATAATGAGCCGGTCCTTGAATTTAAATGGCCCATGATCAGAGCTTTAATGAAGATGGCCAAAGATTTGGCCTGCGAGGCATTCTCAAGCAGTCCATTTCTCAGTTTTCTAACAGGGCGAAATACTTCCGACGATAAACTTAAGATTGGACCCCTTCCTGTTGGAGGAGTGACTGGGGGGTGTAATTATTTTCGCTCATATCGCACTAAGACTAAAATTGAGGGCACAATGGTATCGAGCAAATACGGTCATCTGTCTGCAAAGCTCCGTGTGGCAGATAAAAAAGCCTGTGTTTGGTGAGATGGTTCTGGCCTGCCGGTCGGCCAACACCGTGCTCGAGATGCATTTTGAACACGCTCCCCCTGCATCCATGTAGCCTTCTATCGAAAAGTCTTCACTTTAGGGTTGCACGTCATTTACACACATGTAGTTCATGATACAGCGTTTCAGTCTCTGAATGGCTTGGTTCATTTACTGTGAGCTAGAGCTGCACGATTAATTGTTAAAAGGTTGTGATCTCAATTCAAACACCCATGCAATCTCATTCCTAAACTGTCTATTAAACCTTTGAGAAAATCACACCAGAACATTGAGATCTGCGTTTGCGCTGATGTTGAGCAAGAGAGAGCAGTTGTCATGTACAGGTATGAAACAGCTTCACAATCAGTCTTTTCAACCACACAGTATTGTTATTTCTGTTACAAATATTCATATTATCACAGAAGAAATGGGAACTTTGTCGTTGAATCATTCATAGATATTAGTTTCAAAAACGCTGATTCATTCTTTAATGAAACAAGTTTTTTTTTTAGTGAGTCATTGAACATAAGTTAACTAGTCTAAGAAAAATTGGTTTTTAATGGGATGGCGGACAGTCGTGCGAGTAAAATAATAGATTCCCCAGCCACGTTTAAGTCCAAAGTCTGGAAAACCTGCACTTAACTTTTTCACAGGCATTTTGTTTTCATAGTTCGACAGATATCGTGATGTATCATTATAGGATTGTCTAACAACATATTGATTATTGCAGAATTGCTGTACCATGATATTATCGTAACTGTGAGCCATGTATCGTGTATTGTATCATATCATGAGGTACCCTGTGATTCCCACCCCTAGTAATGAAACTCTTTATGAGTGAGTCATTGAATCATTAATTCAAGAGTTTCGTTCAAAAAACGCTGATTCATCCAGTAATGAAACAAGAAGTATTTATCTAGGAGTTATTGAATCATTCATTCAAGAGATTCGTTTAGAAATGCTGATTCATCCAGTAATGAAACACAAAGTATTTATCAAGGAGTTATTGAATCATTCATTCAAGAGATTCGTTCAAAAAACACAGATTCATCCAGTAATGAAAAAAGAGAAGTATTTATGAGTGAGTCACTGAATCATTCATTCAAGAGATTTGTTCAAAAACGCTGGCTGCGTCCGAAACCTAGAAAATGCTGCCTTCGGAGGACACATTTCAAGGTAGGAAGGCATTAAGGCACGTCCGAATCTAATGTTAGCTTCACTTCCTGTCTCCTGAGAGACCTTCATCTGATCGATTTTTGAATCTATCGAATCATTCGCTGCCTTTGATATCCCACAATCCTGTGCGTTCCATTCTGTGACAGTTGAGCTAGAAAAAAAAGATGACGTCCGAAAGTTGCATTTGCTGGTCAGTTAGTGTGTAAATGTAAACATTTTTCTAGCAAGAAATTACTAATGTAGTAATTAAATATTTGTTTAGTTCTCACCAAAGCTCTCTCTATTTTGCTGTAGATCATTAAACTGTTACACTGCCTAAGAAGTCTGTCCGAAATTAGTTTCGTGAGGTGCTTTAGTGCGCTTACGCTGCCTTACAAATCATTGTCTGATAAGGCAGCGAGGCAACGAGCCAGCTGCCTAGGTTTTCGGACGCAGCCGCTGATTCATCCTGTAATGAAACTATGAAGTCTTTATGAGTGAGTCATTGAATCATTCATTCAAGAGATTTGTTCAAAAAATGCTGAAGACCTAAATATTAGTATTGTAATTTTAGGTTTATTTTATGGTACAATAGTATTATTTTGTTTAATGTATTTAAAAATAATTAAAATAAAATCATAATTATTATTATTTTATAGTCATATATTGAATTGGCCTGTGAAAAATTCTATTTACTTTATGGTTTGAGTTTTTCCCAAATTGTTCATCCCTAAAAGGATTTCCCACTTGAAAAAGTCTTCAAAATAAAAAGTAATTTTTCAGGTAATTGCGACTTTTTATCTCACAATTCAGTTTTTTGTTCTTGCATTTGCGAGTTTATGGCTCACAATATGGACTTTAAAAGGTTGTAGTTGCCGTTCTTATTTTTGTTTCCATGGCAGAAACATGTTTCCATAGATTCACTTCCCAGCAAAACCACCCTAATCATTCTAGAATGATTTATCTCCAGATAGAGCTATTTATGTCGTCCGTTGAACCTTACTGTATTTTTTCATACAGAGAAAACCTCAATGTCAGTTTTTTCCAATATCGTGCAGCCCTATTTTTAAATTTTCAATCTTGTGCAACAGGAAAATGCACGATGTGATATACATAATAATTGACAACTTTCAGCCGGCGGGATTCGGTTGGGGTTGAGGTAAAGGGAGGGATGCTAGCAATCCATCAGCGGAAGGGTCTGCTGCCAATAAATCACTTCAGTCAGGATCGCTGGAACTCTTACTCATGTTGCTGTTGACGTGACAGTCGGCACAGCCCGCTCCCGCCCCTCACAGCCGGTCAACCTAAAGATTACGGAGCATAACCACCCCTCTGATCCTCATTACATCTGTGTCAAGCCCTCTTGTTGTCTTGCTGCCATTAACTCTTTCCCCACCATTGATGAGATTTTCCATAATTTATGACACAACGGCCTGGTTTCACAGACAGGGTTTAGATTAAGTTAGGATTAGGCCTTAGTTCAATTAGGACATTTAAGAAGCTTTTATAAACGTGCCTTAGAAAAAAAACATTACCAGTGTGCATCTTGAGACAAAACAATGGCACTGACATATTTTAAAGGGCACCTATTATGCAAAATCCACTTTTACATGGTGTTTGAGCATAAATGTGTGTTGGCAGTGTGTGAACACAACCACCCTATAATGATACAAATCCCCATAAATCATAAGCACTGTCTCAGAACAAACAGTTTGCATATTCTGGGCAAAGTGAAGTCACTTTGAGACGTCATTGAGACGCCCCGTCTGACATCATTCAGACGGGGTGCGCTACAACAGGCTTCTGCTAATAGTGGATAAAAGCAAGATGACAAATAAGTTATAACCGTAATTAAACTATACTATACCTGTTCTGTCTCCATGCAGCAGATATTCTCTGGCTCTGTAGGCCTTATTGTCCGACTCCGGTTCGAACTGAAAACCGCTACTGACAGTTTCTGTTCTGACATTTTCATTCCGTGAGATGAGATTGTCCTGATACCGGAGCATGAGCTCTTGAAGCTCCACCCTTTTCTTGTAAGGGGGCGGGGAGCAGCAGCTCATTTGCATTTAAAGGGACACACACAAAACTGCACGTTTTTGCTCGCCCCCCAAAAAATTGAAATTTTAAAATGCTGTAAAAAATTATCTGTGGGATATTTTGAGCTAAAACTTCACATACACACTCCGGGGATATTAGAGACTTATTTTACAATAGGTATACATAATAGGTGCCCTTTAAGATATGCTTTCATTTAAAACAGCTCAAACATGCATTTTAGTCTGAGACTAGGTTAAGCCTCGTCTGTGAAACCGGGCGAACGCTTCTCAACCTTTGACGAGTTTTTCTGGCTATCCATGTTTTCACTGTTATACGGTAGGGGGTGCTATTACACATCTTCTGAATTAGTACATCATCTCCGGATCCAAAAACAAGAGAAGAAGATCTTCCTAATCATACTTTAGATCTAATATTGTCACATAGAATCAATGTTGATGCTGTTTTTACAACAGAAATGAATCAATTAAAAACGTACTTTAGCTGGACAATAACTTTTTCTAGAGCTGCTGTACAGCCAAAACAATCTCTCTTCCATTAATTTCCTGTTATCACTGTAAAGCTGCTTTGAAGTAATCTGTATTGTAAAAAGCGCTATATAAATGAAGGTGTCTTGACTTGACTTAAGATAACATGATCACCAAACATTCAACAGCATATAAATCAAAGTCTTTGACAAAAATGCAATATTCTCAGCTTTTTGCTCGAAATGTTGTTTTTGGATATATTCACATTCAAGTGTTGATAAAAAACGAATGAATGAAGCTAGAATAATGCTCTGTTCTTATTTTTGATATATTGACTGTTTACATATTCATACAACAAAATATTCTGGGCGCCTGCATGGCAAAATATTCTGTTGCTGGCTGACAACTTAAAAATAAAACACTGGCGGGGAAAGAGTTAAAGGAATTGCTCATATGAATCTTGTGCAATTGCTTCGTTTTTGTTCCACAGCAGAAATAAAATCAAATGACAGAATTTGAGATAGAAGTATTTACTTTCCCTTTAAGAGAAGCACTTGAATCAGAAATGAGCTTTTTGATGTTAAAATTGATGTTAAACTCATTAAGTTTAATGTGCATAACTGAAAGTAAACCATTTGTAGCTTTGATGGCACACCGGCAGTCTGTTCAGTCTATGCATATTGATCCATAAAATAAATAAGCATTTTCAAGGAAGTAATAGCCACTGGATGTGTCAAAGGTACCATAGAAGCAATATATAAAAGCAAATGAACTAGATATTCATGAGTTTGCATTGTTTTTCTTTTGGATGGACAGCAAGCCCATATCTGCCTATAAAACATTTTAAAATGTAAAATTTAAAAAGGTAATTGTGACTTTATATCTCACAACTTTTTTTTTTTTCCCTCACGGCTGTGAATTTACACTATCGTTCAAAAGTTTGTAGTCAGAAAGTTTTTTTTTTTTGTATAAAGAAATAAATACTTTTATTCAGTGAGGATGCATTATATTGATCCGTGTTGAATTGATCTATACAAGTCCCAGTACATGTTACAAGGCTTTTTATTTATTATATATATATATATATATATATATATATACAAAGCCTTGCTACATGTACTGGGACTTGTCACAGTACTTACATATCGTTGCTCTTTTGTTGGTTCAACTGCTTCTATTGTTCTCCTCATTTGTAAGTTGCTTTGGAAATGATTAAATATGAATAGAAAATGACAGTAAAGACATTTATAACATTCAAAAAGATTCATATGTCAAATAAATACTGTTTTAACTTTCTATTCATGAAAAGAAAAAAGAAAAAATCACAAAAATATAAAGTATATTTTGTTTCCACAGAAATATAAAGCAGTTTTTAACATTGATGATAATCACAAATGTTTCTTGAGCAGCAAATCCTCATATCAGAGTGATTTCTGAAGGATCATGTGACACTGAAGACTGGAGTGATGATGCTGAAAATACAGCTTTGATCACAGAAATAAATTACATTTTACTATATATTCACATAAAAAACAGTCATTTTAAATTGTAATAATATTTCACATTATTGCTGTTTTTACGGTATTTTTGATCAAATAAATGCAGCCTTGGTGAGCAGAAGAGACTTCTTTCAAAAACATTAAAAAAAAAACTATCTGACCCCAAACTTTTAAAGATACAGTGTCGCAATTTTAAGGTATAATTACACTGTGAGATTAAAATTTTCACTGCAAGATATACAATTATTTTTGTGCATTGTGTGATATAAAGTACTATAAAGTCACAAGTGTGATTAATTCAAACTAAATAAAGTCAGAACTGTGAGATATAAAGTTGGAATCTTTTTTTATTTCTACAGACTTCCATAGAAATACTGATCACAAACTTTACACACAAAATGAAAACATAATGAAAAACTTAAACAGGAGGAAACCAGGCTTACAAAACATTAATATTTTTGCAATTTTTTGTGTTCATTAGTGAAATACTGTAGGGGCCAAAAGTGACATCCAGCCTATAGGAAAACTGACATCTTCACCCATTTTGATCAAATATGATTAAAAAAAGTGTTGAACTTGGAGTCGATTTGAAACATTAAAAACATGCCAAATTGAACTGACATAATTTTTGGCCAGGCTGTCATACAAAGAAATTATGCACAAGAGAGAACCAACTAAATATTAATAACTGATTATGTTGTAGTCAATGTATGCTTGTTCATTGTTTTTCTGTGCATTTTCTTTTGCATAGTAAAATAAAGCCTGTAACTGTAGTTTGCCAAATGGTTTAAAGTGCCCCTATTATGTTTTTTCAAATATTCCCTTTCATGAAGTGTGTAGTAGAGCTGTCTGTGAATGGAAATGTTTTGTAAAGTTGAAAGTGCACGATAAATAAAGTTATAGTCTCCCAAAAGAAAGAATCTACTCTGAACCGCCTATACGAGTCGTTTGTAATTTGAATCTCACTGTGTGACGGTTCGACGTCACTAGAGAACACATTTGCATAATGCCCGCCTATGTTGCACATTTCCCGCCCGCAAACAACTTGACCCGCCCACAAACACGTCATTTTACTGACGGCTGCTTCTCAAATATCGGACTTGCTCTTGATGGGTCAGTACTCGGTTTATTTGGACCAGCTGCTCCTCAGAATCACAACCTGTAAGTATGAATAATTATATATATTTTTTTCTACTGGGTGAATTGTGTAAGTTTCTGGTTAACTCACGTTATTACTGTCTTATTGAAATACTTCTGCTAATCATCTGTGGGACACTATTACCTAAAACTGAGTCTACTGCAGATTGTCTGTCGTTCTTACTGCTTTGAGTAAAGATAAAGGATGGAGCAAGATTTGTTTTACAAGCGTTAATGTTCCATCAGTCATTCACGTTAGTGCTCGGCTAACGTATGCGCTTTTATTGATACAGTTCCTGCATGTGCACCGCTATAAATTAGAAATATACACGGGTTTGTTGATGGACGTACACGTGTTAATGCTGATGGTGAGGAATTACAGCTGCAAAATCTCATAATGAACCTCAAAATGAGTAGCGTATCACTGAGAAACATCCTGCTCAAGTCGTCCTTGCGATGGAGGTTCAGGTTGAATAACAAGTTCTTCCAATGTTTCCAATCATCGATTTGGACTCGGATTGATGTGGTAAAATCAACGCCATCTTTACTGTCTTTACAGTGTGTACAATAGCTGAGCTTTAGGATGCCTCCAGAGCTGAAGTTCAGTTATGGTAATGGGCTGTACACGGTAGACCAATCACAACAGACTGGGCCATCTGGCCAATCAGAGCAGAGTAGCTCGCGGAAAGGAGGGATTTAGAGATTCATCCATCGAGCTGTTTGAGAATCATTGAACATTGTGGTGATGTGCAATGTATATTATGAGAAAATAAAAATGTTTTTTGACCTTTAATGCATGTAAACCTGTTGCAGGACACGGCAAAACAAAATCAGGAGCCTTTAAAATAGCAGAATCTAACTTGTAGGGTCATTAAAAACAAACTCTTTTGGCCGCTACTGTAAATGTCTCCTTTAAGCGGCGCACAGATGGACGTACCCTGAACGATGAGGTAGACGTGGGCCGTTCGGGGCTGGTTTCTGGCCTGGAAACTGCACGTGTAGGGTCCCTCGTCTGCCACCATCACTCTCTCAATCTTAATGGAGAAGTCGCTGTTGTTGTTGTTCACCAGGGAGACGCGGGAGTCCAGGGACCACTTATCTGTGCCCGTGAATAAGATGTTGGAGCGGTTCAACCACGCCTTGTGAGTGACCTCCTCATCTATCTTGCATCTGAGAAAGAGAGGAGATTGAAAAGAACAAGTTTGTGGCAGACAGAACTGACTCACTTGATGTAAATAAAAACACTGTACGTCTCTCCGTCAATGCCTTGTTGTAAATAAAATATGGCGTTTACAGACTGAGCTCCATAGCCAATTACTGGGATGTCATTGAATGAGCGCTAGTATGAAACTCTGCATGAAACTTTCTCTGAATCGTTACAACTCGCTCATGAGGTCCGGGTCATTAACTAGATCATTAAGCTGACTAATCAGACCGGTGGTGATTGCTTTAGGACTGCACAGTGCCAGAAAACACAAGCCGTGACTACACCAGAACAGCGGAGATTCCCAAATGGGCATCTAAAAAAGTGGTGCAATGTTTATCTATGCACAAATAATCGATATACACACATTAACCTTGCCGAAGAGGAACACATGCTTTACAAACACATAAGATGGCAATAAAATGTTTTGAATAAACCAATAAAAAGCTTTTCTTTGTCCCTGGCAGTCAGAAATCTTTTTTTTATGGCAGTGTTCACCATGCGGAGGATGCTCTGGAGATCTGCCCTCAAAAAAAAGCTTTTTTCCTTCATCCAGAATATGATTCACATTTGTTAGCGAGTAAACCCCATTTTAAAAACATTTAGTCATATAAAGTATTTGTCATGAGGAAATATGTTTGTAGGCTTGAAGCAGGATCGTGTGGGAGTGGAACGGATACGGATGCAGCCATGATAGAGAATGTTGCAGTTATTATGCTTTTTTTTAATTTACTTTTTTTTTAAATGATCCATTTATTCATGTTAATGATTTTTCAGTATTTCTTTACTGAAAGTCCTCCCAGTTCCCACATTTAACTTTAAAAACCGAATCAAACCTTTTTTAAAACCTTTTTTTAATAATTCATGCAAGAGTGGTACTTTTTAAATCATTTTGTGAAAAAGTGTAAAATATCACACAACACACTCTAAATTAATATGTTTGTTGAAGAATATTGCAGTTATGTTTTTATTTAGATTTATTTAAATTATTATTATTTTTAATTTATTTATATTTTTTAAATTATCCATTTATCCATATGAATAATTTTTTAGTATTTACTTTACATTAAAAAATCCTCCCAAAGAAAACTTTTCTTATGCATTAAAACTGAATCAAACATAATTTAAACTTGGTCAATGGTCATGGTTAAATATCATTCTAGGTACTTTAAAAAAATTTAGTATAAAATATCATACAGCGCTCTCTCTTAAATGAATATGTTTGTTGAAGAATATTGCAGTTAGCATATGTTTTTATTTAGATTTTTTTTTAAATATCCATTCATCCATTTTTTCAGTATTTATTTTACTTTTTTACTTTTTTTTTAAAGTCCTCCCAGTTCAAATATAGCATTCTTAAACTGAATCAAACATATTTAAACTATTTTTTACGTAATTCACGCAAGAGAGTGAAATATCATTCTAGGCATTTTTTTATAATTTTGTGAAAAAGTGTAAAATATCACATGCACAACACATATTGCAGTTATCATGTTTTTATTTATATTTTTAAATTATCCATAAATTATTTTTCAGTATTTACTTTACAGTAAAAAAGTCCTCCCAATTCCCAAAAATAACTTTTATTATGCATGAAAAAAGTGTAAAATATCACACAACGCTCTCTCCTGAATTAATATTTCTGTTGAAGAATTATGTTTTTATTTACATTTTTTTAAATATATTTGTATTTATTTAGATTTTTTAAATGATCCATTTATCCATATTAATTATTTTTCAGTATTTACTTTACATTAAATTCCCCCAAATAACTTTTCTTATGCATGCATTTCTTAACTTTTCTTATGAAACATATTTTAAACTTCTTCTTTTTTTCATAATTCATGACTCGTGTTTAAATATCATTCTAGGTACTTTTAAATAATAATTAAAAAAAAAAATACAGTGCTCTCTCCTAAATTAATATGTTTGTTAAAGAATATTGCAGTTATCATGTTTTAATTTATATATATATATATATATATATATATATATATATATATATATATTTTTTTTTTTTTTTTTAATGACCCATTTATCCAAATAATTATTTTACTTTTTTTTGAAGTCCTCCCAATTCAAATACAGCATTTATTTTGCGTGAAAACTGAATCAAACATATTTGAAACTATTTTTTATAATTCATGCAACAGATGGCTAAATATAATTTTCAATAATTTATTGAAAAAATGTAAAATATCACACAGCACTCTTAAATTCACGTTTTTTTTAGTAAATATTGCAGTTATCAAGTTTTTTTATTTAGATTTTAATATATACATACACACATACATGTATATATATATATATATATATATAATTTTTTTTAAATGATCAATTTATCCATACAAATTATTTTCAGTATTTACTTTTTTAAAGACTTTTCTTATGCATGAAAACTGAAACCATTTTTTTTACATAATGCATGCAACAGAGGGTTAAATATCATTCTAGATCCCTTTCAAATATTTTGTGAGAAAGTGTAAAATATCCCAGCACTCTTCCACTGCTCATTCAGTGACTTAATCTGTTCTCTCCTAATTGAATATGTCCGCTGAAGTCAGTAAATGCCCGGCCGGCTTCAATCGGGTCTATAAATACATTGATTTCAGTGCTGCAAAGATCAATGTTCACTGGACAAAAAGCCCTAAACATGTCATTCTGGGTCCCGTCTGGACGTTGGGAATCTATGAGAGCATCATGAGCACCAAATCACCACATTGTTATTGGAAAGTGAGGCTTGCATTTAAGTATTTTAGAAGCTTCTTTATACAACAAACTGACAGTGATATAGATGACTGACAGCACTTGAAATTAAAAAACACTGCCGTACACACACAATACAGCCAGTCTGGAGCAAAGTCTGTCAAAACTCATTCAGTTCAGTGCTCATAATCTCATCCTTTGCCTGCTGGCATTTGTAAATAACGCGAAAATGCAATTCCGAGCTTAGTCAATTATTTGCATGAAGTATTGCCAATGTTTTAGAAGCAGATGTGGGAAGGGTGGCATAATAAATAAATGGATTAAACAACTAAAGTTGCCATTAATAACTGACAGCTGCACTTCAGCACTCCTGAATCAGCACCAGTCGTGTAATGCCATTGGTCCGGTGACATGTAGTAACCACAGTTCACCTCTAGATGCCACTGCTTTGCTCTGATCTTTAAATCGTGACACATTTAAGGCTTAAATATCACTCACATTCATGTCAGCTTTAACTTTCAGCGTATCAAACTGTGATATCACATCAATTCCCATTCCTGGTGTAGTTGTGTGGAATAATAATACGGTCCTTTTGAGAATATGAACCCCTGACAGCAGGTTCAGGAGTTCAATTGCTGGCTGATAGACCGAAACCAAGTCCTTTCCGCCTGGAAACTGACTAACAACTAAACTAGAGAGAGAGAAATTAAAGTGTTAAAAAATGCACCCTCCGGCAGGTGAGTATGATAAAACCTGTAGGGCTGGGCGATATGACACACACACACACACACATGGAAAAACACAAAATAATGTGAAATAAATGCAATGTTACAATGTTAAGGAGTGATTGTTAGTCACAAAGACACAGCGTTATTTTAGTATTATTTACATTCCATTATAGTATTTATTAATATTTTGTATTATTAATTATATTAATAATATATTTTTGTAATTTTATTTAGTAATTTTAGTACTTCAACTTATTTTATTTTTTATCTAATATTTATATTTGATCTGATTTCAGCTTTATTTCAATAAAAACAGTTTGGTAACACATTTCTTAATGTATAATGCACTATAAAGTATGTTATAATGCAATATATCTTTTCATACATATCTGTAAAATGCCTTATAATATTTGCAGATTCCTTGTTACATCTGAAATTGGTTGTTTGTCATGTGTTTTAATGCATTATACTTTCAAAGGCTTGGCATAAGTATTATAACTGCGATTACAATGAGATCATGCAATGCATTATAAGGTGCATTATAAGTCATAATTAATGCATTAAAAATATTTTTAATAATGCAGTATACATAAAGGCTTTAAGTAAAGTGTTACCAACACTTTATAGTAAAAAATTAAAACAAAACAAAAATACATTTAAAAAGTTTTAGTTAACAATAACAACACTGATGTGACTAACAGCAAACTTCATAAAATTCAACTGATTCGTCGTTCTATGTATGGGCTATATATCGCACAGTTGTCACTTAATTTCTCACAACTGCCACTTCATTTTTCTTAATTATGACTTAATATTGCACAATCAGTTCAGTTTTAGCTCGAAAACAATTCAAAAGTACAATATAGTACAACCAATGCTAATAGTCTTAATTTTCTTCATTTTCAGATATGAAACCATCATTTTCATTTGTTATTCGCACTGAGCCCTTAAAGCTTCTCTTTTGCTGAAACAGGCGATCTATGAGCATGTGCCTAGTCACGTGACTGGTGCAGAGACCTGGAGGGCAAAACATCCATAGAACTGACTTTCAAATTTACCATCTCAAAAATATGTGAACATGATGCAAGTTCTGTGCACTTGTGATCCATATACAGCACCTGCTGCAGTATTTCAATCAATACAAACAGAGGAACGTAAACATGAAAAACACTTTATGTGACAAAACAGTGAAAGATCAAATTCAGTATACACCTTATTGATGATGCATACTATATACAGGCGAGGAGATGAGCCCAGAATATGAAAACAACACGCTAAATGGTTAAAGGCACAATATGTAACATTTTTGGATTGAAATATCCAAAAACCACTAGAACAATGCTATATATTTTGCTGACTTGTGTACTTACATTATCCTAAATGTGTCCAAGAATGTTTAAATCCAGAGAAATAAGCGATTTTAACTAAGACATGGACCGTGTCCGTGCGTCACCTATCAATAGTCGCATTTCCATTACTCTACAAATAGCGAATTGAAAATACGCCCAATGGAAACGCGTCAATTTCGCAAAAACTGCCATATATCGCAAAAAAGTTTACGCTTGCATGATGTGGTTTTTTAGGCAAATTTGCAATGGAAACAGTTTTTCCGCATTTACAGGTCACCTGGCGTACGTAAAAGACAATCATTCTTTACAAATGACGGTATGTTTGGACAGAAGACGAGACAGAGTTCTTTATTAAACTCATAAAAGATTATAAACAAAGAAATGCCACAAATGATCATGAAGACCTTGAAGCAGATACGAGGGAGCAACACTCACGAACACCTCATACGTGCCGCTCAAGTATAAGGGGCTTTCCTTGCCATTAATGCTTGGATAACACGCCTACATCTCCTTCCATTAAAAATAATGGCTAGTGCGGTGGATGGGATGTACATAAACCTACCAACATACGTGGCATAGAAAAAAATATTATAATAAAGTTTTAGTCGCATAACAGCGGTTAATGGAAACGCCTTCATTTCGCAATCGTTTTTTATCGACATTTAGAAAATATTGCTAAATTTTTGTAATGGAAACGCGGCTAGTGACATCATACCTGTGTTACCCTCGATTTCTGGTTTTATTTTGTAGAAACCATGGAAACCCCAAAGACGCTTTAATATATGATGTGTTTTATTAGGCAGGTGAGCAACTGTTTGGATCATTCATCGACAGAAATCTAATCATTGTTCTACAGCTCAACACAGTTAGTATTATTGTTTAAATCTGGTGTTCTTGATTTACCGCGAGTACCATGTTTTACCATGCCTAATATCGCTCTAGCTGACTGCAGTGTGAACAAGTGTCTCATAGTAGCGCAGAGTAAACGCACAGAGTAGCATTATAACATAACTCTCAATATATGATAAAACAGCGCTGCGTTACCTCACATACGCATGAGCTGTGTCAAAATATACATATTGTGACTTTAAGGGTTTTTTTTTATAAGGCTTTTCTATGGGGAAATGCTTAACGAGAAACTGTGTGTTGCATTTATATTCTGGGTTCTTCTGCTTGCATAATATGCATTAGTTTATTGAATTTGGTCTTTTAACATCACTGTTTTACTACTTAAAGGCCCACTGAAGTGCCTTGAAACATGCAGAATTATTTGTTGATCATTTCCACTGAAACAGGAAGACAGGGCGGGACATATGGAACAGCTCCTCCCCTTTTATAAAATAGCCAATAGCGTTTAGTTTATATCACAGCTCAGCCAGAGCCATTGAGCTCGGTAAAGCCGCAGTTTCCTCCTTTTCTCCTCCTGATCTCCTCCATATCGCTTTAAATACAGCATTCTGTGCAAAATTCAAAAGGGTCCGATATGTTTTCTGGTCTGTGGCGACTCGATCACATGATCCTCTCTGTGTCTCTGGACCGGAGCTGCGGCGGTTGACGTGACATTAACATAAAACCAGACTTCATTCGCCCCAATGGAAAGCATATTTAGGTCGTTATGATCAGACAGAACACGTTTTTCAGGTTTGAAAATGCGAGGCGCGCCACACTGCCTTTTTTTGTTTGACATTTTTTAATTTAGAAAAGAGCAGTGCGCTGCGGTTTTTTTATGTTGCTAGGCAACCCCCAAATCAGCTGTGCTGTCAGTCTAATCAAGATAATCGTCACCACAACGGAAGGCCCACTCCATTCATTCGATTGGACAATGGAAAAAAAATGCGATGACGTCAGGCGCTTTTCTGCTCAGAGTTGATTTTTTTTCAACTTCATGCGCTCAGAGCACTCCTACAAAAACGCAAGGCGCAGCAGGTGGCTAAAACGGCTAAAGCGCGCATAACGCTCACTGCCAATAGAAAATTATTTAAAAAAGGCGCCTCTCACTGCAAAACACCTGATCATCAGGGCCTTACCCTGTCTGATCGTTCCCTATCCCCTATATAGTGCACTATGTGTCATTCACCATGTAGAAAATAGTAAATGTGTGAACAAGTGACCGATTTCAGCTTCAGTGTCTGTTTATAATGTAGGGGCGGGGCTTCCGATTCTAGAGAGCATTTGATTGGACAGAAAATCTGATGAGAAGCTGAAGTGCAGAGTGATGTCATCAATATCACTGATCCATATTGGAGGAAGTGAGAGACTGTACGTTTTGAATGCTTATAATGTCTATATGTGAATTTTAGTTATTGTTTTGGAGCACACTTGCTTATAGATAACAGGCTAACATATTCATACTAAGAGCCAAAAAACTTAGAAAGTGTTTTTGAATCATAGAACACACAAGGATGCAGGTGTGATGTGAAGTCACCTCAAAATGACGCTTTCTCCTTCCAGCACGGTAATGTTGTCGGGCAAGTGTCCGAATTCGGCCGCCTGAGCACCAGTGGGCCCTGCCAAAGAAAATGAGAGGAGAGACAGTGAGCATACAGCAGTTACTCCAACAACAGAAGGTCCACTCGATCCCCGAGTCCCCCGGGCGGCATGGCGGGTACTGAAGACCTCATTGATCCTGGTCAGGCAGGATTTGTTTTTGTGGTTTTGCTTAGTTATTTGTGAGGAGAGAATAATAAGACTGCAAAACGACAGCATGGAGCTGTCGGCGCTGACCGTCAGCGGGCTTGAATAATGATTGGGCTGTGCCCCGTGCGCCGCCTGGCCGTGCACTCGTCGAACAGACCTGATAATGAGCCCGGGGAAGAGGATCCGCACGCAAGCGGCAGAGCGTGAAATGAAGGGACCGCCGCTGCAATGGGAACGTACACACACTTACACACACACTCGCTCGAACGCAGTCACTTGTGTACAAACACATACACGTGCGTTTTCATATGCACAAATAAAACTACACACAGAAATCATACAGGGATACGAACCGAGCAGGACATCAGAGGAAATGTGAATTTGCTAGGGCTGTTTGCAGGTGGCACCAATTCCTTTTTAGTTTTTAAACGAACCTTGTTCTTATCTATTCAGGTTTTGCAACATACACTCCAATTTCCTGTGCAAATAGAGATTAGTGTGTTACCATTGCTGCTGCATTAATGCTGCCAAATGCTTTTATTTTTATATTTTATTATTATTTTATATATGTTTTATTTTATTTTATGGTATACTGTATATTTGTCTTATTTTATATTACAAGCCAAATGGTTCTATTATATTGCTTTGTAAATGTTTAATATTTAATTTATTTGTTTTCTCTTATTCTATGTACAGCAACCCATTAAATGTGCTTTATGAAGAAAGAAGGATATTTTCAGTTTTCATTCAAATTAAACATTTTAGTAATTTGTTGTGCTTTTGTCAATTTTATTAGTTATATCTGTTTAGCATTAGTTTTAGTAATTTTAGAACTTCACCTTATTTTATTTCAGTTAACAATAACAACACTTATGTATGAAAGCTTGATTCCGTCACTGAATAAAAAAGTAGTTGCTTGTTTTTCTCAGAATTGTGAGATATAAAGTCAGAATTGAGATATAAAGTTAGAATTGAGATATAAAGTCAGAATTGAGAGATATAAAGTCAGAATTGAGATATAAAGTCAGAATTGAGATATAAAGTCAGAATTGTGAGATATAAAGTCAGAATTGAGATATAAAGTCAGAATTGAGATATAAAGTCAGAATTGTGAGATATAAAGTCAGAATTGAGATATAAAGTCAGAATTGTGAGATATAAAGTCAGAATTGAGATATAAAGTCAGAATTGTGAGATATAAAGTTAGAATTGTGAGATATAAAGTCAGAATTGAGATATAAAGTTAGAATTGTGAGATATAAAGTCAGAATTGAGATATAAAGTCAGAATTGTGAGATATAAAGTCAGAATTGAGATATAAAGTCAGAATTGAGATATAAAGTCAGAATTGTGAGATATAAAGTCAGAATTGAGATATAAAGTCAGAATTGTGAGATATAAAGTCAGAATTGTGAGATATAAAGTCAGAATTGAGATATAAAGTCAGAATTGAGATATAAAGTCAGAATTGTGAGATATAAAGTCAGAATTGAGATATAAAGTCAGAATTGTGAGATATAAAGTCAGAATTGTGTGATATAAAGTCAGAATTGTGAGATATAAAGTCAGAATTGAGAGATATAAAGTCAGAATTGTGAGATATAAAGTCAGAATTGTGAGATATAAAGTCAGAATTGTGTGATATAAAGTCAGAATTGAGAGATATAAAGTCAGAATTGTGAGATATAAAGTCAGAATTGTGTGATATAAAGTCAGAATTGTGAGATATAAAGTCAGAATTGTGTGATATAAAGTCAGAATTGAGAGATATAAAGTCAGAATTGAGATATAAAGTCAGAATTGTGAGATATAAAGTCAGAATTGAGAGATATAAAGTCAGAATTGTGAGATATAAAGTCAGAATTGTGTGATATAAAGTCAGAATTGTGAGATATAAAGTCAGAATTGAGAGATATAAAGTCAGAATTGTGAGATATAAAGTCAGAATTGTGAGATATAAAGTCAGAATTGTGTGATATAAAGTCAGAATTGAGAGATATAAAGTCAGAATTGTGAGATATAAAGTCAGAATTGTGTGATATAAAGTCAGAATTGTGAGATATAAAGTCAGAATTGTGTGATATAAAGTCAGAATTGAGATATAAAGTCAGAATTGTGAGATATAAAGTCAGAATTGAGAGATAAAGTCAGAATTGTGAGATATAAAGTCAGAATTGAGAGATATAAAGTCAGTATTGAGAGATATAAAGTCAGTATTGTGAGATATAAAGTCAGAATTGAGAGATATAAAGTCAGAATTGAGATATAAAGTCAGAATTGTGAGATATAAAGTCAGAATTGTGTGATATAAAGTCAGAATTGTGTGATATAAAGTCAGAATTGTGAGATATAAAGTCAGAATTGTGAGATATAAAGTCAGAATTGTGTGATATAAAGTCAGAATTGTGAGATATAAAGTCAGAATTGTGAGATATAAAGTCAGAATTGTGTGATATAAAGTCAGAATTGTGAGATATAAAGTCAGAATTGTGTGATATAAAGTCAGAATTGAGAGATATAAAGTCAGAATTGTGTGATATAAAGTCAGAATTGTGAGATATAAAGTCAGAATTGTGTGATATAAAGTCAGAATTGAGAGATATAAAGTCAGAATTGAGATATAAAGTCAGAATTGTGAGATATAAAGTCAGAATTGAGAGATAAAGTCAGAATTGTGAGATATAAAGTCAGAATTGAGAGATATAAAGTCAGTATTGTGAGATATAAAGTCAGAATTGAGAGATATAAAGTCAGAATTGAGATATAAAGTCAGAATTGTGTGATATAAAGTCAGAATTGTGAGATATAAAGTCAGAATTGTGAGATATAAAGTCAGAATTGTGAGATATAAAGTCAGAATTGTGTGATATAAAGTCAGAATTGAGATATAAAGTCAGAATTGTGAGATATAAAGTCAGAATTGTGAGATATAAAGTCCATATTGTGTGATATAAAGTCAGAATTGAGAGATATAAAGTCCGAATTGTGAGATATAAAGTCCGAATTGTGAGATATAAAGTCAGAATTGAGATATAAAGTCAGAATTGTGAGATATAAAGTCAGAATTGTGTGATATAAAGTCAGAATTGTGTGATATAAAGTCAGAATTGAGAGATATAAAGTCAGTATTGTGAGATATAAAGTCAGAATTGTGAGATATAAAGTCAGAATTGAGATATAAAGTCAGAATTGTGAGATATAAAGTCAGAATTGTGTGATATAAAGTCAGAATTGTGAGATATAAAGTCAGAATTGTGAGATATAAAGTCAGAATTGTGTGATATAAAGTCCGAATTGTGTGATATAAAGTCAGAATTGAGAGATATAAAATCAGAATTGTGAGATATAAAGTCCGAATTGTGAGATATAAAGTCAGAATTGAGATATAAAGTCAGAATTGTGAGATATAAAGTCAGAATTGTGTGATATAAAGTCAGAATTGTGTGATATAAAGTCAGAATTGTGAGATATAAAGTCAGAATTGTGAGATATAAAGTCAGAATTGTGAGATATAAAGTCAGAATTGTGTGATATAAAGTCAGAATTGTGAGATATAAAGTCAGAATTGTGAGATATAAAGTCCGAATTGTGTGATATAAAGTCAGAATTGTGTGATATAAAGTCAGAATTGTGAGATATAAAGTCAGAATTGAGATATAAAGTCAGAATTGTGTGATATAAAGTCCGAATTGTGTGATATAAAGTCAGAATTGAGAGATATAAAGTCAGAATTGTGAGATATAAAGTCCGAATTGTGTGATATAAAGTCAGAATAGTGTGATATAAAGTCAGAATTGTGAGATATAAAGTCAGAATTGTGAGATATAAAGTCAGAATTGTGTGATATAAAGTCAGAATTGTGAGATATAAAGTCAGAATTGTGTGATATAAAGTCAGAATTGTGTGATATAAAGTCAGAATTGAGAGATATAAAGTCAGAATTGTGAGATATAAAGTCCGAATTGAGAGATATAAAGTCAGAATTGTGAGATATAAAGTCCGAATTGTGTGATATAAAGTCAGAATTGTGTGATATAAAGTCAGAATTGTGAGATATAAAGTCAGAATTGTGAGATATAAAGTCAGAATTGTGTGATATAAAGTCAGAATTGTGAGATATAAAGTCAGAATTGAGAGATATAAAGTCAGAATTGTGTGATATAAAGTCAGAATTGAGAGATATAAAGTCAGAATTGTGAGATATAAAGTCCGAATTGTGTGATATAAAGTCAGAATTGTGTGATATAAAGTCAGAATTGTGAGATATAAAGTCAGAATTGTGAGATATAAAGTCAGAGTTGTGAGATATAAAGTCAGAATTGAGAGATATAAAGTCAGAATTGTGTGATATAAAGTCAGAATTGTGTGATATAAAGTCAGAATTGTGTGATATAAAGTCAGAATTGTGAGATATAAAGTCAGAATTGAGTGATATAAAGTCAGAATTGTGATATAAAGTCAGAATTGAGATATAAAGTCAGAATTGTGAGATATAAAGTCAGAATTGTGTGATATAAAGTCAGAATTGTGAGATATAAAGTCAGAATTGTGAGATATAAAGTCAGAATTGTGTGATATAAAGTCAGAATTGTGAGATATAAAGTCAGAATTGAGAGATATAAAGTCAGAATTGTGTGATATAAAGTCAGAATTGAGAGATATAAAGTCAGAATTGTGAGATATAAAGTCCGAATTGTGTGATATAAAGTCAGAATTGTGTGATATAAAGTCAGAATTGTGAGATATAAAGTCAGAGTTGTGAGATATAAAGTCAGAATTGAGAGATATAAAGTCAGAATTGTGTGATATAAAGTCAGAATTGTGAGATATAAAGTCAGAATTGTGTGATATAAAGTCAGAATTGTGAGATATAAAGTCAGAATTGAGTGATATAAAGTCAGAATTGAGATATAAAGTCAGAATTGAGATATAAAGTCAGAATTGTGTGATATAAAGTCAGAATTGAGAGATATAAAGTCAGAATTGAGATATAAAGTCAGAATTGTGTGATATAAAGTCAGAATTGTGAGATATAAAGTCAGAATTGAGTGATATAAAGTCAGAATTGAGATATAAAGTCAGAATTGAGATATAAAGTCAGAATTGTGTGATATAAAGTCAGAATTGTGAGATATAAAGTCAGAATTGTGTGATATAAAGTCAGAATTGAGATATAAAGTCAGAATTGAGAGATATAAAGTCAGAATTGTGAGATATAAAGTCAGAATTGTGTGATATAAAGTCAGAATTGTGAGATATAAAGTCAGAATTGTGAGATATAAAGTCAGAATTGTGTGATATAAAGTCAGAATTGTGAGATATAAAGTCAGAATTGTGTGATATAAAGTCAGAATTGAGATATAAAGTCAGAATTGAGATATAAAGTCAGAATTGAGATATAAAGTCAGAATTGAGTGATATAAAGTCAGAATTGTGAGATATAAAGTCAGAATTGAGATATAAAGTCAGAATTGAGATATAAAGTCAGAATTGAGTGATATAAAGTCAGAATTGTGAGATATAAAGTCAGAATTGTGAGATATAAAGTCAGAATTGTGAGATATAAAGTCAGAATTGTGTGATATAAAGTCAGAATTGTGAGATATAAAGTCAGAATTGTGTGATATAAAGTCAGAATTGAGTGATATAAAGTCAGAATTGTGTGATATAAAGTCAGAATTGTGTGATATAAAGTCAGAATTGTGTGATATAAAGTCAGAATTGAGTGATATAAAGTCAGAATTGTGTGATATAAAGTCAGAATTGTGAGATATAAAGTCAGAATTGTGAGATATAAAGTCAGAATTGAGTGATATAAAGTCAGAATTGAGATATAAAGTCAGAATTGAGATATAAAGTCAGAATTGTGTGATATAAAGTCAGAATTTAGAGATATAAAGTCAGAATTGAGAGATATAAAGTCAGAATTGTAAGATATAAAGTCAGAATTGAGATATAAAGTCAGAATTGTGTGATATAAAGTCAGAATTTAGAGATATAAAGTCAGAATTGAGTGATATAAAGTCAGAATTGAGATATAAAGTCAGAATTGTGTGATATAAAGTCAGAATTGTAAGATATAAAGTCAGAATTGAGAGATATAAAGTCAGAATTGTGAGATATAAAGTCAGAATTGTGAGATATAAAGTCAGAATTGAGATATAAAGTCAGAATTGTGAGATATAAAGTCAGAATTGTGAGATATAAAGTCAGAATTGTGAGATATAAAGTCAGAATTGTGAGATATAAAGTCAGAATTGTAAGATATAAAGTCAGAATTGAGTGATATAAAGTCAGAATTGAGATATAAAGTCAGAATTGTAAGATATAAAGTCAGAATTGTGAGATATAAAGTCAGAATTGAGATATAAAGTCAGAATTGTAAGATATAAAGTCAGAATTGTAAGATATAAAGTCAGAATTGAGAGATATAAAGTCAGAATTGTGAGATATAAAGTCAGAATTGTGAGATATAAAGTCAGAATTGAGATATAAAGTCAGAATTGTGAGATATAAAGTCAGAATTGAGAGATATAAAGTCAGAATTGAGAGATATAAAGTCAGAATTGAGAGATATAAAGTCAGAATTGTAAGATATAAAGTCAGAATTGCAAAATATGAACTCGCAATTGTCCTTTTAATTGTTTTATTCCGTGGCGGCTTCCGCTTCCATACTTATGTGATGATAATAAGCAAAATTAATACATTTCAGGTGCTTTACTGTACCACTGTAAGTGTCAGCTATAGGGCTTCATATCTTACAACTGAGACTATTTCTTATTATCTCACAACTAGCACTTTATTTCTCATAATTATCATTTAATATCTCACAAGGTGTCTTTATATCTTACAACTGCAAATTTATTTATGGTAAATGAGAATTTATCTATCATAATATCACCTTTTTATGCATTTGGCAGACAATGGGAACACACACACACACACACACACACTCGTGCATGAACGCTGTCACTTGTGTACAAACACATACACGTGTGTTTTCATATGCACAAATAAAACTACACACAGAAATCATACTGTGATACAAAGCGAGAAGGACATCAGAGGAAATGTGAATTTGCTCGGGCTGTTTGCAGGTGGCAAAAACAACGTCAAATTCCTTTTTAGTTTTCAAACGCCATTCTTGTTCTTATCTATTCAATGTGCAAAATACGCTCCAATTTCCTCTGCAAATAGAGATTAGCGGGCTATCGGAACAGAGGCCTCTCTCTCCCGGCGTGGCTCTCCGTCGCTGGCCACGTCAATGCTGCCAAATGCCAGCGTCTTCGAGCTCTGCTCATAATCCCCGTCATAACCGCCACTGTCCTTAATATCTGCCGGCCAATATTTGGTCATCCTGCCTTCGAGGTTTAATATACGAGACACAAGTGCAGTCAAGAGTTAAGAAGCACCCGGAAGGTCCGTGGTGTTTAACGTGCACACGAAGCCAGTGAACCGACAGCTTGCCAAGTGTGATTGGAGAGAGTAAGGGAGGAAGACAAAAGGAGACGGTGGATTTTAAGCAGAGCGGCATGTGATGGCCAAGCGCTGGGCTTTTTTAATTTGAGAGGGAGCCACGGCGGAGGCGCCCCAAATTGCTCCGAGTAATGAAAAGAAGCGTGGGCTGCATTGTCATGCACGTCATGCTATCGTACACAAATTGCATAAAGCTGCTTTGCATTATCCGCTGAAGTGACCAGCAATGACATTGCTAAATTAAGTTTTCTCAACTTGCGGCACACAAGGGCACGGACTGATTTAAATCAGAGTAATTGCTTAATATCTTTCATTATTTTCATTATTAATCATTCTTTTTAAAGAAAAGCGCTTCTGTGTGTATGCATATATGAGCTAGAATGATTTTTGCAGAATGTATAGGCTAATGTGCACAAAATGTTCTGTTTGCTTTGCATGAAATACCCACTTAAAAATGATGGTTATATTACTTAAGTGCATTGCATTTTGAATTATACACTGATCAGGCATAACATTATGTCCTAATATTGTGTTGGTCCCCCTTTTGCTGCCAAAACAGCCCTGACCCATCGAGGCATGGACTCCACTAGACCCCTGAAGGTGCGCCGGCTTGCCTTCTTCCCATAGTGCATCCTGGTGCCATGTGTTCCCCAGGTAAGCGACGCACACGCACCCGGCCATCCACGTGATGTAAAAGAAAACGTGATTCATCAGACCAGGTCACTTTCTTCCATTGCTCCGTGGTCCAGTTCTGATGCTCACGTGCCACTGTTGGTGCTTTCGGCGGTGGACAGGGGTCAGCATGGGCACCCTGACTGGTCTGCGTCTATGCAGCCCCATACACAACAAACTGAGATGCACTGTGTATTCTGACACCTTTCTATCAGAACCAGCATTAACTTCTTGAGCAATTTGAGCTACAGTAGCTCGTCTGTTTGATCGGACCACACGGGCCAGCCTTCACTCCCCACGTGCATCAATGAGCCTTGGCCGCCCATGACCCTGTTGCCGGTTCACCACTGTTCCTTCCTTGGAGCACTTTTGATAGATACTGACCACTGCAGACCGGGAACACCCCACAAGAGCTGCAGTTTTGGAGATGCTCTGACCCAGTCGTCTAGCCATCACAATCTGGCCCTTGTCAAACTCACTCAAATCCTTACCCTTGCCTATTTTTCCTGCTTCTAACACATGAACTTTGAGGGCAAAATGTTCACTTGCAGCCTAATATATCCCACCCACTAACAGGTGCCGTGATGAAGAGATAATCAGTGTTATTCACTTCACCGGTCAGTGGTCATAATGTTATGCCTGATCGGAGTATATTGCATACAGAAATTCTGCGTGCTATGCATAATATCTGTACTATATAGAGTACTGAAACATATATTGGTGTGCTATTTCAAACACAGCCGTGGCACTTAAAAAATAAAATGAATCATTTATCAATTTAAAAAAATGAAAAATGTAAATGTACAGTGCTTGATTCATATATAAATATATAGTTAAATGCAACAATGTAACAATTTTAAATGCAAGTTGTAAATTGCTTTTTTAAATCTACTTGCCAATCGAGTAAAAATAAAATACCAGCAAAAAGACGAATGCTGATGGAGATTTTGGGCCCAAGACACACTTTTGCATTACATTAAACTAAACAAGATGAATTAAAGATAATATCTCTGGCTGCTTATAAATTGAAAATTTGATAATTTATTCTGTACACTAATGTACACTGCTGTATCCTAGAGTGCAACCCACCCAATGTGACCTTCCAGTTCCAGTGTGATGAATGAGCCAGATTTTTACAGAAGCATTTTAAAAGGGGTGTTGCATGTTCTTTAGTGTGTAATGTTGCTGTTTGAGCATGAAAAAGCTCCAGTCCCTCCAGCGGGAGTTCTTCTCTATATCAGTGTCAGTGTTTCTGAACTCCCTGAAACGCCTCCATTGTAGTCTTGAGTTTTCTTCCAGGAACCAACACATCACAATATTCCTCATTTAAATAATTAATACGCAGAATAAAGGGGCGGGGCCTGGTTGAGTTAGTTAGTAGTGTGTTAAAACTGGCGGTTATGGTAAGGGGCGGGACATTTCCCAAACACGCTCGAAGCACTTGACCAATCACAACACACTGGTCCAGCCGACCAATCAGAGCACAGTGGGAGTGCTCAGAAGGATGGGCTTCATAGAGACAGGAACTAAACAGCGGTGCGTTTCCCGAAAGCGTCATTCGCCAACTATGGTCGCAAGTTCTGTCGTTATCAGCATAATTCAACGAGTCAGTGTTTCCCGAAACCATAGTTCCAACGAACATTCGCAAAGAGTGGTTGGAACAACAGAGAAGTTTCTTGCATGACATAAATCCTTATCTTGAGTAAAATAAGCAAGCTGACATTCAGTGCAATCTGTCAATCTATATCTTTTATTTCAAATATATACAAATGCCATTTACGTCTTTTAGTTTGTCAAGAGATTTAAAGCGCTGTTTTTGAAGAGTGCATGTGTGTACATGCTCTAGTACAGGGGTAGGGAACGTTGATCCTGGAGAGCCACTGCCCTGCAGAGTTTAGCTCCAACCCTGAAAAAAACACTCACCTGTCTGTAACTTTAGTAATCCTGAAGGCATTGATTAGCTTGTTCAGGTGTGTTTGATTAGGGTTGGATCTAAACTCTGCAGGGCAGTGGCTCTCCAGGATCAACGTTCCCTACCCCTGCTCTAGTATGTAAGAAAGGGACTATGATTTTATCTGGAAATAAAGCAAAAAAACTGAGAAAAATAAAAAAGTAGTCCTCAGATGCCATGTATGTCATTTATAGCAAGAAATTCAGCCTTAAATTGATTAATTCAACAAAGTTATTATTACAACCAACGGGGTTGAAGCCAAATTTGTGACAATACGGTTTTGGGAAACAGTCGTTACTAGCTACTTAATTTCTTCAACGATGCATCGTACTGTGGTAGTTAATCAGCGAGTTACGACGTTACTGACAGACTGGGAAGAGAGGAGCTGCAACAATGGAGAATATGCGGAAAATAAGGCGTTTTTTGAACATTTCATTATGAAAACCTATTATAGCAGAGCCCAAAAACTAAATCAAGACTTTAATAGGTTTCCTTTAACACCTTCTTGATGTATTATTTGTTCAGACTGCCAAAAGTTAAGACATTTAAATACAAAATAACCATATTTATTTCCAAGATGGCAGGACAACTAAAATTAAACATGTAACTTGTGGCAACAATGTAGTATACTACATTTTCCACTGCATATTTTTTTAATAAACAGCAGGCAATGCATACACTGTGCAGTATGATGTTATCAGCATGGAAGTATTGCATTGCAAACATCCCTGAAATTCTCTGGCTTTAAAGCAAATTTAGTTGCTATGCACTTCAGGGCAGACCGGATGCAGGCCGCTTTTTCCTCCTACTCTCTAAAAAGCCAAGGTTCCTTCTGCTGTTGCGCTTTGTTCTTGATGTATGAAACAACCTTGCAGACGTCCTGACAAATAACAGCACAGTTCAATGAATCAAGCATTAAACTTAAAGCATCGAGGGTAATTCAATTAAAAAATCTCCTCGTTTTACTTACTTCCATTTCTTCAAATACTTTGCATCAAGCGGATGATGCATGCACAAGGTAAAGTCCCAGTGCATTATGGGGATGGGTATAAAACAGAGGAGGCTATTCCCAATTCCCTTTTCAATTCTTATCTTCACAGCTCAATTGGCACCTCAGATTTTAATACCTGGCAGGTTCTGCTCCCCAGCTTAGCTTGTTATATCTCTAGCTGGGTCAACACTCCCATGCCGCATGCACAAATATGCTTGATTATAAAGTGCTCCATTCTATTTTCGCTCTGTTGTGCAAACCACATCGGTCTTTTCCCAGGCTGATCCCAGCAGAAATGAGATGATGCACCAGGTTTGCTTACTGGAGTAAAATAATATTTGGGGGCTGTGAGAAATGCACCTGATAATAAAACAAAACAGACAGGGCAATTAATAATACGATTTTTTTAAAATTATGTTAAAATCACATTAAGTTGAAGTTTAATATCAGGTTGCCACAGACACGAGGGTGAATAACTATTCCCTTCCCAAATGTACCGGATATACATGCCATGTAGGGATGTCCCGAGTTGACCTCAAGGATCCGTATTGGGGCCAATTAAGCATTTTTTTTAACTGATCCTATCTGGGTGGGATTCAGAACGATGATCAAAACACAGATGGAGTAGATCGAGTCCATCAACACCCCCAAAGCTTCACAGTCCTATAGCTCATCCTGGGTCGACATTTCATTCAGTAACGTTAGGTAGTTTTGATTTATATGCTGTTTAATGTTGATGATCGCGTTATTTTACATATGCATCTGCTTACATATGTTATCATTTGTTTCACTTCTTCGTCTGTGTTTTGATCAGGAGATTCAGTACTCTTACTGTATAAAACTGAAAATTCTGTGTTTGGCGGGGAAAGAGTTGAAAGGAAAAGAAGTCTGTGTTCAAGCTTCTTAATTTGTTTAAAATATTTGATGCACACTTTTGAAACGAATCACTCGAAAGTCATTTATTTATTGTTTATTTTTATCTACTGTCTGAGACATCATTGCCATAATGCACTGCTATGGGTTGCGTCTTACTTCAGACTTGACTGACTGGCATTCTGACACCATGAGCTTAAAGGAACACGCCGACTTTTTGGGACTTTAGCTTATTCACTGTATCCCACAGAGTTAGATAAGTCCATACATACCATTTTTATCTACGTGCGTGCCATAACTCTGTCTGACGCACCCACCGCTAGCCTAGCTTAGCACAAAGACTGGAGGTAAACGGCTCCATCTAGCCTACTGCTCAATAAATGACAAAATAACGCCAACATTTTCCTATTTACATGTTGTGATGTGTATAGTTTCATCTAAGACTGACGGAAAATGAAAAGTTGCTATTTTCTAGACCGATATGGCTAGGGACTATACTCTCATTCCTGCATAATAATCCAGGAACTTCGCTGCCTTACCATGGGTGCAGCGGCGCAATGATATTACGTTGAATGCTATGCGTTCAACTGTACGTAAAAAAAACTAAGTATACTTGGGGCATCACTAAGCAATGTTGCAAACCATTGCTTTGCACCACCTGGTGGTGAATTTGTGAACAAGTGTCATGTGACTGGGTCCTGGCGGAGGTACACGTGGTGGCAACAGGCAATTTGGTTGACTATCTACTGAAAATATTGGATTATATTGGAATTACTTAGTAGTGATAATTGCCCCTTTTTTACATTTGTGCCCCTGCCCCTGAGAAATATAACTTGAAGCATGCACCAAACACTAGGAAAATACAAGTATCGGATCAGGACTTGGCATCGGCAGACACTCAGTGTTCAATGTATCAGATCGGATTGGGGGCATAAAGAACTTGACCGGTACATCCCTAATCCCATGTACAATGCAATGATAAACAGATAGATAGACAGATAACCATAATGCATTGGCTCATAACACTGCAAAGGGCTGCAGGATGTGCTATAGGATCCACAACATCAGAGTTTCACGTTCTCAAATCTGTCACAACTCAATCTCGATCCCTACGGACCAAAGACAGCGTGTGAAAACAGCTGTGAAAGAGTCAGTACAAAGTAAAAGTGCCTCAGAGAGCGACATAAAAAACACATGAACCAAAGATGGTCCTTGATGCAGTTTCTGAAAAAGTGTCACGTGTGTCACCAGAGCCAGATGGAGCGGTTTATGATGGAGTTAGAAGTGGCCCATACAGGACAAATTTTCTGCATTGATTGTGTAAATATACATAATATAAAAGTGTTAATTTAATGTTTAAAAATGTAGTTAAATTAAAAAAAAAATGTCATCATCTGGGCTCCAGACTGAGACCAAATGGTTGCGTTTGCAACCTTTTTTCCTGCTGGTGCAACAAAATTTTGTTAGAGGTCGCACTGGTGCCACCACCACTGTGCCCAACTGATAAGAGCTGCCATTATAAGAAACATAAAACGACAAATGAAATGAAAGCAGAATGAAACCACACTACTCTTTTATCAGCTCGGACCAATAATAGATAGCGCAGTGCAAGCTCAGAAAAGGTTTACTCGCAGGCCACATCAAACAGCACAGACGTGGAAACCAGAAGATACATTGTGCCATGAATGAACAAGTTAAAGAAGGCTTTTCAGGCCACAAATCACCAACATTCACCATGGATTTAATGTAGTAACGCTAACTGTAACCACGGTATTGTGGCAGAAATAGTCGAATGTTTTTACATTATTAATTTCAGGGTACGTACAACCTTTTGAGAGTGAAATTTAAGCACTTTTTAAGGACTTTCAACTTTCAAGTGCTTCACCCTTTTTTTCCCCCAGCACTTCAAAGCTCTAATTTGTATCCAATTTAAATGTTATTTTTAATGTGATGACCTTTTGTTCATCCTTCAAAGATTGTCCCCATTTGTAAAACTAAACCACTTGGTGGTAAACAAGCACTTTTATTTAAAAATAAAAAAGACGTGAAATTACCACTATAACCAGTAGATGGCGGCAGAGGAGCACTTATTGGCTTATAATAGTCCTTCTTTGCAGATGTAAAGTTATGCTCATTAACAAAAACAGTAACATCTGTCAAAATTGTAACATCCTCATTTTTATAGGGTAAAATTAGGTCTTCTGTAGTATTTTGATCATGTTAATCACAGGTAAAACCATGCATTGCTCCTCAGTACCATGGTAAAAACGTAACTACACTCACCTAAATGATTATTAGGAACACTTGTTCAATTTCTCATTAATGCAATTATCTAATCAACCAATCACATGGCAGTTGCTTCAATGCATTTAGGGGTGTGGTCCTGGTCAAGACAATCTCCTGAACTCCAAACTGAATGTCAGAATGGGAAAGAAAGGTGATTTAAGCAATTTTGAGCGTGGCATGGTTGTTGGTGCCAGACGGGCCGGTCTGAGTATTTCACAATCTGCTCAGTTACTGGGATTTTCACACACAACCATTTCTAGAGTTTACAAAGAATGGTGTGAAAAGGGAAAAACATCCAGTATGCGGCAGTCCTGTGGGCGAAAATGCCTTGTTGATGCTAGAGGTCAGAGGAGAATGGGCCGACTGATTCAAGCTGATAGAAGAGCAACTTTGACTGAAATAACCACTCGTTACAACCGAGGTATGCAGCAAAGCATTTGTGAAGCCACAACACGCACAACCTTGAGGCGGATGGGCTACAACAGCAGAAGACCCCACCGGGTACCACTCATCTCCACTACAAATAGGAAAAAGAGGCTACAATTTGCACAGGCTCACCAAAATTGGACAGTTGAAGACTGGAAAAATGTTGCCAGGTCTGATGAGTCTCGATTTCTGTTGAGACATTCAGATGGTAGAGTCAGAATTTGGCGTAAACAGAATGAGAACATGGATCCATCATGCCTTGTTACCACTGTGCAGGCTGGTGGTGGTGGTGTAATGGTGTGGGGGATGTTTTCTTGGCACACTTTAGGCCCCTTAGTGCCAATTGGGCATCGTTTAAATGCCACGGCCTACCTGAGCATTGTTTCTGACCATGTCCATCCCTTTATGACCACCATGTACCCATCCTCTGATGGCTACTTCCAGCAGGATAATGCACCATGTCACAAAGCTCCAATCATTTCAAATTGGTTTCTTGAACATGACAATGAGTTCACTGTACTAAAATGGCCCCCACAGTCACCAGATCTCAACCCAATAGAGCATCTTTGGGATGTGGTGGAACGGGAGCTTCGTGCCCTGGATGTGCATCCCACAAATCTCCATCAACTGCAAGATGCTATCCTATCAATATGGGCCAACATTTCTAAAGAATGCTTTCAGCACCTTGTTGAATCAATGCCACGTAGAATTAAGGCAGTTCTGAAGGCGAAAGGGGGTCAAACACAGTATTAGTATGGTGTTCCTAATAATCCTTTAGGTGAGTGTATATTGTTTCTACGGTATTTGTTATGAAAAACATCAGCCTAAAGACATATTTAGTATAATACAAATGCACAAAAACAAATACTGTAATTATAGTCCATTACCCCTTTATTACATTTAATTTGTAGATTGAAAAGCCTTCTAACTGTATCGTTGTGGCTCAATGTTTCAATAAGTCAGTGTTGTTGAGAATATCAGCGCTGTTTCATCTGGCTTTAAAGGAACACGTCGACTTTTTGGGACTTTAGCTTATTCACCTTATCCCCCAGAGTTAGATAAGTCCATATATACCATTTTTATCACCATGCGTGCCATAACTCTGTCTGACGCACCCACTGCTAGCCTAGCTTAGCACAAAGACTGGAGGTAAACTTTCCAGGAACTTTGCTGCCGTACCATGGGTGCAGCGGTGCAATGACATTACGCAGTGCTTGAAAATAGTCCCCAGCACGCTCTCTGTGCAAGCAGGTTGTCACATTGGTTATGTTGACGGAAGTTAGCCTGTTTTCAGGCGCTGCGTAATATCATTGTGCCGCTGCACCCATGGTACGGCAGCAAAGTTCCTGGATTATTATGCAGGAATGAGAGTATAGTCCCTAGCCATATCGGTCTAGAAAATTGCAACTTTTAATTTTCCGTCGGTCTTAGTACACGATGTAACTATACACATCACAACATGTAAATAGGAAAATGTTGGCGTTATTTTGTCATTTATTGAGCAGTAGGCTAGATGGAGCCGTTTACCTCCAGTCTTTGTGCTAAGCTAGGCTAGCGGTGGGTGCGTCAGACAGAGTTATGGCACGCACAGAGATAAAAATGTTATGTATGGACTTATCTAACTGTGTGGGATACAGTGAATAAGCTAAAGTCCCAAAAAGTCGGCGTGTTCCTTTAAACTAGTTTAAATCACGAGGCATTTGATTTGAGGTTTGCATGGGAGAACTCTGCACTGAAACGCTTTTCACCAATTTTCTTTTATACAAATTTGGAACTAAATGCAAAATAAGTATTTATTAACAAGATCATTTGTACATATCGCATAGTGACAGCAAAGTGATCCAGATATACAAAATAAGAATTTATGAACAATTAAAATGAAAAAATGACACAATACAAAACCTAGTAAAACTGTGGATCAACAACCGTGGATCCACAGGAGCCGAAACAGCATGAAAAAGCAGTTTTCACTGTAGCAGCTACTTTCTTCAGATCATTAACATCATGTTGCAGCTCTGGCATTCATTCAACAGCACTTACATTTTATCTCTTGGTCCAACAACTCAAAGCTCTCTTTAGCTCTGTCCTTCAAAGTTAAACGTCTTCCTAGAGCGTGTCTCCCGTGTCTAGAGACACCCTCAGCATCCTTTAACTGTTCACTGGGCCTAAAACAGATGCATCATTTGCTGCATTCGGTGCCTCGCCACAGTGAGGCTTCGGGGCTTGATTCCCTGAGACCTGTGGGACATTAATTCAAACATGATTTGTATCCCCTTGACTTTTACATGCTCTTGTTTGTAATTGCACTTGCTTCTGGCACAAAGTTATTAACAAAAGCGAGCTGGAGTTCGACGGCGGAGAGCCTCGACGCCTTTGTACTGCACATCTATTGCTCGCTGCCCTTGATAATCAAATAAACACTGAAACTTTTGAAAGCCAGACCATCATGAATGCTGAGGATCTGGAGGAAATAATAAATGTCACAATAACCTGCTCGGGAGGAAAATTATATTTTTTCCTCCACCGTTTGCCAGTTATAATATTACACAAGGTTGGGATGGGTGATGTAACAAAAATATAACATTATGATAATGATATACGTTTTATTTTTTTACTTACTGTAGTAAAAAAAAAGTAACTAATTTGTTTGTTTGTTTTATTATTAACCCTCTGGTGCTGTTTGGTTATTGTTTTTTATAAATAATTTTTTACTTCATCGGAATAGTTTGGAACTTGATAAATGTTTTGGCATTTGCTGTGTAAACACACACACACACACACACACACACACACACACACACACAAATCCTGGACATGGTTCGAATTTCATCTAGTGGAGCGTTTGGTACTGCACACAAGCAAAATCTGACTGAAAGCTCATTTTCTGAGATCAAATATGTTTCATATAAAAATGTTAAATTGTATTTTTGTGCATTTTTTTCATAACAATAAATGTAACATTTAATGCAACTTTTATCAAGTTCACTTTTTAAAACTTTTTTCACTGCAGCAATAATATGTCTCTTCAAAAAGAGACCAAATTGAAGCTCCAAAGCATTCAAGATTTATGACAGTTTAAGTTGAGCATTTAATTTTCAGGTCTATATGCTCAAAAAGTCAATAAATGGATTATAAATATAATTTAGTACAATAAAATCCCCTAAAAATACTAATTATTAAATAAAATAACATTATCGAACTAAACTGTAGTACAATCATTTTTATTGAAATAATAATCTTTAAAAAAATGTCATTTTTGACCAACACACGTGTAGCACCAGAGCGTTAAAAGTATTTGTCTCTTTTTTGTTTATCCATTAGCCAATCAGTGATTTTTTTTTTCAAATAAATATTATATACATATAAAATTGTTAATTTAAATAATGATTGGATATGTATATTTAAATGCAACAATAAAAATACTAAATATTAAATAAAAACAACATTATTGAACTGAAATGTAGTACAAACATTTAATTGAAATAATAATTTAAAAAAAAATGTATGCCATTTTTGCAAGTATTTGCCAGACCCTTCTTCTTATTCATTAACCAATCATTTTTTTCTTCTTCAAATAAATATATAAAGTTATATACATATAAATTTGTTAATTTAATTCATGTTTTTATATGTATAGTTAAATGCAACAATAAATAATACATTTTTTACATGCAAGTTTTAAATTGCATAAATAAATTTACAAATAAAATTTACAAATACTTTATCTAATTTATTTTTAATATTTAATTGGTTTCAATATTTTGTGAATTTCTGCAGCCACTGAATTGTAATACTGCAGCTGACCACTAGTCAATGAGGCGGCAAGGACAAAGACTACACCAGAACATTGTGGAAGGAGAGACAGAGGATGAAGAAGAGAAGTGGGCGGTACACTGCAACCAATTAAATATTTACAGAGGCACTTCCTTCTGACACCTTGATGATGAAGAGAGGCAGTCCAAGAATTATCAGATGGCTGGAGCCCGAGGCTGGAGAGGATTAAACATTAACTGGCAGATAGATCCTGTTTTTCCATGTCTGATCCCATTAACTCCGGCTGGGCTGCGTGAAGCCCCCGTGCGGCCCTCCCTCCGCTCTTCCTGCTCTGAGACAGCCGAGTTCATATCGCCGTTTCCTACCTGCCCTTTGGCCACCTGTCACATCCACACCACCGCGACGCCACTGACTTCAACCACCTGGTCACCGTTTACTCAAGCACGAGATGGATCACTCTGTATTTCACACGAGAGGAGGGAGATTTGAGCTTCTCACTGAACAGACCAGCAGGCCTGGGTACTATCAATGCCAACTAGACAGCTTAACCAGCTTAAGGAATAGTTCAGACACAAATTCTGACATTATTTACAGCAGAGCAGAAGATTATCAGTGAAAAACAAATTCATTCTGGGTTTGTTCCTCACACAAAGCTATCATATGATTTCAGAGGACCTGGAATACACATTTGTACAGACAACTTTTAATGATGCTTTATAGTCTGAATATTCAAATTATGGCCACTACAGAAACAATGTCATGTTGTTGTACATGGCAGACATTATATATATATATATATATTAGTACTGTCAAATCGATTTATCGCATCCAAAATAAAAGTTATATGTGTGTGTGTACTGTGTATAATTACTATGTATATATACCATTATTTATGTATATATTTAAGATATATTTGCAGGTACATACTGTATATATATATATTTATACAGCTCTGGAAAAACTTAAGAGACCACTTAACATTGATTTCTCAATGTTAAGTGGTCTCTTAATTTTTTCCAGAGCTGTATAATTTGTATTATATAAATATAAATATTTTATATATAAATATAAAAAAAAACATGTTAAATATATACATGCATGTATGTGTGTATTTATATATACATAGCAATTATACACCGATCAGGCATAACATTATGGCCGGCTTGCCTTCTTCCCATAGTGCATCCTGGTGCCATGTGTTCCCCAGGTAAGCGACGTACACACACCCGGCCATCCACTTGATGTAAAAGAAAACATGATTCATCAGACCAGGCCACCTTCTTCCATTGCTCCGTGGTCCAGTTCTGATGCTCACGTGCCACTGTTGGTGCTTTTGGCGGTGGCCAGGGGTCAGCATGGGCACCCTGACTGGTCTGCGTCTATGCAGCCCCATACACAACAAACTGTGATGCACTGTGTATTCTGACACCTTTCTATCAGAACCAGCATTAACTTCTTGAGCAATTTGAGCTCCAGTAGCTCATCTGTTTGATCGGACCACACGGGCCAGCCTTCACTCCCCACGTGCAACATTGAGCCTTGGCAGCCCATGACCCTGTCGCCGGTTCACTACTGTTCCTTCCTTGGAGCACTTTTGATAGATACTGACCACTGCAGACCGGGAACACCCCACAAGAGCTGCAGTTTTGGAGATGCTCTGACCCAGTCGTCTAGCCATCACAATTTGGCCCTTGTCAAACTCACTCAAATCCTTACGCTTGCCCATTTTTCCTGCTTGTAACACATCAACTTTGAGGACAAAATGTTCACTTGCTGCCTAATATATCCCACCCACTAACAGGTGCCGTGATGAAGAGATAATCAGTGTTATTCACTTCACCTGTCAGTGGTCATAATGTTATGCCTGATCGGTGTACACAGTACACACACATATTATGTAAACAGGAACTTTTATTTTGGATGTGATTAATCATAATTAATCGATCTGGCAGCACTAATATATATATATATATATATATATATATATATATATATATATATATATATATATCATAATCTATTATCCATTTAGTGCTAGATGATAATATAAATCTTAAAATATGCAGATAAATATGCAACATAAAGAGTTAAATATCCAATATTGGCAAATAAATATTATATACACTACTGTTCAAAAGTTTGGGGTTGGATGGATTTTTTTAAATATATTTGAATGTTTAAAATTCTGGCTGCATTTATTTGATAAAAATAAAAAAAAATACGGTAAAAATAGAAATATTGTGTAATATTAACACAATTTAAAATAGCTGTTTCCTATGTGAATATATAGTAAAGTGTAATTTATTCCTGTGATCAAAGCTGAATTTATCATCATTACATAAAAAAATCGAACTCACCTGAAACTTTTGAAAAGTTGAGTGTACAAACAAAAACAAAAGATATAAAAATAAACTCTAAAGATGCACAATATAGTAGCACCATGTTGTTTATCATGATCGATATGGTTTGATTTTCTGGTTGACCAGCTAGTGACCAGCAAAAACAAGAATACATTGTGATCTAAGGGAACTTTAACTTCTTTCAAGTATGCAAAAGAGGTTGGAGTGGTTCATGGACTGAATCTGTTTAAACGGATCATTAATTCCACTTAGTTCACATCGTGTATTGACTTAGCTGGTGTCATGAGATACAGATTTGGCTTCGTTTGCAAACAGATTAAGGGATTTTGTACCTCATTTTACACACAGTTTTGTATTGATTACACGTGTAGCCTACTAGGCTATATTGTGCTTAAACCAACCGCACAGTAAACACTGATCACACACCGGTGACTTATAAAACACTCAGCGTTATACCACTCGTCTTCTGTTCATATAATGCTTGCATACTGCTCAATTCTCCGGACGAAATTCCCTCTCCACGTATCCGTCGATATACAGCTCCACCACGAGGCAGAGAGACCGCATCGGCTCAATAAACTCCAGCAGAGATCTTTACCATCGAACCTTGCAGCTCTGTCAACGCAGGCCCACGTCCCCTAAGACATGTCAGTTTTACCCCCATTTCTATCTTGGATAAAAGCCCAAACCCCACTACACTCCAAGATCAATATGGTAGTTAAACTGTTACTTGCCTCGCAGAAAACCTCACAAACTCCCGCCAAAAGACCAGGCTCCGCGGTATACCGTGCAAACGCATGTGGTCATTTTGACGGATTTGTCGAAAAGAGCCGGATTAAACACGCAGTCACAGTGTTTCGTGGTAAAGTGAACATGCCAAGTAATGCTGCCCATGCATGTGAAAAATGTAACAGACCAAAACAAGAGGCTTTTCTCCAACCATTAGATAAAGCAAAGTGCTGAAAACGCAAATTGAATGTTTGAGCAAATGCACATTTGTGCCCGTGCTGGCATTTAGATCTCATTTGCCTTTTTGTTTTATTTCTGTATGCTGCACAAGCGCTGCGGTGTATCACAATGGAACGAGCTTATTAATGACTCATGCCTCCCAATAATTGAATCTTTTGCTGTTTTGGAGGAAAAACTTGCTGTCTAAAAGTGTAGGAAATGCTACAGTGGAGTGGCAAACATTCAGAATGATTATGCAATTTTTTTTTTCTCCATGTTATGGTAAATAAGTATTTAGGCAAGCATTATAAAATTGATGCTCCCTAAATGTCACCTCCTCCAGTTTTTTGAGAACAGATTTGAAAATGCACTATCCAAACTTGGATAGCACTTCAAAAAATGAAAGTATAAAAAAGTTATGGAAGTTTAAATTTACTGGAAGTTTAAATATATATTTTACAAAGTAATTTTTACTCTAAAATTACTATATAATTAGAGCCATATGTCTAACCAAGTCGTGTTCCAAATTTGAAGTTAATATCACAAAAATTAAAGTTCCCATGAGATTTTGATTAGGCGCTGTACCATAAAGAGCCACCGGGTGTCATCCACATTTAATTTCATTTTTTTTATGTATTCTCCTGCAACATACATTTCTATCCAAATTTCTTTCTATCACAAAATCTTTTCGACGATATGCGTCAAGATTAGAAAAGGTTTTGATTATAAGTTAGTTAAAATACATTTTGTAATATAATACCTGACACCGCCCACTAGGGGAGGAGCCTGCTAGAATCATTTAGAGTACCGTTTCCATGGTAACGCAATGTCCAATTTCAAAACGGGGGTTTGTAAGCTCTTAAATGATACCTAATTTATGATGATTATTAAAATATGTGCTATGAAAAAAGGCGATAAATAATAGATATAAATAAATAAATAAATAAATAAAAACAGAGAATAAAAATAAAAATGTCACATGAAAACCACTCAGATTGAATGCATTTATTTTATTTTATTTTATTTTTAAATTTAATTTAATTTAATTTAATTCCATATTAATTTCATATGGAAGAATGTAGCCTGTCGCCTCATAAACAAACTAATTAATATTATTATTTGTAGAATTTGGTAAGCTTTATCAATATTCTTCATTATCTTTAAATAAATAATAACATAAAAAAAACCTGTACAAAACAAATTATTTTGCAATATATCGAGCACAATAAGGATTGAAAATAGTATTTTAAATGCTAAACGTAATAAATGCTCTTAAAGGGTTCATCTTAAAATATGCAGAAACAATTACAGGTATATTTGGTAAATATTATCAAACACAATTTAAACATTTGCAAAGTCATATGCAACAGTCATTACATTACATCACTTCCTGAGGCAGAATATACAGTGTGCATGTCCCAGTGGGTCTTCTGCTAGCATCTTCACTCTGACATTGATAAATTAAACTTTCTTTCAGAATTATCTACCTGACACTGATGCAGAGCATGGCACGCTCGTTCTGAATGCACCGTGTGTGTCTGTGCAATGCCATGTCAAAGACGGGGGGAGAGAGCGTGGGCGGAAGCGGCCTGCTCTGGGCATCTGGCACGGCCCACGGAGCTGCTGAGGAGCGCTCCTTAAGGAGGAGAGACGGGGAGACGCGAGAGGGCCGGAGGGCGCGGGGCGGGGGAGGTTATGCAGGCTGCTACCCAGGAGTCTGCTCTGTCAGTATAATTCAGCACTGGCACTAAGAACAAAACCTGTGTTACCTCAGGGAGAAGAAACCAACCAACACCTGCTTAGGAGAGAGAGAGAGAAAGAGAGAGAGAGAGAGCGCTCCAGGGCTGAAGGGAGGGGCGAGGAGCATGCAGCAGCAGGATGCTGTCAGGCTGTGGTAAGATACAGCGAGAAAAGAACATGCAAGAGAATTAAAAAACCAAAGAGTCTTCAGAATAGCACACTATATGGCTCTAACTATTTCTGCGCAAACAGTTCAGAGCATGATGTGTGCAATACTGCATCCCACAATGCAATGCTCTTCACTTGACCTTTCATTCCCATTCTGAACCAGAAGTGACATTAGACATTCTTTTATAATACAATTCTTACGATTTCTGCAGTACACAGGATGCATACTAAGCATACTAAGCAAAATTTTTCTGTATAAAAAAAAAAACAGTGCTTAATGCTGCATCTAACAATGCAATGCTCTTCACTTGACCTCCCATTCCCAGTATGCTGAAAGAACCGGAAGTGACATCAGTCATGATTTTCAACCGCAGGACAGCATACTATCGTTTTACTCTTACTTTTTCTGCATTAAATAGGATGCATACTGTGCATACTAAGCACATTTCAGTATGCATAAAGTACCAGGATGTGCCAATTTTGTCAAAATGTGCAGTAAAAAAAAAAGAGCCTAATGCTTGCAATACTATATCCCACAATGCAATGCGCTGGGCTTGACCTTTCATGTCCAATATGAAAATTTAACCAGAAGTGATTAACCAGACATGATTTTATCATACAATTCTTACAATTTCTGTAGTGCATAGGATGCATACTGTGCATACTAAGCAAATTTTCTGTATGCATGAAACGATGTGCAGTAAAATGCAGTGCTCAATACTGCATCCCAAAATGCAATGCTCTTCACTTGACCTTCCATTCCCAGTAACCGGAAGTGACATCAGTCATGATTTTCAACCACAGGACAGCATACTATCATACTTTTTCTGCAGTACATAGGATGCATTATGTGCATACTAAGCACATTTTCAGTATGCATAAAGTACCAGGATGTGCAGTTTTTGTCCAAATGTGCTGTAAAAAAAAAGAGCCCAATGTGTGCTGTGCAATACTTTATCCCACAATGCAATGTGCTCAAATTGACAATTCATTTCCAATGTGAGGAATATGAACCAAAACTAGAACTGTGATTTCCAACATGTTTTGCTTCATTTATTATACATACTGATAGGTTAATATATTTTTAAAAGTGCATTAAAAATGCAAAATAAAAAGATGATATCCGGATTGAATTAAACATGCAGCATGCTGATAATGTCATATACCACCATTTTAAATGTTTTTCATTGCAAAATGCATTCTTTCATGTATTGCATTTAAAAATATTGCAATTGTGTGCAATATTCAAATGTTCATACATACTATATACTGCAGCATGTGCTTAATTTTCATTCCACACGAGTAGCGTGTTATTTTCACTGCTGATCATGCCATCCAGAGCAGAATAAAGCTCTTGAAGCTAATATTAATTTGAACCCTGAACGTTCAACGTTGATCTTCAACATAATTCTCTCCATAAAACTTCAAACACAAGCACTGCCACTCCAGAACCCTGTCTGAGCGCAGAGAGCTTCCTGGCTGCCTTCCACACGACGTACTTGTGTTGTTGTTGTTGTTGTTTGCTTCTGCCTTCTGCCGGTTTTGTTTTGCAGGGATGAGACGAAACACTTGGCGTTGCGAGCGCGGCTTGGTTACACAAGCGTGTGCTTCCTTCAATGACTGCATTAGCTGAAGCAGACTTTCTCAGATGAGCCCCGCACACCCGTTTAGCCAAGTGGCCCTCATAAGACAGCCGTCGAGAGGCCACACCATGGCATATTTTTGGGTTTTGCTTTTGAGGCGAAGGCGCATTAAAGGGCAGCGATCGATGGAGGGCCATTTAATCTGCTCTCAGAACCTGGCTTAGTGTGGCTGGGCAATTGGGAGATCACAATTCCTACCGCCTCCGTCTCTCGGACAAGAGACGTATCGATGTCTCGCAGCCTGGCCGCAGATTTGCACGGGAATTCGAGCACGGGTGATGATGTCATTGCATGGCAGGACTGTTAATAAAACACAAAAGCATTTGCAAACGGCCAGTTTCAAAGAACAGATAATGGATTGTGTTTAATAATGTGCATGGGGATTTTGTCCACATTACTTTTTAAAATAGCTTCCGGCAGGGACGGATCTAATATATAGGAAGTGTGTCCAATTGTCAAGCATGGAGTTTTATTGAATAATGCACTTCAATATGTTATTTTTAATGTTTTGCTGAGTTGTCGTTGCGGTTGTTATCAATGCAGAAAGTCAGAATGGAAGCTCCACGGCTTGCTATTCTAGTTAATCACAAAATAAAATGCAAAAACACTCACCACTAAACCATAAAAACAATTGCTGATAAAAACAAGTTCTGGATGGCAGATTTCATTCCTTCATTTTAATAAAACAGCACATACAGTAGTGGCCAAAATGTATCTAAATCTTGACTCTATTCAAATATTATTCGTATTTTGTAATCATATTGCGTAGTTGTGCTTGAAGTCAGTTGTTGTATTTGTGATAATAACGCAATGAAACATGACAAATTTTGCCGGCATAATTTTGGCCATGCAGGCTGTCATACAAAGAAATACATGCAAAAACAAGAACCTATGTAATATTAATAACTGATTATGTTGTAGTCAATGTTTGTTTTTCCTGTGAGCTTTTCATTTTTCTGTGGATTTTTTTTTTTGCATAGTAAATAAAACCTGTGTAACTGTAGTTTGCTAAATACCTTAACTAGTGTTTTGTCTTCCCTCATTTATGTAATTTTTTTTAAAGGTGTCCTATAATGCCCCTTTTTACAAGATGTAAGATAAGTCTCTGATGTCCCCAGAGTGTGTATGAGAAGTTTTAGCTCAAAACACCCCACAGAACATTTTTATAGCATGTTAAAATGGTAACACTTTACAATAAGGTTTCATTAGTTAACATTAGTTAACTACATTAGTTAACATGAACTAATAATGAACTGCACTTATAAAGCATTTATTTATCTTTGTTAATGTTAATTTCAACATTTACTAATGCATTATTAAAATTAACGCACATTAGTTAATGCACTGTGAACTAACATGAACAAACCAGGAACAGCTGTATTTTTATAAACTAACATTAACAAAGATTAACTAATGCTGGACAGAGGTGTTGTTCATGGTTAGTTCATGTTAACTAATGCATTAACTAATGTTAACTAATACAACCTTATTGTAAAGTGTTACCGTTAAAATTGTCACTTATTGAGGGTGAGCAAAAACGTGCCATTTTTGTGTGTGTCCCTTTAAATGCAAATGAGCTGGTGATGCCCGCCCCCTTTCTAGAAGAGGGCGGAGCTTCAAGAGCTCATGCTAGCAGCTCCGATTACCTCACGCAGACACACTGAAAATGTCAGAAACTGTTCAGCCTTTTATGTTCAAACTGGATTCAGACAATGATGGAGAGCCTCAAGAAGAAGTGACAACATGTAGAATGAGACAGGACGTTTCTGAAGGGTTAGTTGATGAATTTATGATGTGATGTGGAGTTAACTATCTTCAAGTCATCGATTAGCATGTTCTGTCATGATAATCTATAAACTGCTTGTGTGGGAACTGTTGTAAGATGAGCCAGAGAATATCTGCTGCATGAAGAGAGAATTATGGTTATGTTGTCATCTTGCTTTATGACATGCTACTGCATTTGTGTTCGTACTGTATTGCAATAAATGTGAAAGACGGATGACAGCTTGAGCGACTCCTAAATGTGCTCGACTACAACAACTCTTCCTCTTCTCAACATGGCCTTTGTTGTGTGTTCCCGGGGGCGGGGTTTATGTAAGTTTTAGGGTTAGTGATGTCACTAACCCATGAATAAGCTCATTGTAGTCCCTACCAGCCGTTTGTTGTAGTCCTTAAAAAGCGATTTCTGTAAAAGAAAATATCTCCCTTTGCTTTGAACTTTGAGCGTCATAACTTTGCAGATGTTGTTTATGCTCAAACAGCAACACTACACACTAACTAAAGAAAAAAAAGTCAAATCATAAATCAACCACCCCTTTAAATATAGAACATATTTTCCTCTCATTTTAATCAAACTTGCAGGCTCATTAAGAACAAGTATCCCATCCAGACATCAATACTATATTATGGCGCTACACTTGATAATTTTTGTGCATTCAGGATTGGCTGAAATGCCTTTGGAGGCGGGGTTTTGCAGAGAGTGGGTGTGGCCAAATGACTCATTCATTTATTCAATCAGTGATTCACCCAATTAATATTTTGCAGAGCCATCTATTAAAAGTTTAATGAGGCAAACGCATTAACCACATGAGCTGAATTTACAAGTCTTAGATTTATGAGCATGCAATCTTTGAACTTTATTTGCATAAAGACCTCAAACTGTTCTGATGAGAAACATCTCTCTCGTAAAAAGCAAAGTGATTCGTTGACTTTAATCTAGCTATATAATTCCTATAGTGCATCGGTGTTTTATGCATTTTTAATTCTGTTTTGTGTAAAATAGCCTTTTTAGCTGACAAATGTAATATTGAGTTAATAAAGACATTTCAAAATTTACAGCTCATTTGTCACACTGAAAACAGAAGGTCAAACTGAGCGGATTGCATTGCAGAATTCAGCATTCAATGCAGTGTAATCTTTCGCATATATAGGCAAATTCAGGAAATCATCTAGATATTCATATAAAGATGAACATATTGTATGCATACATACTACACTCACCTAAAGGATTATTAGGAACACCATACTAATACTGTGTTTGACCCCCTTTCGCCTTCAGAACTGCCTTAATTCTACGTGGCATTGATTCAACAAGGTGCTGAAAGCATTCTTTAGAAATGTTGGCCCATATTGATAGGATAGCATCTTGCAGTTGATGGAGATTTGTGGGATGCACAATCAGGGCACGAAGCTCCCGTTCCACCACATCCCAAAGATGCTCTATTGGGTTGAGATCTGGTGACTGTGGGGGCCATTTTAGTACAGTGAACTCATTGTCATGTTCATGAAACCAATTTGAAATGATTCGAGCTTTGTGACATGGTGCATTATCCTGCTGGAAGTAGCCATCAGAGGATGGGTACATGGTGGTCATAAAGGGATGGACATGGTCAGAAACAATGCTCAGGTAGGCCGTGGCATTTAAACGATGCCCAATTGGCACTAAGGGGCCTAAAGTGTGCCAAGAAAACATCCCCCACACCATTACACCACCACCACCAGCCTGCACAGTGGTAACAAGGCATGATGGATCCATGTTCTCATTCTGTTTACGCCAAATTCTGACTCTACCATCTGAATGTCTCAACAGAAATCGAGACTCATCAGACCAGGCAACATTTTTCCAGTCTTCAACTGTCCAATTTTGGTGAGCTTGTGCAAATTGTAGCCTCTTTTTCCTATTTGTAGTGGAGATGAGTGGTACCCGGTGGGGTCTTCTGCTGTTGTAGCCCATCCGCCTCAAGGTTGTGCGTGTTGTGGCTTCACAAATGCTTTGCTGCATACCTCGGTTGTAACGAGTGGTTATTTCAGTCAAAGTTGCTCTTCTATCAGCTTGAATCAGTCGGCCCATTCTCCTCTGACCTCTAGCATCAACAAGGCATTTTCGCCCACAGGACTGCCGCATACTGGATGTTTTTCCCTTTTCACACCATTCTTTGTAAACTCTAGAAATGGTTGTGCGTGAAAATCCCAGTAACTGAGCAGATTGTGAAATACTCAGACCGGCCCGTCTGGCACCAACAACCATGCCATGCTCAAAATTGCTTAAATCACCTTTCTTTCCCATTCTGACATTCAGTTTGGAGTTCAGGAGATTGTCTTGACCAGGACCACACCCCTAAATGCATTGAAGCAACTGCCATGTGATTGGTTGATTAGATAATTGCATTAATGAGAAATTGAACAGGTGTTCCTAATAATCCTTTAGGTGAGTGTATATATAAAATACAGTACAACTATTAGAGCACTACAAACCTGCAAAACAAGCACCTGTAACTCATTCAAACCCGTTTTGCACACTCTTTCTGACTGGCCAAGTTATCCAGTCAGATATATAGCTTAGCTGCAAAGCATGCTGGGTAATGGGCGGAGCTACAGTATGCTATTCAGAACATTGTCATGAACTTCACAGTGAAGTTGTGGCAGATCTAACCCTCATCGACCATCAAAAAAGAAACATTTGAAGTAACTTTGAGGGAAAAACAAACAAGAAAGAAATGGTAATAAATAATGCATTATTTATTTCAATCTCAAAGCAGAGGCTGTGAAATATCAGGCTAATTCCTCTCATCAGTCTGAAATGTGTGATATTAGTGGATGCTTGATAAAGTCCAGTTCTACAAAATTTTATTCATTTTCTATAGGATCTGAACAGGATTGTGGATCAGCAGTGCAATGAGAAGTGTTTATTCACCCAACTAATTTTATTTGCATGCTCAAGCCATATTAGAAAATATGTTTTTATAAAATGTTTTTTGGTGTTATAATTGTGCAGTTATGAATAAAATATCTGATTTTGAATTTTTTTTTTCTTGTGTACTTCAACACTTCTATTTTTCTCTTTGAGTCTTTAAACGACACATCAAACCCGCTTAAACTTTCCTGCATGTCTTGTTTTCTGTCTGAAGTGCAGGAGAATCAACACTCACACACTGTTTCAAATGACTGTGATTCCTGTAAATACTTATTTTTATCTGCTTATTTGTATGATATCCTGTAAATACAGTGCTTGAATATAAAGTAGCACAACATCAAATTTTCAATTATGAAACAAACGCAATTTCAGCTGTAAAGCATACAGATTTAAAAAGACAATTGTGTCATTATTCAGCTCAATTTGATTCAATGTTGATTCAACTCAGTTCAATTAATTCGTTCGTCAATATTCGTTTATTAGTTATTAAGCGACTCAGTTCAACTATAAAGCAGCTCTACAGAAGACAATCGTGTTGAAATTCAGCTCAAATCAGTTCAGTTCAATAATAGTGCAAAGTTCATTATATTATAAAACAATCTTAATTCAACTTGTTATTCAGCTCAATTATGAAACTATAAAGCAGATCGATAAGGTGTGACAACATCTTTTTCCATCACTTTAAAATTTTGATTACATTTTTTTTATGACCAACTAGGCAAGATTTAATAAAAAAAATAGTTGAATGACTTTTGATTATACTTACATACACTATATTTCCAAAAGTATTGGGACACCACAAATCACTGAATTCATGTGTTCAGTCACTTCTATGGCCACGGGTGTATAAATCAAGCATTAGGCATGCAGACGCTTCTACAAACATTTGTGAGAGAATGGGTCGCTCTCAGGAGCTCAGTAAACTGGTACCGTGATAGGTTGCCACCTGTGCAATAAGTCCATTCGTGAAATTTCCTCACTACTAAATATTCCATGATCAACTGTTAGTGGTATTATAACCAGTAGTCAATAGCTACAGACCTCCAAACTTCGTGTGGCCTTCAGATTAGCTCAAGAACAGTGTGTAGAGAGCTTCATGGAATGGGTTTCCATGTCCGAGCAGCTCATCCAAGCCTTACATCACCAAGTGCAATGCAAAGCGTGGGATGCAGTGGTGTAAAGCACGCCACTGGACTCTAGAGCAGTGGAGACGTGTTCTCTGGAGTGACCAATCACGCTTCTCTGTCTGGCAATCCCATGGACGAGTCTGGGTTTGGCAGTTGCCAGGAGAACGGTACTTGCCTGACTGCATTGTGCCAAGTGTAAAGTTTGGTAGAGGGGGGATTATGGTGTGGGGTTGTTTTTCAGGGGTTGGGCTTGGCCCCTTAGTTCCAGTGAAAGAAACTCTTAATGCTTCAGCATACCAAGACATTTTGGACAATTTCATGCTCCCAACTTTGTGGGAACAGTTTGGGGATGGCCCCTTCCTGTTCCAACATGACTGCGCTCCAGTGCACAAAGCGTCGGTCCATAAAGACATGGATGAGCGAGTTTGGTGTGGAGGAACTTGACTGGCCTGCACAGAGTCCTGACCTCAACCCGATAGAACACCTTTGGGATGAATTAGAGCGGAGACTGTGAGCCAGGCCTTCTTGTCCAACATCAGTGCCTGACCTCACAAATGCGCTTCTAGAAGAATGGTCAAAAATTCCCATAAACACACTCCTAAACCTTGTGGAAAGCCTTCCCAGAAGCTGTTATAGCTGCAAAGTGTGGGACAACTCCACATTAAACCCTACGGATTAGGAATGGGATGTCATTAAAGTTCATGTGCATGTAAAGGCAGGCGTCCCAAAACTTAGCAATATAGTGTATACTAAACACTACAGATGTGTATCTCTCTCAGAATAATAATAATAATTTTGAATTATTATTTCCATATTACTAGTTAGTTCTAAGTTTAACCCAAATTTTACTCAGTGATCAGTGTTGTTATTGCTAACTAAAACCAAAACCATTCCAAATTTGTTGTTAACTGAAATAAAACTGAAATAAATATAAATATTAGATGAAAAAAACAGACTGGAAACAGACTAAAATATAAAATAAGCGGAATAGTAGTAAAACTAAAATGAAAATAAATAAAATAAATAGAAATATATTTAAAAAAATATGTTAAACATAAAAAAATAACCGAAATTGAAAATATAAAAAGCTAATTCAAAATATTAATAAATACTACAAATAATACTAAAATATCACTATTTTTGATTTAAAAGCAACTGAACTTAAGAGTTTACATTGAATTAGGGGAAAGTTTTTTACAGCGACGTCATCATCCAGCTCAATTCTCATCCAATAGTGTCAGTTCAGTCAAACTGATAATATTACTGCATATTAAGCATCTTTTAAACTGTCAACATTGTCTCCTGGCACACAAATTCTGGAGGATAAATGATAAAACACATCCTGATAAGACATCTTTGTGGGTTAGTTGCAGGTAGGAAGTTGGACATTCTGACGTTTTAAAAGGAATATACCAGCAGGATTCTCCTTTTGTGGAGAGCCTGTTTTATTCTTGCCCCTTTTTACTTTTTAATTCTCCATTTTCATGTGTCTAAATGACAGTTCCTTGAGACTCAAGCATGCTTTCAGAAGTGTCAAGAGCGCAGAAGTTCCTCAAGCCTGCACCATGCGGTTAGAGTGGGTTTAAAAATAAATTAACAACAGACGATGTTGTGATTTATTTTGGTGTTGGCTCGAGGCAGAGGAGCTAATGTGACCGTTCTGTCATACATCAGTTGGTCCTTCATTGGAAATATCTCCACAGATTTACGCGAGGTCGGATTAACTTGCCATCTGACAGCTCCAATTAAACTCTGATATTATGAGCCCGAGGGCCGCCTGCGAGCGTTTAATCAATTCTTAAGTCCGATGTGCCTCCCTTAAACCCAAATCTGCTGGATTCGGAGAGGGCCGTGTTCGTGTTGCCCTGTGCTGTGCTGTAGTGTAAGTGGAGGATGTTAATAACTGCTAGTGAGAGCTGTGAATGAAACGGACGACGCTTGCTGTGATGAAGACTCGTTTCTGAAAACTGCTTCTTCTAAGTTCAGAATGCAATACAACACTTACTTACTGAAAACTGATCAGTTTATTCCATACATTGCAATATAGGCACATTGGAAAATCACGCCTCTTGCTACATTTCTGCAAAACGTTCACAAAAAAGTACAATCATTATGATTTTTTTTTTATGTTTTAGAAAAAAGTCTCTTCAAGGCTGCTTTTTAAATATTATTACAATTTAAAATAACTGATTTCTATGTGAATATATTGTAAAGTGTAATTTATTCCTGTGATCAAAGCTGAATTTATCATCATTACTCCAGTCTTCAGTGTCACATGATCCTTCAGAAATCACTCTGATAAGATGATTTGTGCTCAAGAAACATTTTTGATTATTGTCAATGTCGAAAACAGTTGTGCTGCTAAATATTGGAAACCATGATACATTTTTTCAGGATTCTTTGATGAACATAAAGTTAAAAAGAACAATGTTTATTTGAAAGAGATTCTTTTGTAAATATTATAAATATTCATATTATATTATATTATTATAAAATATATAATATAGGCTCATTCAATATAATATAATAAAAATATATATAAGCCTGATGGATCAATATTTGATTTATTTTAACCAAATGTATTATTTATTTATTATTATTATTATTTTCTATTTTCTACAAAGTAGCTTCAGTCCAGTAAGTGTTCATCTTGAAATATTACTAACAATATCAAAGTTATTCTTACGTTTACTTTTATGAAGCTATAGGGGTCTGTTTTTACAAATATACTAAAAGGCTTTTTACTTGCTAAAAAAAAATCAGATTGAATACAACAGGTTTTTCAGGAAAGTTTTGATCATGATTATTTAGAGGCCTTAGAAATGTGCATATCAGATATGATACAGCAGGCTTTATAGGGTTAAACGAACCAGACCAGAACCAGAGTGGCTATTAAAAAAAAAGCAACGCTTTCTAAAACATTAATTCACTGAGGAAAGTAGTAACACTAGGTTTGATTCCAAGGAGAAGTGATAAAAATGTTATACCTTGAGTAGCTTCAGATAAAATTGTCTGCCAAATGCATAAATGTAAATGTAAAAGTAAGACTCCAAAAGAGCGACTGGCTCACATAATCAGACATCGGTGCTTCTCTCATCCACTCCTGAACTCATCACTGACGGCACGCCTGATCTTCTGCCGCTAATTCTCCGGCTTATCTGAGCACGCAAGTTCAACCAGTTCCCTCAGCCCTTCACAGTTCAGACCCCCAGAGAGAAGAGAGAGAGACAGACCGAACACACAGACAGGACAAGAAGAAGAAGAGAGCGAGACCCCCTGGGCCAGAGATAAAGACCGACAGGAACTGTCTGATGGAGATTTTGTAGCGATGTGTAACACAAAGCCAGATCTTTAGTCAGTCTCTGACAGGCTCAAAGACAGCGCTGAAGATCCGTCACCCAGATCGCGCTCAGACTCGTGGCTTCTTTCTCACCACCTCGTCTCCCTCCTCCATTCCTGCTATTTCTTTGTCGCTGTAGAGACGGCGACTTCATCACATTGTCTCTGCGCATTCAGACCATTAATGAAGTTTGTTAATGAGAAGTTGCACATTGAAATTTCAACCCTCATGTCGGTAGGAGTTCCTTTCTTCCATGGAACAAAAAAGGAGAATGCAATTAAAATGAAAAAAATGACAAAAAGGACACAAGAGCATCATAAAAGTGGTCTATATGACTCACGCTATATTTAAAATAAAAGTCATACAATTGTTTTGTATGACACAAATATAAAGAGGACCTGTTATACCCTTTTTCAATGTCTTGATTTTGTATTTGGGCTCTACTAGAACAGGTTTTCATGCTTGAAGGTTCATTATTTTCTGCATATTCTCCATTGTTGCCGCTCGTCTCTTCCTAGTCTGTCAGTAACGCTCTGTTTAGTTCCTGTCTCTATGAAGCCCCTCCTTCTGAAAAGAACACTGTGCTCTGATTGGCTGGAGCAGTGTGTTGTGATTGGTCAATCGCTTCCAGTGTGTTTGGGAAATGTCCCGCCCCTTACCATAACCGCCAGTTTCAACACACTACTAACTAACTCAACCAGGCCCCGCCCCTTTATTCTGCGTATAAATTATTAAAATGAGGGATATTGTGACGTGTTCGTTCCCGGAAGAAAACTCAAGACTACAATGGAGGCGTTTCAGGGAGTTCAGAAACACTGACACTGATATAGAGAATAACATTACACACTAAAGAAAGATGAACATGGAAAAAAGCCAATAACCCGGTTGTGTATTGGATCTAACCTATAAAACTAACCAGTATCATGGGCGAAAATAATTCACTTGGATCTAAAAGAATTGAGACTTGACTTGCCTGCTGGTAAAACATCGTCTAAGCTGGTTTGGTGGCCTTAGCTTGCAAAAAGTTTGTAAAATATTGTGTTAATATGAAGGAATTTTCCGTATTGATTTTTCACAAGCGTTTACCTGCATTTTGAATTATGCATTATGCATTGTGTTGTGTCCGGATAATGTCCTGGCAAAAAATGACCAGTTCTTTTTCCATTTTTCTATGGATTTTTTCTTACAGAGTGGAGTTCAGCTGACAAGCACCTAAAACCGCACCTTTATTTATATAGCACTTTATACAGATTATTTCAAAGCAAAATAAACAGAAAAATAACAGAATCATCGATGCAATCTTCATCAAATATGAGTCCAATTCAAATTCTGCTGTAAAGCAGCTCTACAGAAGATAATAGAGTCATAATTCAGCTTAAAGGGGACGTCAGATGCCCCTTTTATAAGATGTAAGATAAGTCTCTGAAGTCCCCAGAGTGTGTATGTGAAGTTTTAGCTCAAAACAGATAATTTTTTATAGCATGTTAAAATATTACTTTTTGGGGGTGAGCAAAAACGTGCAGTTTTTGTGTGTGTCCCTTTAAATGCAAATGAGCTGGTGCTCCGGGCCCCCTTTCTAGAAGAGGGCGGAGCTTCAAGAAGTCACACAACAACAGCAGAACATGTCAGAAACTAGAGGTGTCCAGTTCGAACCGGACTCGGACAATAATGCCTACAGAGCCAGAGAATATGGAGATAGAACAGTATAGTTATAGTTATAGTTTAGTTTAATTACGGTTATAACTTGTCATATTGCATATTGCATAACTTGTCATATAATGTTGTCATATTGCTTTTATCCACTATTAGTAGAAGCCTGTTGTAGCGCACCCCGTCTGAATGATGGCTAAAACTTTACTGATGAGTTTTATGAAGTTTATTGTACTTCACACAAAAGATGAAGTGTCTGTTTTCACTCCAGAAAATCACATAATCTCCAGAATAAAACACAGTATAAGAAGTGCACATTAAAGTCTTATCCATAAACTCTCTCTCTCTTGCATTATCATCAGCATACACAGCGAATTACACAAAAACACACTAACAGTACAACTAACAGTGAACAAATATATACAGACCTTACGCTTTTTCGGGGTAGCTGGTAAACTTTATATCCGTAAAACAACTCTGAACTGTTATAAAGTGTGCGCTCTCCCTTTCATTACTGCTGTGACCAGTATCGCTCCAGAGACTATAGATGGTTTCATCGGACGCACGTGCGTTGCCACGGTTACGCGCCTGGCCCGAAGTTAACTTCCAGTCTGTGTTTGTTTATTGGTCTGGCTAGTGGATAGTATGGCGCACTACTCAGTAGAAACAAATTTTTGACATACTATTCTTAGATAACATGATATAAATATTAACGATCAAGCAGAGAGCATATGACACCAGCTCAAAAACAGTGTGTGCGACTCACCAAAAAGCCTTGAATGCTTCATAAATATCCAGTCTGACTACGAGAGCAGCGTCTAATGTAATTTAGACTGTATGTCTAATGTAATTTACTTGTTATTTATTTTGCTTGTTATCAGAAATAATCTACTCTAGTGGTAACTTATTCTGGCTGCGTTTACACTCGGTATTAACATGCGATCACCGTGATCTGATCAAGCAGATCGGCTCATCAGTCAATCAGGACACGGCGCATTTACATTTGTTCACATCAAGTGGTCGCCATCCGGATAACTGATCGCATTTATGTTTCCCGCAAAATATTTAAATTGGGTATGTAATTGGGCCTTTATCACGGAGTGTAAAACAACTTTCGCTTTATCCTCTATTAATGGCAGTGCCCACAGAGCACGGGATTTTTGTGATGCATTCATATACAATCAGTCTCAAAGAGGGTACTTTATCTACAAGTTTAAGTTTCCCAACACTAATCTTATATTATGAAACAAATAATTTATATAGGCTACTGTACAGAAAACGGCAACATGGTCCGTGAGTGGAAATGTGCAGATTAAGGGGTGGTAATATTATAATAGATCCCCTTCCTATGTCACTAGGAGAGCGTAATCTGAGCGGCTCGTTTTTTCACGTGTTTGCAGAAAAAGGCTTAGCAAAACAAAGTTACTGGGTTGTCCTTTTTTCACATTTTCTGGGTTGGTAGATGCACCGGGGACCTTATTATAGCACTTAAACACGGAAAGAGTCAGATTTTCATGATATGTCCCCTTTAAGTCAGTTCAGTTCACTACTTAAAAGTACATCAAATATGAAACTAATTCGATTCAGCTAAATCAGAAGACAATAGAGTGATCATTTAGCTCAATTCAGTTCAAGCTTTGTTGTCAGTGCAGTCAAATAATATGACTAAATATTAGGGATGCACAATATATATCAGCCACCATATCAGTATCACCCGATATATGTTAATTTTTTATGTTACCGTTTTGGCCAATATCATAAATAATGTATTATTTTCTTCAGCTGAGACACTTCAGATGCACACTGTTCACCATGATGGTTTTGAATTGCTTGAAATATGATTGGAATCACTTCAAAAAGGGAAAATACAGTTCAGTGCAACATGTGCAGCGGGAGACCGTCATATAGACTACATACAGTTATAATGAGAACATCATATTTGTGTGGGACATGGCTTTTAATGGTGAGCCTTTTGTTTTTGTAATCAGGCTCTCAAAAAGTATATAATTGTATAATTCGGATTTAGATTTATCGGCCAATATATCGGTTATCAGCTTTCAAAGATAAAGAATTATCGGTTATCGGCCAAAAATCTCATATCGGTGCATCCCTACTAAATATCAAGAATCTTTTAAACCCCAAATCCAAAGAAACCAAAGAATCAGATCAGCACAGACCAGCAAACCATCTTAGGCAGGTTTCCACTTTATTTTTTAGCAAGGTTGGACTCTCCATCACGAGCAGCCATTAAATCCCGGGAAGCTCGCTGGTCTTTCAAACCCTGGGCCAGAGATGCACACTAAAATCAAATTGACCGTTCTGCAATTCCATTATCGCACACACACCTTCATCTGCTTCTCCCTCTGGACCGTTTTCTGCCCTTTGTCAGGCCTCGGCCGCCCCTCATGCCCATTCTTAGCCCTTTATCCTGTTACTCTAGTTAATTGCAAAGTGCTGTTCGGCTCTCCGCTGTCTAAAAACAGGTTTCCCAGAGGACGTCCCTCAGTTACAGGATCCATCAAGAGTTTCTTTTTACACCCCTCGCTTTCCTCTCTTGCTCTCTGCCTCCATTTTTCATATTCATTTCAAAACACATTTCTAAATCTTCATGCCTCTTTGCATCTGCTCCTGGCACTGCATGAGTCGGCCCACCCATAGACCGCCCGCCGTTCATCTGCACACAAAACTCAACAGCACTTGGGAAAATTGCAAGTCCTAATCAAATTATACCCGACAGACACGCCACTTCCGGTAGACGCTGTGCACAGGTTATTTGAAAGAAAAGATCAAATGAATGCTTCTAGTTAATGGATTTAAAAAATAAGTTTGTGGTGTCAAATCTAGATATCAATATATCAGCGAAATGATGTGTATTTATTACTTTTGAACTGACAGAAATTCTAAAGTTTACACACATTTGCCATCATGTTCACGAGCTCAACATATATGTCTCTGATTGGCTACAATGATCAGTGATTCAAAACATGTTGTAAATAGACGTCTTTGATGCTCTACACAGAGCGCTTACACAGATACACACGGGAGCGTTTGAAAGCAGGCGTCTATTAGTGGATATATTAGAGATCCGCTGAAAGACGCCTGCTTTTCAAACGCTCCCGTGTGTATCCGTGTAAGCGCTCGGTGAAGAGTGTTGATCATTGTAGCCAATCAGAGACATATATGTTGAGCTTGTGAACATGATGGCCAATCAGAGTTGTTTATGAATCCAGCGCTCAAAATGCTAGCGGGAAACGCTACATCGTCACATTTTTAAAATGCCAGTACCGACTTAGTACCGAAGTCGGTACTTTTGACAACACTAATTTGATTTTAGTTAAATAATCAAACTTTCAAAATGCATATTTTGCAAATATATAAATAGTTTTTCAAACACATTAAGTTTATTTGTTTCATTTATTCATTACATTGGGTCTCATTCACTAATATTTGCGTGGTTTCTTTCGTATTTGTACGCACAGGAGAACTTCTCACGAAAAATCTCCGCCTGATTCACAAAACGTCCGTACACACATGAATTTGTTCTTCAAATGCATAAATCTTAAATGTACACCTAAAATTAAGCTGTAGTTGGTGAACTTTCTGTTTCTTTCTGTCAAAGTGGGTGGTTTTAGGCCAGAAGCTCTGGATGAGTCATGCAATATAGACTAAATAGACTAAAATCAAGTCGATATCATCTGAAATCACTGCTCTCAATTGTAGAAATGCTTTAAAATGTGAAAGTTGCATTTTCAAACGTGGTCATGTGACATGCAAGTACCAATCGCATTGAGCATCACTGATGTCAAAAGTCACTGATGTCAAATATTTTAAGGCCCCTATTATGCTTTTTCAGATACTCCCTTTGATGCAGTGTGTAATATCGCTGTTTGTGAATGTAAAAGGTGCAGTTTTAAAGATCAAAGTGGATGACAAATAAAGTTGTCTCCTAAAAAAAATTGTCAGCTCACTTCCTGTTACATACCTACGTAACAATGTAACAAATTTGCATAATGCCAGCCTATGGTCTTCATTGGCTGCCCGCGAACAACGTCTCCTTTGCCCGGTCCTCAAACACTGTAGCTGAGACTGGAAGAGTTTGGTTTGTGTGTCGATATGTCGAATCCATGTATGCACTTAAAAAATATGAGGATTCACACTGGAATAAGTACAACATTATTGTTACTGTTCGTATCTGTATGAAGTCCTGAGGAAGATCCAAAATCTGAAATTTAGATATGAATGGGCACTTTATCCCTTTAACGGAACGAACAACCATCATTGCAGCATTTGTGGGCTTCTTTGCCAATCTGCATGGTTTAAATTATTGATCAGGCCTTGAGAACTGCCGACTTTAGTCTCAACATGTCTGTATACTTCTGTTCCAGCCATATCTCTGTCTCCTCTTGATTCTCACACTTACTCTCTGCAAAAAAAAAAAAGAGGTTTTCTTTTGTCTGGTTCCTTTTAATCCTGTTCTAGCTTTCATTTTTGAGAGTCCTCTTCATGTATCATTAGAAGAAGCAGACAGGCTTTATTTTCCTGTCATATTGTCTCCTTCATGTAAGGCTGCATATTGCAGTGTTTTTCTTTAAATAACACTGTACAATAGCCTGTCGATACCGCTCCACCTGTCTGAGACGGTTGCCGTTTTTTTTCATGACAACATAATCCCGCCAGAGTGTTGTCTGTGATTTATGAAGCTCAGCAAAAGGGATGCTGCAATGTCCCCCTCCTCTCTCTCTCTCTGTACAGAGATTGGACAAACCTGTATATGGGGCAAAGGAAGGACCATGTCATCTGAGCCCTTCAGAGATTTCTCCACGGACCCATTGCACCAGAACACTGCAGTGTCCATTACTCACATGAGCATGTGTATATGCACATAAACACACACACATACTTTCATGCACAGGCTATTTCCTCTCGCGTATGCGTGTGTATGTGCACTGTGGTCCCGTAAAATAGTTATGAACCAGTCACCCATACGCAAATGTCTTAGTGTAGTTGGTGCATATCATGTCAAATCTTTAGTTTTAGCCCAGTGTGTTTCTGCACACTTTGTTTGGTTTGCACAAATTTAAAAAAGAATCACATTTACATAGCATTTGCTTTCTGTAGATTTTGACATTTACATCTTTCTGCATCACTTGCAATGCCAAACACAACTGCAAAAATAATCAGTTTTCAAGCAGATTTTCCAATTAGATCTGCCATTGGTTGAGCCAGTACATTTTACAGTCTTTGGTCCAAAATATTGCTGAAATCCTCATGCACTCAGACAGAGGTGTGTACAATTGTTTGTCCAATCAAAAGCTCTCAAGAATGAGAATGTCCCTCCCACTATACTGCGGAAATCATTTGCATTTTATAGCCTTTAAATATATACACATTCTAAAAAAATCTTGGGTTATTTTTTGGGGTTATTTTTTCAGTGTTTGGGTAGTTTTTGTGTGATACAGATCTTGGGTCAGATGTAACAACCCAGTGTTTGGGTAGTTTTTGTGTTACCCAGATCCTGGGTCAGACATATCAACCCAGTGTTTGGGTAGATTTTGTGTTACTAGATCCTGGGTCAGACATATCAACCCAGTGTTTGGGTAGTTTTTGTGTAACCCAGATCCTGGGTCAGACGTAACAACCCAGTGTTTGGGTAGTTTTTGTGTTACCCAGATCCTGGGTCAGACGTAACAACCCAGTGTTTGGGTAGTTTTTGTGTTACCCTGATCCTGGGTCAGTGAATCAACCAAATGTTTGGGTAGTTTTTGTGTAATACAGATCCTGGGTCAGGGTTTATTTGATAAACGACCTTAAATCTAGGCAATATGTATTAAAAACGATATATAAAATATGCTATACTGTAAAATATGATCTAAAATAAAGGAATTATCATACAAGCAAGTGGTTGTCGAGTATTTACAAAAAAAAAGTTCAGAGGATTTAATTTAATCCGTAAACATTAATTCATGAATGAAGTAAAAAAAAAAAAAAAATAATAAACCTAGTAGCTATTATAGTAAAAATTAATCAACTATGCTAGTTTAAATAAACAACCCAATTTGCTGGGTAAAATGAACCCAACATGTGTTCTGTCCTATATTTACCCAGCTCTTGGGTTAAAAAAACTCACAATCCTGAACCTCTTAAATAAAAATCACAAGGTTTTAAATAAAGATAAAATGAGAATGAATTAGAGAATCATGATTCTAAAACGCTTAACAAACATACTAAAGTTTTATATGTGAATAACTAAAGACTTTTTGAGAAGGAAAGAGTCAAATTGCGTCCAATTAAATTTTAATAAAGGCATAATTTCCCTTTCCTAACGCAGTTAAATGGGAGAGGAGCAATAGACCAAGCGAGTTAATGAGAAGAAAAAGAATAATGCCAATGATGGATTGAAGCTCTAAATCAGTCCGATCGCAGATCAGTGGATCCCATTAAAACCTGATCAATCAGTTTATGCTTGATGAACCTGCAGCGATTCGAGCGACTCGTGACCTGTGTGTGCGTCTGCTTCAAAACTGCACATCTGGGATGCACGTGTACGTTAGTGATGACAGTTTCACCTTTCCGTCTGAGAGAATTCATTGATTCAACAGCTCTCAGACAATCATCAGTTAAAGGAATACCCCCCCCCCCCCCCCTCCAAACTCATATAACTTTGTTTCAATCGTGATTCTTTATAATTTCTAATTTTGTGTTCCACAGAATAAATGACTTTAGGGAAAGTAAATAAAGTCAGAATTGTGACTCACATAAATCACCATAATATTCATGAAAGGAGTTTCATCAGCACTAAACCATGTAGACACGTCTTCATTCATCCCAGCTGCCCAGTCGGATGCTTATCTGCGGATATCAGCTGGTCTTCTAGTCTAAAAGCGAGTGAGCTGCCTACATAGACTGCACTTTAAGCCAACATAAGCACACTACAGACACGTTATGGCCAATTTTAAAGAAAGCACTGTGTATCCTTTGTGAGAAGCAGGGTTGAGCAAAATTCAGAACGGAAGAATTTTACATGGAATTGACCCCTGCACACAGGAATTTGAATTTAAAAAAAGTGACAAGGACAGGAATTTACTGTAATGCATTCTGGGAAATTAAGTGTTCTTCCATCCTGGTCAAAAGTGAATTTGTTAAATATGAATGTAGGGCTGCTCGATTTTGGCAAATACATCATGCATTTATTGATTTTTTTTAAAAATTGTCTTTTTAACTGTGGAACTCCTTGAAAAGCAAATTAAATCTAAATGTAAAAAAAATGATATATATGTAAATGTAAAACTGTGTGTGTGTGAGTGTGTATGTATATATATACATACAGATGTACAGTATATACACACATATATAATATGTGTATATTGTTTACACACACACACTTAAATAAATCATATAAAATTAAAATAAATTAGATCAACAGTAATTGTTTAATCTTCCAGTCAGATATGAAGGAATATATTTAACTACATGCAATAAACCTAATAAACCTTCAAACCTCAAGGCTTATTAATTACAAGTTTAATTAAATTGGTTTAGTTCAATTAAAACTGTAGGCCTAGTTAAAAATAACTGTTGTATGAACTCAAATTACAGTTCTGCTTCCATGTTTGCAACATTGGTTCAAACTAAATTGGAATTTAAAAGGAATTATCAATGCAAATTTAAATGCCACAATGCATTAAAAAAAGGTCAATTATACATGCAATTCATTCAACACTAAAAAGTATCAATAAAATAGTTCAATATTGTGTAAAATATTGTTATGCATGCAATGGTTTCGATGAAGAACCTTTAACATCCATGGAATCTTCCCATTCAAGGATCTTTAAAGGTATTAAAATGTAAAAAAATGTGGTTATTTTAAAAAGTAACCTTAAAATAAAGGTACCAATGCGGACAGCTGCGCATACAGTGGAAAGGTACCAAAAAATGGTTCTTCTGTTGTATTGGTGCGAAAGCCCCCTGTATTTTTAAGAGTGTATTGCATCATTATCTCAGCAACATTGCGAATCAGCTGTTGAGTTGAGTCTCCACATGAGGAGTGCTATGATGGCCGTGTCAGTCGCTCATGAGGTTCAATATCAGTGTAGTCGGTGAATAGCAGTGCAGCACACTCGGATTGGGAGCAGTCAGGGATGCACACCAATTACCCTGCCATGTCAATGCGGACAGCTGCGCATACAGTGTATGCATCTTGGGAGAAAGCAGCAACAGAGCCATGTTTTCCCATCTCACTTGGCCATTACTATTATTACTCCGGGCCCCGGCAGAACGGGAGCACGGCGGCGCGTAAAGCAAAAAATGTCATGGAGGACAGCCGTGGGAGTCTCGCTCAGGCCCAAGCTTGTCCTTTCATATGGAGTGTGACACGAGAGGCCGGCGTTCATGAATAAGACATGGGCTGTCTGGGCCACGGGGACTCGCGCTGTCCATTTGCCATTTGCACGCTTGGCCAAAGCCAAGGAAGAGGTGAAAGGGGGAAGAGAAGTCAATACAGTCTGCCTACAGTGCGGAATTTGGGAGCAGCTTCCGTAGGGAGGGTTTGATCAAATAGTGTCGAGCATTAACTGGCTTTACGCTTGGCGTTTAGGGTTCATACTGAACGTTCATTGTGAGGACTGTTGATTCTTTAGTACTGGGACTGAGACATAAGAGTTTATGTAAGATCTAAAATTAGCATATAAAACTTCCATCCGTTTGGATTACACAGTTTTAGCATAAACAAACTAATACTTAATGTGATATATATGTGTTAGTCATACATGAATGAAGAAAAAAAAATCATGCCATAGTTTATTATTTATTCTTTGCATCTTTTTGATTTAAATATTCATATTTTTAAAATGCATTTATTGAAATTGCTAAGAATCAGAATTCAGGATAAATGTTTATTGTGAAAATGAACATGGTTAAATATGCTGTGGTTTATCAAGCAGCATTCAATTAGTTCAAATGTAAAAGATTGAAAGAAACTGTATTTATTGATGATAAATATATACACCTGGTTATTGTATGTTTATTAAGTGGCATTGCAAAAGAGGTCAAAATAAGTGACTTGTGGTTGCAAAATGCAAGCCACAATTCATAGTTTTCAGTCACTGTCGCGGAGCCCAAAACAGCCATAGAACTTGTAACGCTTTACAGAGAGGCCGGATAGCAAAACTTACACTTGGCTGGATCAAAACGTATCTGATATTTCACAGGGGTTTATTATCAGTGTCGTCGATCCCACGCACACATGGGGCAGTTTGCAAAACACTCCACTAACAACTGTGTTACTGAACAGAAATAAACAGGGCAAAGAGCAACAGAAATACATTACACGCATACATGCGATGTTCACAGCTCGCGCTCCATCTACGGACTGCCCACTCATCAGCGAGTGAGTAAGAGAGTGCCTTAAAGGAGCAGTACCTAATTCTACTTGTTACAAACTGCAGCACAAGCCTGTCAATTTTAAAAACATATGCGAACAAGATGCAAGTTTTGGGGATTTGTGATCCATATACAGCACCTGCTGCAGTATATCAATCACTAAAAATAGCGGGACATTTTTAAAAGACTTATAGGTGAGTTGCACCAATAAGGATTAAATTAAGCAAAGTTTAACGCTAATCAAGGATTTGCTGATATGGGTTTTAAATTGAGTTGTGTTGCACCACTTAATCTAAAAAAAGATTAACAATGTAGGAAGACCGTTCTAATTAAAGGACTGATCAGGATGAAGCAACGCCAGGCTAAAGAATCCTTATTAGTGCAACCCACCCTTAAAGTGCCTTAATGTACTATAACAATGATATTAAAAGATTAAATTCAGTTTACACCTTTTTGATGATGCATACTATATAGGTTACAGGCGAGTAGAATATGAACGTTTTCTTTATAATGGTTTTCGATGGGAAAAAGACTTAATAAGAAACCTAATATTCTGTGTTCATTTGCTTGCCTCATATGCAACATCAATAAGGTGTATATTGAATTTGGTCTTTTAATATCACTGTCTTACTACGTTACTACAAACCTGGTAAAAATGACTGGTGGGCAATGGAGGAAAGCCTTGTTTTGCCCTCCAGGTGTGCGTTCCTATAATGGTGTGACACCACGTGAAACCAATGAATTGCAAATGTTTACTATAATAGTGATTTTATGAAAATACAAGCACAAAGTTGATTAAAATAAGTGCAACACTATTCCTCACCTGTCACTTAATGTGTTAACATTGTCAGATACAAAAATGTCATGTAAAATATTTATTATTTTAAAATTAATTTTAAAATTTAAAATGATTTATTATTTAATTATTACTATTCAACTTTTGATTAGGAATTATGAATAATGATTTCAAAATAACTATCAGCTCCATCTATTGATGAAAATCTGATGCAGTTGAGAGCTGATGGCAATGCCAATATCATAAAAATATAATTATGATAAACATTTTAATAAAATAATAAATAACAAAATAAATTAAATTATAATAAATATTAATATACTACTTTAATAAAATTGCATTTAAAAATATAATAAAAATCAATCCTATTTTGAATATTAAAAATTACATTTTGTTTTTCTGATGTTGCTAACGGACCAAACATAAAATTAGGAAAATGATCTAAAAATGTCAAACAATTATTATTTATTTATTTATTTACAATTTAGTGACAGTGCTGACATATCACGACTGTCACAGAGACAATATAAATTCATACTACAGGGCTGTTGGATGCTTGAATCTGATTGGCTGACGAACGTTCTAAGGTGTGCAATTATTTTCAGGGAAACGCATGGCTAAAGTAGTTCCAGCAGGTTTTGACCGCATTACAGTTCCGTATCACTCCGCCGAATGATTTCAGTTTTAAAGGTCCTTACAGCCGAAAACAGCAAAAGAACCAAAACCCACAACGACACTGACCAAAGAAATATAGTAAACAACAGGATAAAAACACACATTATTTGCATGTTTTTGCCACAAAATTTACATTATACTCCCACTCAAACGCACACACACGTACAGTATGGACACACACTCGCACACATGTGTTGTCAGCACCCCTCTGATGATTTTATCAGTCAAATAGTTTAGCATCTTAAAAGCTACATGACATTTCTCACTAGCGAGGGAATAACGTCGCTGTTCTTGAAGCAGATATACAGTTTCACTATTAGAGACGTTGGAGCCGAACACAGAGAGACACACACACTTAATCTCTCTCTCTCTGTAATAACTGCATTAATAACTGTATTAATAACTGTATTAGTCTGCATATCAATAGCTCAAGTCTCCATTACGAGCTCTAAAATGAGGTTTTGGAATTATCAACGGAGGCGTGGAATGAGATGCGTGAGAAATCAGAGCGTTTAAGGACAAAAACCTGACAAACGTCTTGAAATACAACATCTGAACAATGTTTTGAGGCGTGGTAAACGTAGTATAAGCGGAATAATTGACTCTGGTCCATTGAATTATTGAAAAATAATGCACACCTGAGGTGTAAAGGCCACTCTGCTTATTATTCCTTACATAAAATACACTCACCTAAAGGATTATTAGGAACACCTGTTCAATTTCTCATTAATGCAATTATCTAATCAACCAATCACATGGCAATTGCTTCAATGCATTTAGGGGTGTGGTCCTGGTCAAGACAATCTCCTGAACTCCAAACTGAATGTCAGAATGGGAAAGAAAGGTGATTTAAGCAATTTTGAGCGTGGCATGGTTGTTGGTGCCAGACGGGCCAGTCTGAGTATTTCACAATCTGCTCAGTTACTGGGATTTTCACACACAACCATTTCTAGAGTTTACAAAGAATGGTGTGAAAAGGGAAAAACATCCAGTATGCGGCAGTCCTGTGGGCGAAAATGCCTTGTTGATGCTAGAGGTCAGAGGAGAATGGGCCGACTGATTCAAGCTGATAGAAGAGCAACTTTGACTGAAATAACCACTCGTTACAACCGAGGTATGCAGCAAAGCATTTGTGAAGCCACAACACGCACAACCTTGAGGCAGATGGGCTACAACAGCAGAAGACCCCACCGGGTACCACTCATCTCCACTACAAATAGGAAAAAGAGGCTACAATTTGCACGAGCTCACCAAAATTGGACAGTTGAAGACTGGAAAAATGTTGCCTGGTCTGATGAGTCTCGATTTCTGTTGAGACATTCAGATGGTAGAGTCAGAATTTGGCGTACACAAAATGAGAACATGGATCCATCATGCCTTGTTACCACTGTGCAGGCTGGTGGTGGTGGTGTAATGGTGTGGGGGATGTTTTCTTGGCACACTTTAGGCCCCTTAGTGCCAATTGGGCATCGTTTAAATGCCACGGCCTACCTGACCATTGTTTCTGACCATGTCCATCCCTTTATGACCACCATGTACCCATCCTCTGATGGCTACTTCCAGCAGGATAATGCACCATGTCACAAAGCTGGAATCATTTCAAATTGGTTTCTTGAACATGACAATGAGTTCACTGTACTAAAATGGCCCCCACAGTCACCAGATCTCAACCCAATAGAGCATCTTTGGGATGTGGTGGAACGGGAGCTTCGTGCCCTGGATGTGCATCCCACAAATCTCCATCAACTGCAAGATGCTATCCTACCAACATTTCTAAAGAATGCTTTCAGCACCTTGTTGAATCAATGCCACGTAGAATTAAGGCAGTTCTGAAGGCGAAAGGGGGTCAAACACAGTATTAGTATGGTGTTCCTAATAATCCTTTAGGTGAGTGTATATACCTAATGAAAAAACCCAAAACAACAACTACAACCCTGTTGAACTCATTAGCAGGTAAAATATGT